>WEZZ01030426.1:0-11967 GCA_013400585.1 Chloropsis cyanopogon
TCTGTGATAGTCATTAATCAGTGGCATAATGAAACCTGGAACTGCCCCCAGAGCCAAATCCCATGATCCTGCTTCCAGCACAGATCCTGCTGTAGTTAAATTAACTTGTATCAAACCAGGGATGCTAACAGCAAGCCATACATCAAGATTATGTCTTCTCTATTAATTAAGTCGAGGTCAAAGCCCTTCTGCAAGCTCAGGCTCAGCACTGTTAAGGGCTCACTTAGGCACAAATAGTGCCTGAGTTCTGGAAGCAGAGCAAGAAATGAGTGCACACAAGCTTTTGTGCGGGTCCCAGCCCTGCATTTTGAGCCCTGGATGTATTTATTAGGAGTGGGCACAGTGGGCAGGTCTCTGTCCAGCTCATGGGCACACGTGTTGGCTGCAGTTCTTCCCCTGCCCCTTTCACACCTGAAGCTCCTTCCAAAGGTTGTCTGTGCAGGTGTTTATGACCTATGATGCTGCATGGATGGGACACTGAATTCTCTCAGGAGATGCTCCCCAGCTCTGGGACTCTGGATTTGCTCCTTTTTCCCAGTTTGAGCCCTGACTTTGGCAAGGCTGAGAGCCAGCACAGTCAGGAAAAGCAGACAGAGCACAAGTAAACGCTCATCATTTCGCAGTTTGAACATATCCTTAAGTTACTTATGCTCTCTGGTATCTCTTCTGCACTGCTTGAGCAGGATCCTCACCATCTGAGCAGTGTAAAAATACCCCCAAAACCCACCCACATCCAGATCCCGAGCGTGGCTGCCTAGTCTGGTACCTTTACACACCTTCTCCCACCTTCTCTGAAGGGCAGAATTCTCTTTTCAGGAGACAACAGCAGCCCTTGCTCTCATCAGGTCACACTGCTCATCATTAGCTGTCATCACACAGCATGGGCCAAAGTACAGCTCAGCTAAAGCAGGGCTGACAAAATTGCTGGAGGGTTCATTAGAGCCGACCATCCTGGGGAGATGAGCACCTAAAAAGACACTGGGGTTGAATTCATGAGCTGGCTGTCTAGACTCCTGCTTCAGCTGGAGCAAAACAGGTGCTTCCAGGGCGTGATTAATCTCATTCTGAAGCAGACATCTCAAATAGGTCAGATGACTCATGTCCTGGCAGGGCTTATTTCTCTCTGCAGACTCTAAAGGTGTCTGAAGGTGACCAGCGTGGCTGCAGACGACCAACGTGGTGCACATCAAACACCAGGTGAGATGAATCCCACCTTGAGAGGCAAATCAAAGCAGTGGACTTTGCATGCTGCAAGAAAGAGGTTAGAATTGTCTATCTGGCCAGGTAAAGCCACTGGAGAGAGGTGTTGAGGGAGGTGAATTTAAAGAGATGTGGTTGAAGAACAAAAGCTTCTTGTGTGCCTATTGTCTGGCAGTTATTGCCCCAGGAGCTGTATTTTCAGCAAAGGAGGCAGGGAAGCTGAGGAAGAGGATGAAGCAGAGCCAGGAATGCTGGAGGCACTGCAGAGGATCCAAAGAGGTTGGGCACTTCCCATCGACAGCACCCGAGAGCAGGGACAGACCTGCAGGTGGCTCTTTGAGAAGACACAAACAGATTAAGGGCAGTAGCCTTGCAAAGTGAAGGGTAAGCAGGGTGAAACTACTCAGAGTTCACAAACTGAGCCTCTTTCTCCATGTTCAGTGCTTCTGTCACCCTTCAGCACCAGCCTGTGTGTGCTACACCAGGATGGAGGAGAGGAGGGACAGTGACCTGCCCCTCCTGTCCTGTTCAAGGAGTAGACTCTCACCACTCCTTCAAGGGATGCAAACTCAGCCCTTGAGGTCTGGGACAGCAGAAAGTGCTGCCCAAAAGCACAGTATGTGTCTGCAAGTGCCTTTGGCAGCTTGGATACATCTCCCCACATCCACCCTTCTGCTGTGCTCTGGAAAGTCTTGTCCATAAAAAAAACCCTTCCTGTGTGCTGGAGAACTGACCTGTGTGCAGCCAGACCAGTTCAGAGCTCAGCTCCAGGTCTCCTGATGAGCTCCAGCTCTGGCATCCACAGTGGCTCAGCTGTGCTTGGCACGCACAAGGGAGGTGAGACGTCTTGGGACAGGTTTGTTCCAACTGTGCACCCCGGCTGCTGCCAGGAAATCAGCTCCAGCAGCTTATCCAACCATATGGGAACCTTCTGGGGTGTCTCCATGGGACATCCTTGGGCTCTTGGCTTTGCAGGATTGCAATTCCCTCCCTCCTGTGGCCTGCAGGGAAAGCTGGCAGGGAGGGGGCTGAAGGGTGACCCTTGTATATGTTTGAGACTGGAGATCTTGTAGGATTAAAACCCAAAAGGTGCACACTTAAAATGTGTGAGATTTTGCACACTTAAACCCCTCCCATATAATAAAAAAATACTATAAATATATGTGTGTATATATAATGTATATTATATAATAAATTTAAATTTTTTTAAACTATTGATTTCTTCCAGGTCCCATTAGATTTTAGCATCTGATTCCCTCACAATGGGGGAGACCTTCCTTGTTTACCTGTGGGGTTATTGAGTGGCATGGCACCAGTCCAGGGGTCCTCCTGTTTCTTTCAGTGATTGGCAAAGGAACGAGTGAAAATATCCTCTCTGTCTAACACCTGAGCTTTCTCCCCTACAAAGCCCAGCCCTGCTGTTGTCTGGGCACACATCCCTTTTGGAAGAGAGCTTTGAGCTCCTCAGGAGCCTTTTTCTCCCAGGAGGAGGCCCATCCCTCTGAGCAGAATTGTTGGTTAGCTAAAGCCTCCTGTTTGAGAAGTTCAGATTCACTGTGCTTGGGCTGTGATTGCAATTCATACCGAGCAATCACCGTGTCAGCTGTCACAAAAACAAAACCCTGAAATAGATGGACAGGGATGGGCTGTCACCAGAGCTCCAGGGATGGACATTTGCTCAAAGGGAAATGTCATTCCTTGCTTGACAAGACCTAAATAGTCCCAGGGGCTGCTGGTCCTGGTGTGTGAGCACACCCAGGACTTCCCTCAGGCCTTTGCTCTGATCCAAGTTACAATTTTGCCTGACAAGCTCATCACAAACCCTGCTCTGCTCCTTTTCCTGCAGCATTTCCACCCCTTCCCAAACCTGTCTCGCTGCTTCTTCTCATGGGCTCACTCTGTGTGCAGATGAAGGTGAACACCCATTTTAGGAGCTCCATGTGTGTGCCAAAAAGAAGATTCTTTGTGGCCCCAGGCTGACATGACCAGCCTGTGGTGTGAATGTTCTTGTCCTTGTCATGCACACAAGTTGAAGGCCAGACAAGCCAGGATTGTGATGATGGAACAACTGCTTGAATTGCAGCACTGCCTGGAGCCTCCTGAGGGGAAATAGAGGACAAAAAGTCACCAATAGTCTGACTGAGACAGGAGGTGGTGGGTGTTGCTTGCATGGCAGAGCAGCATCATGGAGCTGAATTCCCTGTCCCTGGTGAACAACTCTTCCTCTGGAGGAGGCTGGAAAGAATGGAAAAAGAAGAAACTGAGGACTTGAGAGCGTTCAAATAATTTTAGGAACTCAGATCTTGACTGGAGAGGGTGAAAGCTTAAATACACAGAAAATTAACTTTTAATGGAAGTGTTCTGTACACTGGAAAGGAAAACTTCCTTAGTGGCCAAGGCTGTGCCCATCCAATGGGATGCAGTTCCTTCATCCAAAGTACCTCTAAAGCAGGCTTGGGGTAAATTTGGTGGTGATGGGTTCCAGACTGCACAATCCTTGTGCCCAGAGTTTGTCCAAAGAGGCTGCTCAGCATCTCTCTGCCACCCTACTCTGCCCTGGGTGGGAATGGAAATGCAGAAGTTCCACAGGGGAAAGCTTTGCAAGGTATGGAATACTATAATATGGCATTTGCTGGCCTTACACTGGCTGCCACACCAACAGAAAGGAGACTGCACCTTCCAAGCAAGGCTGCTCTCTTCCCTTTAGAGGGATTGGTCTTCCAAGGTCAACAGAGAAGCAAAGATTGGGAGAACTCATCGATACTGCAAAGTTGGTTGCTTTGCCCTAATACTTCAGTTAGTGAGGTCATTGTGGTGTTTTGAGAAGGGGCTTGGGGAGGTTTGCAGCATCCCCAGACTGAATTGCAAGTGTTACTGTGAGTTTTATACTCATCCTTTCCTCCTTACCTTGTGCAGGAGATCGTTTCTCAGAAAAAGAATTTGTTCCAATTTGTAGGGGAAGTTCAGGCTTATCACTACTTTTAGTCCCAAAGACTTAATTCAGATCTAATACTTACCTGGGGGGAGCTGATGATTTAGAGTTGTTACCTCACGTGACATGTCCCCATTTGAGATCAGGAGCATGGTATCCACTGAAAAGCCACCATCTACAGAGTGACCTTCTCCCCAAAAGGATACTGAAAGCTGGGAATGTCTGTGAGGGTCTTGGTTGAGGGCTGTCACTCAGGTTTTAGAGCTGAGCAGATGCAGCTGGGAAGTTGGGATGGTGAGAGAAAAGTGACTTTAGTGAAGTTTCAGAGCGGACTCAGGAACAGAAGCGATGTCCCTTGGCCCTTTTTGGGATGAATCATCCTTGTAAATCCGCTTGCCTTGGCTGATCTGGTAAATATAGGGTGTGAGAAAGGGTGATTAAGTGACTTATCTGAAGTCACATGTGGCATTTATGGGATTTGGACACAATCCTAAACTGGCTCCACTGCTTTAACTCCTATGCTTTCCCTGCCGTAGCTGTGACCCTGAAAGCATGCAAACACCATCATGTATTAGAGCAGCAAAGAATAAATTCACAGCCAGCCCGGAAAATCAGCTCCCTAAGGAAATACAAGATTAATCCCATACGGGAGAAGATGCAATCTAAAGCAGCCTGTTAATTAATTATTATTATTATTATCTTAACAAACCCAAGTATGGAATCAGGGACACAAGAAAGGTTACAGATTTTGACAGATGCAGACTGATTTCTTAGAGCATCCACACCAGGCAGAGCAGCTAATCCCTTTCACAGAGGTGCAAATTGTTAATCTGATTTGCATGCTTGGCTGGCTGCTTTTGTCCCACCACTAGGCAACAAACAGGAGGAGCTGGAAAGAGCTGGAATCATTCAGCAGGAATTTGATAGTTGGACTTGATGATCCTAGAGGTCTTTTCCAAGCTGAATGATTCAATGAATCTGTGATTAGGAGATTGGGAAGTCACTGGAGTTTGATGAATAAATGAGAAGTTGTGACTCGGCTGCCACCTGAAATTAATTTTTGATTGACTTTGGAAGGCGTCTCTCTGGGGCTGGTTTCTGTCTTCTGAAACAAGGCAAACCAAAAAAGGGGGGAAGGAGGTAGGTGGGGCTGGGGAGAGAAGGAATGAAATTAAACCTAGCACAGCTCTTAATTAAGGCCTAGGAGCACATCTGAAGATCCTGACAGGTGGTAGCTGGCTTTAGTACCTTGCAAGTGAACTCATTATAACACCAGCCTCTCTCTGCATTTTTAATATCTGTGAAGAAGGTGGTTGAGTCTCTTCTCCAAGGAAAACAAATCTGTTTAGTATTGTATTATATTTAAAGAAGTGCTGAAATTGTGACTGCATCCCCAGTCCTGTTGAGCCAAAAGGCACAGCTCAATCTGATAAACAATGACTTGTAATAAACTAAACTTCTTTCCCTCTTAGTGTCTTTCTTATTGCTGATGAAAGTTGGTCTCTTATTGTATCTTTTAGTCTTAGGCAAGTGATTTTATGCTCAGTTTGTACACTGCATCATCCAAATCTCCACACCAAGGGCTCAAACAGGCAGCTCACAGAGGGACAGCCTCAGAGAGGCACTAAATGTGGGTGTCTCTATCTGTGACCCCAGCCCTAGCCCTTGATATCAAACCTGTAGATGTTTACAAATGAGTTTTCCCCTTCAGGCTCCTTCAATAATCAGTCAAATGTGACTTTCTGCCTTTTGGAATAAAATCCTACTGGTTTTGTTGTGTAATTTCGGGGCAAACTCCCCTGACCAAGCTGCCAGTGGAGGACTTGTACCCAGCTGGATTTGGGAGCAAGAAGTGACATTACAAAGGCTGGGTGAGCCAAGGTGGGCAGATCCTTTGGAAGTCAAAGCTCCATCAATTAGAGACACCTTGAAGTGTGTTTTTTCAACTGGAAAGAACTTTCCAGACACCATGAAGTGATCATCCAACCCCTGGGATTTCCACCTGCCCCGTCCTGACACAGCTGTGGCAGCACAGAATGGTGCACACATCTCCATTGATTTGCCCACGTCAAACTGCCCAGCTGAGCATTGAACCAAGTTAAATTCCCAAGCCATGGACTTTCCCTCCTTCCCTGGGAAGATCCAGAGGTGAAGTCTTGGTGTGATACAGCAATTAATCCTGCCTGATGCCTGGCTACCACAGCAAGTTTGATGGCTGCAGTTGGTGACACTTAGTTACCCAGAAGTGCTATCAACTCTGTAACGCAATTTGCAAGAAGTCACCATTAATTAATGCTAAGTTATGAAGCACTTCTAGGGAAAGTGACACACCAAATCGACATCAGTGCAAGAGGAGTTCATTATGGCTAATGTTACGACAATAAAAGACAGAGGAATTAATGATGAATTTCAATGTTAAGTATCACTTTTCCCGTGCTTTAATGCGTTGTCTCAGGAGGGAGGGGGCATTGGAGAGGAGCTGGGAAAGGACAGGATAATTTAGCTTGGAAAAAAAAACCCACCAAACTATTCTGCAGCTCATCTGTGTACTGAGTGTCTGAGCTGTGCTCTGTACAGTCACACTCACACACCCTACTCATCCTCAGCCCTGTAAACACACCCTAAAGTGCTCCCTCACATTCCATAGCTCCCAGGAATCCCTCACAGCTCTCCACAGAGAGCAGGTTTGACATTAACAGAGCTATCTACAACTTCCAGCCTTGTTTTGGTGGCTTAAGTACTCATAATTTGCTCAAATGTTGCTGTGTCCATCCCACCCCACTGCAGACAGCCCATCTTTCTCCCTGTCCCTCCTCTCTTCCCTCTTGCCTTTCCCCTCCAAAATCTCTGCCAGATCTTTTGGTTTTGCCAAATTCTGGTTTGGTTTTTTTTGTGAATCCACCTGAATGTGTGGAAACATGAGGAAGAAGGGGATGATTTTAGGGGTTTTATTAATTTTTTTCAAATCTGTTCTCAGTTGGATAGGCAGCGTGAACTCTCAGAAAAAAAACCCCAAACATTGAACTGAAGAAATAAATTTTTTTCATCTCCACATTGGTTTAAAATATAAAGGAAACCACCTGAAGAGCTGAGCATTGACTAACAAACTACTGCAAGGCGTATCCACATAAATAACTGCACTGAAAACCTCTGAAGGTTTATTATGGCATCAAGAACTCCAAAGAAATTAGTCCCAGGGATTAAAACACCTCAGAATGATAAAGCCATATGTTTTATTTTAAGGAATGAGGTGTTGGGTATCTTCCATTTGAAATTCTGGCTGAAACAAGCTTACTTTTATCACTGCAACCCCCCAAATTGCAAACCTGCATGAGACTGTAGAGTAGAAACTGTCCTGCAATGGGCTGTGAAGCCAAAGCATGGCAATTCCCTCAGTTAATCAATACACAAAATGCTGCTGAGGTTCTGATCTCAGGCAAAGCATCACACGCTCCCCTCATCACAGAGCCCTGCCAGATCAAACCCAGGAATTCAATAGAAAACCCACTCCAGCACTGCAGAGCTGCACTTCTGAGACAAAACAACATTAATGCTGGACTGTTTGATGGTGGAAGCCCCACTGAGCAACAAAGACACTCCTGTCTTGGGAACAGGCCCTAAAAATAATAATAAAAATGCAATATGAGGGAAGCTGGGAAGATCAGATTGGAAACAAGGAGTTGGTTTGCAATGGATCAGTGCTTGGATGCCTCACTTTTGCAGGCTGGATCCCAACAGCCAAACATGACCTCCTCCCTCCTCTTTGCCCCAGGGACACACAGCCAGAAGCTTGGAGGTGAACGATTATAATGGTCCTCAGGAGGGGAGCCTGAAAGAGAAAAGTATTTTCATCTGCATTGCTCCAAATCTGGTGAGATATGGAGAAACTTCCTTTCTCAAATTATCTGAAAGAGAATGGAAGTGTTTGTCAAACTGGAATAGGGTTGGAAGCTCAATGATGTATCAAGAAAGTGATTTGCCCAAGTGAATTTGGGGAAAGTATTTTCCTTTTACTCTGTTTTTCCTCCTTTTGCTTGGTGTTTAATATCCACAATTTTTTATTTTTGTATTTAAGAGGACAGGGACATAAATAAATCTCATCTTCACCTCTCTTTCAATGCCATGTGGCCCTGCACACCTGCTCCCAGGTGCATCCCTTGGGAGGGTGCTCTGAAGCTCTGTTGTCCCTTCCAAGGTGTCTTTCTACCCCAGCAACTTCCCTCTCAGCCTTGCCCTGCCACCAACTGACACCTCAGCTGATGAAATGCCTGAATATTTTAGTTTTTCCTCACTCTGAGACTTCTTCACTCCACTTTCCTGCCACCTGGGCACACTTCACCTCTTTGGGGGCGCTTCTGCTGTCCCCTGCCCATCCCTGCATCCCCCCTGCCCATCCCTGCATCCCCCCGCTCACACGCTGCCACAGTGGCAATGAGATGGAGATTACAGCCACTAATTGCACACAAACAAGTGATTAGGGGGACAACCGCAAAGCACACCCCACCCTTGCACTAATTCTTCATTCCCTGCATGGAGTAATGCCCTTTTGTTTCCCTGGATAAGTCCCTAATGATGTTAGGGGGCATGCGAGGAACACGGTGGCACCAGGGTGAGCTCATTAATGAGATTAGCCGAGTTTTAATTTAGATGAAAAGCAGGCAAGGCAGGGAACAAGGCCTGTTATTATTTTGCATTACAAAAGGTGGGGCTGGGAAGCAGGGAGGCGTGGAGGCAGCTGGATGAGGGCTGGGCTGGAGACCTTAAGGAGGGAATGGCAGCAGATGTCCTGGTGAGTCGTTCTGTATTTCTGTCCTAGACTTGCTGACCAGCATATCCCTTTAGGTCGAGGTGAGATAGTGAAATTTCTACTTTATTTATGTATTTATTTATTTTTTGTAGTGATTTTTTTGGTGATTTGACTTGGCTTCCCCTAGGAAGTTACTGGGTGTGGGTGTGAAGCTGGTCTGGGTGTCCTGTGTGAGGCTCCTGGTTTTGGACTGAGGGAATTACTGGGGGACGTTTGTCTTCATGGCTGGGCAGTGACCACTCCGTGCCTGCAGCCTTTTCTTTGCCTACCAAGGCTTTACTTGTAATCCTGATCCCTGTGGCCCATTTGACAGAGGTGACATAATGAGCTGTCATTATTATTGTCATAATAAACTCACCATGAGTTTAAAATGAGCCAGAGCCTCTGCCCCTGCCGATTTCCCTAAAGCACCCAAATTTCTTCTCCTAAGCCAGCACTGAGGAACATCTCCAGAGAGAGTCTAAACACCACATCAACAGAATCTGTCCCATCTCCTGCTGTGAGTGAGGGATTCTGAAGTGCCTGAATGAAAGTTGCCTTTACCTGCAGCTTGCCCACTCCAGGAGCTCCTTGCCAGGATATCTGAGGATGCACTTGTGGAAATGCGTGCCCCATAATAATTAAAAACATAGATAATGAACTCCCACATCCACTGGCCAGCCAAACCTGGTGCACAGGGTCCTGGAGCTGCAAAGGAGCTGTGACTCTTCAGGATTCTCCCTTTAAGAAGTATTCCTTTAATGAAGAAGGCACGACCTTCTGTTTTCCTATCCCTGCTGAAACACAGCTCAACTTCCCAAAACAAGCGCTCATGGCTCCTTTCCCATCTGCCCTCACTCTTCCTGTGCTTCCTCATTAGCTGTGGGCATCTCTACCCCCACCACGGATCTGGGATGGGTTTGTAAATCCACGTTATCCCTTTGCTTTGCAGTACTGGGAGTTTGGACGCCAAAGGAGGAGTCAAACCTGTGCCAAACTATTCCCATTTGGCAGCTCTCTGGGCAGCTCGCTGTACTTGGAGCAAAGCAAAAGAAATAAACATTTTGTAGGTGTAGAGTGGGACATTTGAGAGATCCACTAGAGTCAAAACTCTTGGAAAATGAAGGGAAGAGACAGACATATTAAGCAATACTTTAGCTGCATTTGCAAACTGTGGATGCCACCAGGAAATGGAAGGCAGGAGGTGACTCTATTCCTATCAGTTGCTGGTTGTGAATTATTCAATGGTTTGCAGCTAGCCCAGGTAGAGGAGGCCAACTACAAAACACTGAGAGAGAAATCTGAAGAGCCCTCTACTCTTGAGCAAAAATGCAACCTGGGATGGAAAGATGAAGTGTTGCCTCTTTTTCCTGAAGCCAGGAAGGACAAAGAAGAGCAGCAAAATGGGGGAAAGATGGTGATTTGCTGTAAAGATGAACAAGTTCTGTCCCCTCTGACTCCACGAGGCCACAGGAGCCACAGCATTGCCTCGACAACCCTGGAACACAGAGACAGAAGAAACATCCTTTGGGGCTGCCATTAATTTTAAATAAGCCTCTGTCTCCTTGCCTCTCACCTTACAGACAAATTGCTGTTTACAAACTTGATTTTCTTTCTTTTTGAGCTTCTTTTTTTTGCAGGTATGGGGCTGTGGGAAGGGGTATCCAGTGTGCTGGGAGGTGTCTGTGTCCATGGGCAGGGAGGGCTGTGAAGGGTGAGTCAGATAACAGGGTCACTGTGGGTCTGGAGTCAAAGGCATGAAGTGCAGTGCATTGATTTTTGTGTCTGTGCTTGTTAATGGCACCTCTACGAGCATGATGACTCTGGCCTTTGCTTGTGCCATCTCTCTGATGATATAATATTGCTTGTGTGGAATAAGGAATAAAATCCTCTGTGAGAGTTATTGATGAAGAAATGAAGCTCCAACGAGGTCCAGCAGTGTTTCTGATGACCCTTTAACCTCCCCCCACCCTCCAAAACTCTCTGTTGGAAAGGCCATAAAGGATTTTTCTGTATTGATAGAAGAGCTGGGAATCGCACAGAGGCCATGCCTTAGCTCCAAAATCATCCAGCTGCAGAACAGCAGGGAATAAACATAATTTGTAGCTCGACTTCCTCTCATCTTGAGACAGATCCATCCCCTCCTTTACTGGAGACCTTTCTCTGGCAGAGCTGGTTAAATCTGAACTAAATGTCAGCAGGGAGATTTTTGCCAGTTCCTGTTTCTCTTCCTGCTGCAGCCCCCAAAGTAAATAAAAAATACTGAAGACCTGTGCTCGACTTGCTTTTCACTGCTCCACAAATGGGATGTGGGAAGAGGAAGGGAAAGCTGTTGGGACAAGGGCTTGGTAGGAATAAATATCTGTTGGGATGAACAGCCTGGCACAGAGATGTCCAGGGAAGGTGATGCTCAGGGAATGTGGTACCTGGATCAAGGCAGGTTCCTCTGTCACCTGTCCCCATCTGGACTGGCTGCAGGCTGGAGTAGATGGAGACAACACCAGAGTGCAGAGGTGTCAGAATAACTCCTGAGACTCTCTGGACATGATAGAGGAATGAGAGCACAGAAAAACCCCACCTTTGAGCATCAAATGAAGGCCAGTTTTGAGGTGACAGCTCCAGCTGGGTCATGTTTATGGGCTTGAGCACCACTCAGAGGCCAGGAGTGATTGGAAAGTCCCGAAGGACTCAGTTGGACTTTTCCAAAAAAACATGGAAAACCTCTGCTTTGACACCAGATGTCAAACTGACATCCAACCTGACCTGCCAGACCTGAAATACACGTATTGGAAGCCAAAAATCCAGGGGATGGTGTGGGGAGAGCTCACATCCTCCAAAGAACTTACTGATGGCAATGGTGCAGGAGAGGCACATGAAGCAAAGAGAAAAATCAAGCACATGTATCTATCAGTACATGTTTGCTATTGTTATCACTGGCCTTCTTGTGAGTATTTCAAGACTTGTTCTTTTGTCCAGAATTCCCTGTGATTCAGGGATAATCCTTGCATTAGGAGAAAAAAAACCTGCTTTTTTTTTTTTTTTTTTTTTT
>WEZZ01030426.1:11973-41532 GCA_013400585.1 Chloropsis cyanopogon
TTTTTTTTTTTTTTTTTTTTTTTTTTTTTAATTGACAGAGATTTTTAGGCTTTATCCATGATTCATGATCTGCTCTTCCCTGTCTCTAGAAGCCAGAAAATATTTCTCCCAGGGTAACCTAATGGTGAAAATCCAGGATGCAAATAAAAGAATCCCATGTTATCACATTTAATCTTTATTTAGTCAATTTTGAGCCAGTCTCTTGATGTTGAGGAACCTGGCCCTTGGTTTGGGCTGCTGGCCAGGCTGTTGGAGGTGGAGTTGGCAGGTGGCCTGTTGGCTCTGCTGGCAGCACACTGACCTGTCACACAGGTCAGGGAGAGCAAAACTCTCCCAGGCTGCCAGGTGTGGTTTGGGAAAATTCAGTTTGCCCGGTGTGAACACTGCTGGGGTTTTAAGAGACAGAGAAAAGGGATAAAGACAGCAGGGAGAAGATGCTTCTGTTGAAGATACCTACATAGCAGCTCTGCTTTAATAGCATTAATTGATGTTTGACTTCAGTGAGAGCAGAAAGATAGAGATAAATGAACGAGCTGTAGAAAGAATGATCCTTGCTGGAGCTGCCTGGTAGGGAGAGACAGGGAAAGCACGAAGGTTAAAAGTCTAATGACAAGCATCCTTAATGATTGCTCTTCCTGTATTCCCTCTGGGTAACATTTCCTGAGACTAAATTGTCTTAAAACCACTCTAACGTGGCTGAAACATTTCTAAATATAATTCAGCTCAACTAACGCTGAAGAATATAATGGAATTTCAGGAAAGAAAATCAAGCACAGTAAGTTTTTTAACCATTACATGCCTTTCAGGGCAGGCCAAATGGTGCGTGAATTTGGGTAAATAAAGGAGAAAACCCCTTTTTTTTTTGGTGTCAGCTGGAGTGGAAGCTCACTTGTCTGCTGAGGCTCCCTGCAGACTGTGACTCCATGGATCCATGGGGAGTGTGAACCCCTGTGCTGTGGCAATAACAGAAACCCCACTTATAACCCTGGGGAAAAAAAAATATCAAGGCAGCTTGCTGAAGCAACACTAAGAGCTACCACAGATGGTGACTTTTCAGTGCTGGGCAAACAGATCTGTTTGTTGGTAGCCACAGGTGTACAGGGGAGGCTGCATCACCCCTTCTCCAGCAGCCTGAAGTGACGTGGAGAGGCTGCAGAAAATGGCTTAAAAGCACAATTAACTTTCTGCAACAATAGCCTCTTTATTCTTCATTATGAAAAGGCCTGAAAGGGAATTTGTTTTCCAAGATAGATGTGAAATGAAGCTCTATCAGAACAAGTAACCTTGCAAGCCAGACACAATAGCTGGTATCTACCCATCTCTTCCTCCCTGGCCCTCCCCAGGCAGTGCACAGCAGCTCGCTGTAAGCCTGGTTTTGTCTGCTCCCCCTGCTTATAAATTACACTCATTAATATTATTTTCATTTCTTGGCAAAGCAATAAAATAATAAATGTGCCTCTGCAGTTCCTGCCCTGCTCGGGGCCCGGCTCCGGCGTCTCCCGGGCGGGAAGGTCAGAGTGGTGGGATGGATTCACGCTGCTGGGTCAGAGGCTCTTTGAGCTGCCACCCTCAGATAATGCCACTGCCTCCCTCCCCTGACCTTCCCATGTCCAGCCCCAAAGCTGATCTGTAACTTAGAGACTCACAAATAGCACAGATTTAGGATGCAAGCACAAAATCCACCTGATGGACCTATTTGTGCATTTTCAGTCTTTTTTTATTAGTTAATGCAGAGACTGGCCAGGCTCATGCTTTGGCTCAATTTTTCTGTAGCAGATGTGAGGGAACACACCTGAGACAGCTTCCCCTGTCCATAAGGGATTTCAGACCCAGACCTGCCTCTAAGCATTGCTACTCTGGTCTGTTTGCACTTTCCTACCAACAAATGTGAGGCTGATGCAGCTGCTTTTGGTATCATGGAAATATTTTCCTTTTCTCCCTTTGGAAAGCCTAGAAGTAAGAACAAAACTGGAATGAGAGGGATACTGGAGAATAAGAATTGGGATTGCTAGTTGCTATGTGGGTTTGAGAACCAGGAAATAAAATTCATTGAAAACATATGGGGAAAAAAAACAACAAAACCTTCCCCAAAATCAACCATCTCCCAAGTAATGTCAGTCAAGAAAAGCTGGTAACAGAAAGGTGTCAGAGGACCCTGAGGCACAAAATCCAGTGGGGGAGTCTCCAAGCACCAAAACTGGGTGCTATTTGCAGAGTAACCAAAGGCTGTGGGTGCCCCACAAGAAAGGGTTGTCTTAGGAATTTAGGTGGGCAAACCAGGAGGAAAGGATTTGTTTTCCCAAGCTTTGTCAGAGAGTCAATGGCAGAACAGAGATGTGAGCTGTGCTGGCAGCAGGACACTGGACACACCTCTGGGGTGAAGTGACCCAACTCCAGACATTCCAAAGAAGGGGCTCAGAGGAATTTAAAGGGAAGGACGTGGTAAAGATGCTGAGTTCCCCCCATATCAAACTGATCAGGAAAAGGTTTTTGGGGAACTTGTTGCTCTTGCAAGGCAGGAAAGGGTCACACCTTTTGACTGCAGTGTAACAAGACTTTGCTGCTGACTCCCTGATGTCTAAAGACTTTTTCAGAAGTCTGACCTGTCTAGAGATCAGTAAAAAATAAGGTTTGCTCAGATCTGAGGCTGCTCCCTCCAAGTGTGCTCATTCCCCCAAAGGCAGTGGTGCTGAAAGGAGAGATGCATCTCCAGGCACATCTGGGGGCACAGCTGGAGCTCTAGGACAGCCTAGGGCTGGGGCAGCCAGATGGGGACAGGCAGGAGAACAGGGCAGAGTTAGCTGGAGCTGTTCCTAAAGCTGTTCCTAAAACTCTGTTTACAGCAGTGTTTTGACCAAAATCTGCTAAGCACGGCCACATTCCATGTCTTGAGGGATAACACAGGCTAAGAGCATCCCAACAAGGCTGCCTGATCCTGGTGTGGGGAAAAAGTTTAGTTATATGGATGAGAGCTGTGCTCCCTGGCCCAGGAGGTGATCCCTGGCCCGTTTTATTTGGGAGCACAGCCCCAGTGTGACAATGTCTGTGCACACCAGCCCTGGCGAGTCAGCAATCAAGTCACCCTGCCTGCCTGACTGCTGGCTGTCCAGGGCATGCATTCCTAGAGCAAGGAGGAGTTCTTAAATCCTCCCAAAGCCCATGGGTGCTCAGATCCATCTTCTCTGGGCACAGAAATAAATCCCTGCTCCCTCCAGCAGATAATTATTTGCCTGCTCAGGTTCCTTGCACATGCATGTGCAGTCGTGATTTGCATGTGGCCAAGGCTGTCAGTCCTCCCTGTGACTGTGCAGGTAAAACCAGCAGGGAAACACTGGCTGTGGCTGTCACCAGGCTGGGTTCCAACTTCTCCAGAGGTGGCTGCTCTCTGTCAAGGCTCAGGAACAGCCTCAGGGCAAGAGGGTAGGGCTGAGCTGGTGATCCCCAGGTGATATGTAGAAGCATCTGCAGGAATTTAGATGGCAAGGGGGGGATCTCAGAGGATAGAGGGGAGGAAAAAGCAGATAAAAAAGCATGAGGAACAACGAGATTTATTCAGCTGAGGCTGATATTGCCACATCTAGAACCCCAGTTAGTGGATATTTGTACTTTCTTAGACCTAAGCTAGACTAAAAAACGAATTATTCAGGTGTGTAGATTTACCTAAACTACATGCTGACAAGTTGCCCTCTGGAAAAAAAAAATATGATTCCTACTCACCTTTCTTACAAATCCTAGTGACTGCAGCAAACCAAGAGCCTTCCCTCCAGCCAGCCCTGCAGGACCCCCTCCCTGCAGGGTGTGAGGGGGAAGCTGTCCTGGTTTCGGGGACTGAGATCTGAAGCAGGAGGGCCCCACCGACACCTTTGCAATCTGCGTCAAGGCAAGGAAAATTGCTGTCATGTTCAAGCTGTCTTGGAGATAAACTGAGTGGGTTTATTATAAACCTCCCGTGTGACAGAAATACTGCAGAAAGTGTCTCTCCTCTCTGAGGAACAGGCACACCAAACTTGGTGTGGCAGCTCTTCTTTTCTGGACCTCAGGGCTGCCAGAGGTGTTCCCAGTGCTCCAGCCTTATCCTGGCCTGGTGGGAGATGTTCCACGGGCAGCTTGTGGACATCCCACCTCCTGCTTTTCTCCTTGCTGCTCCACAGTGGGTTGAGGTGCTCACTGGGCTTCATCATTTCTGTTTGCTGGCTCCAGCATGAGTGCTCACTCAGCTTCAGGACCAACACACCCAGTCAGTTTGCCGTCCCACCGCCTCCCAAATTTCCAACAAAAACTTTCCCTGTTTCTGATAACAAGCATGAGGCAGAAAGAATCTGCCTGGGGACAGGATGGAGAAGAACAAGCGTGAAGTTTACAGGGAAAAGCACCCAAGAGAAGTTGTCCCAGCTGCTCCCACCACCCCTCTGCAGAGCCAGGTGATGTTTCTCGTAAGGTCACCCAAGCTGCAGTTTCACAAGCACGATGAACAGGCTCGCCAGGCTCCCTCCTGCTACAGCAACATATGGTGGTGGGAGGGTGATTGACTGGTACAATGTGATTTTCAATAAAATGTCTTGCAGACAGAAGAGTTCCAGGTGAACTGGAGAAGTAAGCAATCATTGTGCCAATCTTTCAGCAAAAAAGGGTCACACGTTGAGTACGGCAACTTGAGGGAATAAGGCAGCTTTTTATAGCGAGTAATATCTCTTCTGACAGTGCAAGTGAACTGCTTCAAACCACACTTGGCTGGGAATGTGCGAAGATGAATGGCTTTGTCTCTCAGTAAGTATTACCAGGAGCACTAGGAAGGATGAGAAATGGTCTGTAAAGTAAGCAATAGCTAAAAATCTTCTTCTTTCCTGACCTTATTGTAAAGAAACCTTTAGCAGTGCGGGGAGGAAAAAAAAAAAAGAAGTGTAACGAGGTGTCCCTGAGGAAAAAGAAAAATCCACCCTAAAGGGAAACCTGGAAGCTTTTAGTAAGGATTGGATGTGATGAGCTGGAGTCTCATAGTCCACACTGGCTGCAGCCTCATCTTTCACTCCTGTTTCAAACTCCATCTTTCAAACCTAATGTTTTGGTGGTGGACTGAGGCTTGGCTGGGTCTGGGAACACAGCGTGGAAGGTGCTTGTCCATCTAGGAGGCAGCTGGACAGCTGCCTAAATAAATAAAGCAGCTACAGGGGGACTTTTAGCCTCTTTTTTTTCCAAGCCTGTTCAAGGTTACTCTGAGAAACTGAAGCCATGTGGGGAAGTGACCACAGATTCCTGCACCTTCACAGTCTGACCCGTTGGTGGTCACTACATCTTTGGAGGGCTCAGAATTAATTTTCCTGGTGAGGACCTGGTCCTTCATAACCTGAAGTTCAAAATAATGGTGCCTCCAGGATTTCAAGGGAAGTGTTCGTTTCTTCATAATTCTGGGGGGACTGGAGAGGGAGGCATGTGAAAATTCTTGCTTAAATTGGGATGGGTTTATTTATGGGAACGATGCACTCTGCCTCGTGTCTTCCCAGGTGTGATCTTGTAAGGATTGGAAAGCATGAGAGGACCTACATTCACTCTACAAAATATCTTGTTTCCAGATTGGCACCTCTCACAGAAATCTCTTAGAAGTAGGACTGGGAGCTGCATGGCATTCAGGCACCTTGGTCTGTGCCAAACCCATCTCTCACTCAGCCCCAACACCTGCAGAACAATTAATTGTGAGTCCCCACCTGTAACCAGCCCTCTTTGGAGGGCCATCAACCCCTCTTCCGGTAAAACTTTCCTTTTGCATATGGGTCTGTCACAAAACCACTCCTTTGCATTGAAGTGTTTGTATTCCCAGTATTTTTGGAGTGTTTTCCAGGGGAAAGCCCTCCTTGCATACCTAGACATGCATTACTAACGTACAGAGTTTACTAATTATTGCCTTAATGCAAATTGGCTGACTCAGTCTGCTCATAGGGAAAAAAAAAACAAAACAAACTTGGGTGATGTTATTTTTCTGGATTAAGCAAGAGGGGAAAAAAGTATGAGAGAGAGGAATTAGAGACACCCCCAAACAACAGTCGTGTG
Source organism: Chloropsis cyanopogon (assembly GCA_013400585.1). NCBI lineage: Eukaryota > Metazoa > Chordata > Aves > Passeriformes > Irenidae > Chloropsis > Chloropsis cyanopogon. The sequence goes on from WEZZ01030426.1 coordinate 18,019, forward strand.
TCTTGCACTGTGGCTGCCTGAGCATATGGCCTTTTATGGGATTCCAGGCCCTGTCAACTCAGAAAGCAAATCTTCCCTCTCTGCTTAGGCTGAGAGTGAGTCTGTTCCTCTCTGACCCTGTCACCGAGGCATCTGGCAGGAATTATGAACTCTCTATCTCCTTGTGTTGAACCTGAGGTTATTGGTTGTTTTGGTTCAGTTATTATTTGTTTTTCCCTAGGGGGAAGAAAGGAGCAGGGATATAACTACAAGAACTCCTAACCAGATGTTTGGTATTTCCATTCCAGCTTAGGCTTTGCTCAGATGGAGCTTCCCCACTGATTTAATGAAGGCAAAAGTCCCTTCCACCCTTGTCTCCAAAACCAGCTCCAGCAGTTGTGGGTCTGCTTGTTTCCTTTTCCACAAGTGCACCCCAGATGTGCCCTCGTTCTGCACACAGAGGCAGAACATCTGTGCTGGAACGAGGAAGGAAAAATGATGATGTTGTTTGGTTGTCTTGGATGCTGAGATCCTGTCAAATGGATGGGGCAGGGGGAACCTTTGTGGGTCTAAATTAGGGGCTGCAGGACTTGGAAGGGCAGGAATCACTCACAGTTCTCAAACCTGAACAAGCAGATCATTTTCCTTTCTATCAGGACAGTGAGCACAGGACATGATGCTCTTCATCTCCCAGACCAGTGCTTGGATGATGATGATGATGATGATGATGATGGTGAAAGTGGTGGTCTGAAATCCAGAAATCAGGGGTGTGGCAGCTCTCAGGGGGACGTGCAGAGCTGCAGTCATGAAAATTGGCATGTGAAAGGTCAACCAGAAGTCGTGGCTGTGCATTTTTGTCTCCCACAGATGTGTGGCCAAACTCCTTCTTGTTGCTCCCACAAAGGTTCCACTGCCCCCTTTCAATCCTTCCTTGTCTGAGTCACACACCACCAAAATTACCTGCAAGCTCCCAGTATTATAAATTATATAAATTATTATTATAAATCTCTACTCCACATGAACAATGCCCAGGTGGACATTTGAAGAGTTAATGATACATTTTTCTTTGGCATAATTGATGTTTACTCCTTTTTTAGTTTGAGATACAAAAATGCCTAGAAGGCATATGGGACTTTAGGAGCTTTTTTATACCCTTAATTCCTGAAGATCATTACAATCAAGGAGACTTTAAATCCCCAGATAAGTCTCAGAAAAGGGATGATGAATAGATAAGAAGCAGCAGTGTATTGTAATAATATTCATCCATAAATCTAACAGGGTACTTAGAGTGAAGGGAAGAGCTTGCAAAATAAAAGTGAGGTGGGAGGAAGGGTGGGCATTCAGCCCAACACAAAAGTGTGAGCAGCACCCTGTGGATGAATCACACTTTTCTCATCAAAAACAAGCAGTCCCATGACGCCAGAACGGGGTTTGGTTTCCAGAAGAACTGCGTGACTTCATTTGGGGTGAACCAAAAACTTCTTTATCAGTCTGTCCTCTCCCCATTGCTCCTGCTCCTTAAAACCTGTAAGGTGCTTTGTGATATTTGGGTAAATTCAGCCAGGAGGTTTCACAGCTCTTTGAAAGGAAGATGCAGAGATGACAGAAAAATTCTTCCTTAAGAAATCAGAGATTTAAGGCTGCCCGACCTCTTTTTCATCCCCTCCCTCTAAGGGGGTTTGGAAACATGGGTTTAGGGGAGTTTAGGAACATTGGTTGTCTTCCAAGAGGGATGAAAGGCAACAGCCTCAAACCCAAATATCTCAAATTAGGGCATTGGGCATTTCCTTGGTGCCTCTGAAGCTGCAGCGTTGCCCTGTGTGGGAAATTAGGACCAGGCCTGGAGGAGTGTGTGCTGCCCATGGGGTCTGATTTTCACAGATGCTGCAGGATGGAGAACAAAACCTTCTTTATTTTGCCTTCTGGAGTTCTCAGACCCAGAAGAAAAGATTTTGCAGCCATAGATTGGTCTCTTGGCTGCATCTTCCTTGACTTTGTGAGGCTCTTTAGGAAGGAAGGCTGAGATTCCTCGGGGATCGCACAGCACTGGCTAAAGTGAGATGCCATCATATTTCTCTGCTACAATCTGGGATTTCAGGCACGGGAAAAGTGGTGCCACCCTGTTGTTTTGCCTAATACTGGAGTCAGAAGTCAGCTCATTGCAAAATAAATCAGTAAGGAAACCCAACAGGAGAGTTTGGCTCATTGTGATTCCATGTTTTTTTTTCCTGTCTTATATTGGAAAGTCTGGTTTTCCCAAGAGCAGAGAATTATTTGCCTCAGCAAAATCTGTATAAAACTGTATGTATAATGACCAAATCAACTCTCTCTGTCTATCCCATTAACAGCTTTCTTTTCCACTGTTTTTGGTGAAACAAAAATGACCTTTCAAATCAAAGACTTCTGAAGCTTATTACAGAAAGCTTTTACTTTTCAAAATTATTTCAGCTTTGTAATAAGGACTGTTTTTTCCTTCCTCAATCTTCTGCTTCCTGCTCAGCACAAGAAGTAATGTTGTCTTAACTTTCCACACCCTTTAAAAAAATTTATTGGATTAGGTTTTTCCTTTCCAAGTCTTCCCTCAAACTGTTTCTGGTGTTGGAAACAGTTAAATAAAAAAACCCAACCAAACAAACAAGAAAGTGAAATTGGAGTTTGCTAATTGAGAACTTCTGCAAAAATTGAGATGTTTAAAAATTTTAAGCTTTGCAAAATATAAAATAGGAGAAAGAACATGAAGAAAAGCTAAAGTAAACAAACAAAATGCCTAAATTGTTTGAAGTGTTTTTTTAAGATCAAATGTTTCCCTCTATCAACACTGAAGACAATGGAAAGATGTCTGAACCTTTCTTCTGGTAATTGCATTCTTATCATCAATGTGGGGCACTGATAAATACTCTGGCACCTCCTTCCTGGTCGATAATGGGAAACATTAACTTGGCATAAACTTCAGCAAATTGTCTGAATTCACCAAGCCTTCCCAATATAATCTGGAGGGACCAACTTTCCTCTGGGTAAGACCTTCATCCTCCTATTTGCCAAACTCCTGTGAACGTGTCTGCAAAGGTGCCAAAGAATCTCTTAGAAAAGTTAAGAAAACAAAGTAAAAAAAATAAAGAAGGAGCCCACTGGCATTGATGGACATGTGCACTGTTACCACCCTGTAATTTATAATTTACAGATCTCTGTGAATTTGACACGATTCTAGAACTGTAGTTGTAAGCTAGAGGGGGAGAAAATGGCTGAATCCAAACCGAAATAATTATTTGTGGGAGTCAGAAAATGAGTGTATCAGTTGTTAGAAGAGAGTATCAGAAGCATGAAATATACATCACCAACACTCTGTAGCTGCGAGCCCGTTGTCCCTGCAGTGTTCTGTCAGGCTGCTGCAGAATATCCTTGAAATCTGTTCTTTTCAAGAGGCAACAACAGCTTCAAACCCTTTTCTGGCACATCCAATCTCAGGATGCAATCCTTTGCTTGAGGAAGTTGTTGCCCAGAGAGGTTGTGGATGGTCCATCCCTGGAAGTGTCCAAAGCCAGGTTGGACAGGGCTTGGAGGAACCTGGGATAGTGGAAGGTGCCCATGGCATCTTAAGGTCCCTTTCAACCTAAAATATTAAGTAATTCCATGATTCTCAGTCAAGATCAGAGCTAGGGAAGGTGTAGAAGTTGGCTTGGAGTGCAGGGATGCATGGAAAGCCCAGGATATAACTTTCAACCTTTGGCCTTCTTAATTTTTTGATACAGGAGCAGCTCAGTCCCATTAACTTTAGACTCCCAGAGTGTGGGAAGAAGGTATGGGCTTGTGCCCAGGGCACATTGCCATCATTCCCAGGTCACTGAATCACTTTAACGCTACCCAGGCAATTGCATAACATTTAGCCACCCAAATTTGTGGGGTCATTGACTTTTCCACACTGAGCTGAGAGGTGCCATTCCGGTGAGGGATGTGCTGGAAACCAAACAGGGGCAGATGAGCTTTGCAGGCCTTGTCTGGGAACACTCTCCTGAATGCTTCTGCTGGAGGCAGAGTCATCTTCACAGCAGCTGACCTCAAAAGTGGGAGCCTTGCTGGGGAGTTTGCAGCTTTAGTTAATCACTGGCAATAGCATAAATGCCGTGGCCTGGTTTTCAGCAGTGATGATGGGAAGTATCTGTAGGTGGCACTTTTCCCAGGGAAATGAGGATGCTGCCTGTTCTCTCTGCCTCTGTCCCAGCCAGGTATCACAGGGGCTGCTTTCTGCAGGGTTCTTTACATGGGGGTTCACTGCTCTGTGCTCAAATGAATATTTAGGTCAGGCTTCTGCTAATAAACCAGAAAGACTTTTTGTTTCCCAGCTGTTAATGTAACAGGTAACACCAGCAAAGAGCACTGGAAGAAGAGGTGAAATCTATTCCTTCAGGCTACTTGGGAGAAATGAGGTCACTGGATTTGATGGGGGTAAAATATTTCACACAAGAACTTAAGGGAATAGAAGATTCCCAGGCAGTACACCATTTCTCCTGATTCAGGATGGAGAGAAGAAATTTTAACCATTGTGGGCCGTGAGCCTTCCTGCTGTGCCAGTTAAGGAGCTGCCTCTGCTGATGCCCTTTATTCCTGCAAATTCCTGCCCATTCCAGTCGCTGTTTCATTTCTAGAGGATCTCTAAAACTAAAGTTATCTTCCAGTCATTACCGGGGGGAGATGCTCTCAAGCCACAAACTTAAAAGCAAGGGAAAGCCATGCCATAACCCAAAGCACAAGCCATTGATTTCTGAAAGAGTTATCACAGAAGAATCCCAGCACTTAACAAAGAGATTAGGAACTAATGAGGAAAAAAATATCCATCACAATGCGAGTCAAAACACGTTACTTTCCTTTTCCAAAGAACTGAGAAAAAGATTAACTTTCCAGCAGAACTTTCTTTGTGTCAGAGGAGAGCTGCTGACCCAAATGTCTATTGACGTCTTCCTCTTTGTTGGCAAAACAGAGATCATCACTTTACGGTGCCCGTGCTGCTGAAACGAATATAACAAATTACCATTAAATCAAATGAAGTCTCTCAATGGCTTTGGACAGCAAACTGCTGGGTCTTGATCTTAAACCTCAATAATGTTTCCAAAATGAGCTTCCATAGCAGGGCTCTGTCAGTGGGGCTGCAGCTGTGGAGAGCTGGGGGTTGAGTTAATCGCCAAGAAGGGATTCTCAGAGCCACTAGGAGCAGGGATTTTTGTCTCCTGGGTGGGCACAGACGGTCTCACAGAGAGGACCCATTAGGGATGCAGCAAGACATTGCATGGGAATGACTCTGAGCCCTGCTGCAAAGCTCTGAGGCACTGCCAAGTGTTGGCGTGTGGCAGAAATCTTGCACATCAGAGGAGAAATTAAGGGCTTTTCTGTCTGCTTTCTGCAAAAAGAGAGGTGAAATGAGCTTCTGTTGTGTTCACTAATCAAAACTGAAAAGTGGCTGCCCTGATGTGAATTCCTATCCAGATGTTGCATGTGTGAGGGGTTCTGCAAGTTCAGGTGTGTTTGGAACCACTGGACCAAATGTGGAGAAAAGCCCTGGTTGAGACTGTGGGAGCTGCTCTTCACACACAAAGTGAAAGTGGAGTACACATCTAAGACTGAACATTTAACTCAATGAGGGGAAAAAGTTTATGGATGGAGAGGAAAGGAAAATCACTTTGCTTTTTTGTGTTGTTGGAGAGCTGAGGTCCAGCTATCTAAGCCCTTGGAGAAACCTGAATTTGGGTTCTCAAAGCAGTTCAGTCCACACCATCTGTGAAGCAAACTTCCAATTCATACATATGGAGTAATTTGAAAAATTTTCCTTCAGGTGATTTATTCAGGGACAGTGATATTTGTGCAGCATCAGGTCTTGCAACATCTTTTACTTCCTTACTGAAGTGCAAGGATTCACAATTAAGTCCTACCCCTCAGTTCTTTCCATAAACCAAAGGAGAATTCCATGGTATTCCCCATTATCATCATCAGTGTCAGAACTGCACACAGGTATAGGGATTGCTAATTTACCATTGTTAAATCCACCAGTTTCTTGCAAACCCATAAATTACAACTCTCCTTAGAATCTGGTTGTTGCCCAGATGCACTGGCCAGGCCAGATCTGAGCTGGAAATGTCCTCTTCTGTAATTAACAGCTCATTAAGGGACTGAATCCACCTGGAGAAAACCAGCTGCTCTTTCTACACCCTGCACTAACACCGAGATTTAAGACAGACATGGCATTAAAGCTTCACTGCCCACCAGGAACAATGACCAGATTTTCCCTTTAAACTGAGAAAAGGCTTGGAATGTCAGAGTTGTATGAGACTGGTATAAGCTGAATCTCAACCCCTGGTGGGTGTTTGGGGTTGACCCTTGTTGATTTGCAGGGCTGTGATGATTTGCCTGGTGGCTGCCTCTCTTTATTTCCATTTATTGTGTTCTTCTAGCACAGTTTCCACTCCTTTTCCCAATGAGGAAGAATCCTGCTCCAGCTCTGAGAATTTGCCTGAGTGGTTGCAAAATTTTGCATTTCCTGATGAATTTTGAAAAGCCTGTCAGTCCCTGTCCTGTCCTCTTGTTTCTGATTTTCACTTCACAATAAATGCAGGATGAAACCAGAGGAAGCAGGAGCCCCTGGAGTGGTTTAGAAACCTTTAACCAAGAGGAAAGGTTAATGGAGTAGAGTTAATGCAGTGGAGTTTATTTTTAATAGAAAAGAAGAGACTTTGAGATGACTTGGCAGAAATCTTCAGCCTTAGGAAGGAAAAAGATGACAGTGGGTAGTTTTCTCTCTGATGTCATGGTTAATAAACTCAGGATATAATTTAAAGCTGAGATTATTTGGGAGATGTGCCACATCAGGCAAAGGGAAGAAGATATAAGCAGTGAATTTCTAATAACTCAAAACCTCCTCCATACTTGTGTTAACAGTCCTCTGGATTTTCAGGTTTGTTTGTTATCCAGTAAAATCCACAGACACTGACCTTGATTCTTCACAGGGCTGCATTAATAAATTGTTGAAGAAAGGCAACTCTGTAATTATGCCAGAGAACCTTTCTGCAGGTAGGTGAGCACTTGGTTCTCAAGATGAAACAAGGTACCACATGTTAACATTTTGGGGGATATATTACAGTTTTATGTTTTCCCGTGGCTTAGATTTTCCCCTTGGTAAATAATGGGAATGTGGAATGCCTCAAAACATGGACAGCATCAGTTGTTAGTTCATAAACCTTTACAGAGAGCTTGGATGGCAGAGACTAAATAAGCACAAAGCATTTTCTCGACCCAGCTAAAGAATTTGTAACTTCTGGATTTTTTTTTTTTTAAATGTACCTTCCATTCATTCAATTTACAATTAACTCCAGCCCTGACACTTCTGGCTGTTTGAGCCAGCAACTCATCTGTGTGCTGGAACCCAGTCTGCTGGACAGCAACCACGTGAAAAAATTGCTACTTTTTGGAAGATAACTTGGGAGAACGTCAGCACCTCTTCATGGCTTGGAATGAATGAAAATCCTGTCGTGTCTCAGCGACCTCATGCCCTGAGCCATCCCCCTGGAAGCTGGGTGGGAAAACCTCCCCTGAAGTGCATTAGCAGCTCCCTGAACACTTAATGTGAGCTCTGTGGGTTTGAAGTGGGGCCTGGTGGCATCACTGTGGCTGCTCTTAGGTAATCTCAAGAGATGACGCAAAGCTTTGGGAGCTCAATTAGCCCTTAATTAAGAGAACTTAAAGAAATGTAAGAGCTCTTAGCTGCTCTTACCACTCAAGGCATGATTAAAATGCTGCATCTAGCACTCGATAACCCCCGTGCAATGAGGTGGGTTGGTGCCAGCTGGCTGGGAAGCAGCTTTGTGGAGGAGGAGCTGAGGGTTTTTGGCAGCACATGAGTCAGCAGTGCGTCCTCGTGGCAAACTGTGCTCAGGGCAGTGTTCACCAGGAGGTCCAGTGAAAGGATTCTTCACCTCTGAGCAGCAGCGCGACACCACTTCTGCAATGCCATGCCCAAAACGACCAAGCCTGGAGCATTCAGGTGAGCCCTGCAGAGCATCACTAAGAGGTTCAGGATCCTGGAGCACACAAGGTGGGAATGGCTGAGAGCTGGGTGTGCTCAGCATGCCCAGGAGAAGGCTTGGTGACATCTTGTTGCCATCTGCAATATCCAGTGTGGCCCCGCAGAGAAGGTGGAGCCTGTCCAGGGCACAGGGGAAGAACCAGAGGTGATGCACGTGGGAAATTCTTATTGGATATAATGGCCAAAACAAGGTACCCTGTGACTGCTGAAACACTGGAGAGGGCTTCCCAGAGAGGCTGTTGGCTCTCTATCCTTGGAGACATTCAAAACTTGGGTAGACAAGCCCTGAGCAATCTGATCTATTTGGCCCTGCTTGAGCATGGGCTCTTTCCCATCCTATTTCTATTCTATTCTATTCTATTCTATTCTATTCTATTCTATTCTATTCTATTCTATTCTATTCTATTCTATTCCATTCCATTCCATTCCATTCCATTCCATTCCATTCCATTCCATTCCATTCTATTCTTCTCTAAAATTGACTGCTGTCTCATGTAACAGATTCCTCCTTTTATCAGCTGACAGAGCTCTCAGGTGAGGTTATCCTAACCTGCATCAGTGAAATTGAATGGACTTAATCAGTATATCTTTACTAAAAAAATGTATTTTTGTCTGCAACAAGCCTAGAAATGAGAGAATTGATTCTTCTTGGAGAGGTTGTAACCTTCAGCAGAGTGTGAATAAAGAAAATCTGGGGGAAGCCATCTCTAGATCTAGAAGATGACTGCTCTCGACAGACTCAGATATTTAATTTTTTCTCACTCTCTTAAATCAGGCCAGCTCTTGCCTGGGGCTCTTTTTGAGTCGTAGCATACAAATTGCTTCGGGGGCAACCATACCATGGAATTTCTGCCATGGGAGACACATGGAATGATAATAAAGGCAGTGACTGGAGGCAGGGAGATTTTGAGTCATGGCTCGCAGGCTTCCAGCAGGGTCTCTGAGCTTGCAGCAGCCTGGTACTGCAGAAGGAGCAGACAGACACTGAGCTATCAGATTCAGAGCTGTGTTGTTCCATGAGAGATAGGAGCATAAGATGGGCTGTAGAGGGTCAGACAAAGCTTTCTGCCTCCAGAAATGGCTAACAGCAGATGCCAGGGGAGCAGTGTGAGGCAGCACAGAGTGATGCTCCTCCAATATGTTCTGTGTGCCTCCAGCAGGTGGGTAAGGGGGGTGAGAATTGCTGTTATCTTTGGCTTTAAAAGCCCCTGATTTGACTTCTCCTCTGTGAGTGGCTTTTTGCAGTTCCTGGGGGTACCTGGGCTTTGCTATAGGCCACGTGGATGCCCTTTGCTTCTGGTCATTCCAAAAATACCACAGGACAAACTCTGGGTTTGCTATTAAGAGTTCATGAACCTTTACCTTCTCTTCATCTTCTTCATGCTGGTCCAGCATGGAGATTGTATTGACTGGAGTTTGATCTGAGCAGCAAACTGGAGATTGTGGAATCACAGAATGGTTTGGGTTGGGAGGGACCTTAGAGATTGTCTCACTTCAATTCCAACTCCAATTCAAATTACAATTCCAATTCCAAGGGACACCCTCCACTATCCCAAGTTGCTTCAAGCCCTGTCCAGCCTGGCCTTGAACACTTCCAGGGATGGAGGATGAATGTTCACAAGGGCTCGTGAAGGTTCCATGGTTCATGGAGGTCCACCTGAGGTTGCTCCTGACCTCAGCCAGGAGGCTGGAAGGTCCCCTCAACCCCATTTCGAGCTATGGCACAGCCTGGGGGCTGAGAAAAAAATTGTAAATCATGGAGGGAACAAGTGAAAGGGAACTGTCAAGAGTTACTAAAATTTGGGCTGACATCAGCATTTCTGGAGCTAAGATACCATCCCCCAGGGAGAGCAAAATAGGGAAAGCCAGGCTGCAAGAGCCCTTGGAGGCTGGACCTGTCCTCACTGCAGTAAAATAGGCAACTGCCACGGTTGTGGTTATTCCTCTCAATATTTTTTTTGCCCCTGCTGCTGTTTAAAATGCATGGAGAGGGACTTGCCAGCTCCTGTTCCCAGGGTGAGTGCTGTCTTATTCCTGCATCCCGTGTTTTCAGAGTGAGTATATAATGATGGACCAGGGTTCAGCTCATTGAGAGTTTGTTACAGAGTTGGAGCCATTATTATGAAATTACCAAATAAAACATACATTTTCATTCCCATTGGTAATAAAAATTACCAAAGTACCTCTCCTGGGACAATTATAATGAGATAATGCAGAACTCCTGACTGATTCCTGTGGCTGTAAAAAAAAATAAAATCAAAGAGCATTCAACAAGACATTAGTGTATGCCTTGGCTCCAATCGCTTCCCTGTCTCATGGGGTAATGAAGTTATCAAATTAGTTTTAAAAAGGTGAAACTTCCATTTTTCAGCCCATCTGACAGGTTCTCCCCTGAATAATGACATTATGATGAGGTGCACAGGACAGCACGAGGCTTTATTGCTTTTGGTCTAGACACTACAGGACATTAAGAAATTTTGCCCTCTTGTCTCCACGGTGTAATGTTTATACTCAGAGTGTCCAGGCCAATCAAATGATAAAGAACAGGGGTTTAGCTTTTAGGGTTTTTTTTTCCCTTCTGCACACCCAAAACATAAATACAACCGTATGTTCCAGCCTGCATTTGCAGAAATGAAGCATAAATGGCCTACTGGGTTATATAGCTCATCTGTTTCCCATTACTGCTCTGCAGCAAATTACATTCTTTCCAAAAAGCAATGTGGGCATGGACAGCCTAACAGCCTCCTTTCCCGGGGATCCAGGATGGAGGTCATGAAACATATTCAGTGCCGCTCTAACAACCAGTTTGTCAGCCTGGCACGAGCAGAAGCCCTGCCCTGAGATGCTCTGGTGACATTGGAGAGAGCAAAATGCTCTGAGGAGATGTTCCAACCATCTCTGGAAGCGTCCCCTGCCTTTGCTGAGCATTAGGAGGAACAGGACACCAGCGCTCCTGATTCAGGCACTCCAGTCACGTTCCAAAGGCAGGGCTTTGCCCCAGGGCTGATGCCTCCCACAGTGTTGAGTAAGAGGAATATTTTTCATTTTTCAAGCGTTGCCGTCTCTCCATTTGCCGGGAAGTGAACCCCAAACTTTCAGGAGCAAGAGCATCATCTCCTGCGGTTCCCAGCTGCAGGGCTCGGTGACTCCCTGAGAGCAGGAGCACATCCTGCATCCCGCAGGGGTCAGGCTCAGCGGGGAGTGATTTACATATCCAGAGGCACTCGGAGCCCTTTTTGGGAGCAGGGATGGCCTCACTGCCCGGCCCCAGCCAGCTGTGGTAGCCCAGGTAACACCCGCCCCTCTGAAAAATGGAAATGGGCGGCAAAACTGCGCAACCTCTGCGTCCTCCCAAACGACCTGTCAATACATCAGAGCTGGACACACCCCCCCCACCGTGATTCCAGCCACAGAGCTGTCTAATTTCCCTTGTAAAAGAGCCCCACAGGCAACAAATGCACACACAGAGCAACTTCTGTATTTACCTTGACACTACATGAGTCACAGCGCTCGCCTCTTGCTGAGCAGCCGTATACATTATCATCACTTTGGCATCTTGGTTGCTGCTCTCTCCTGTTCCCCTTCTGTTCAGCAGAGCAGAGAGGTTGTTTAGGGTCCCCCCCCAGCCCCTCATGCCTGCATTTCCTTCCCAGAAAACCATTACCCAGAATTCCAGCTTTCCTTGAAGCAGCGCTGAACAAGCTGTGCTGTGTTTTCCCCCTCCAGGCTTCTTTTTTTTTTTTTTTTTTTTAAGCAGTTCTTGCGGGAAGGAGTAATTTATCCAGAATTAAAACATCTGGTTATTGTGCTCCCTGGGTTAGTCAGCACTGAAATAAGAGGGAAACAAAGTGCCTCACTGTCTCCATCATGGGAGAGGAAGAACATGACCTGGGTCTCGACAGGATGACCTGGGTTGGAAGGAACCTTAATGAACATCCAGTTCCGCCCCTGCCATGGATAGAGACACTTTCTACTATCCCAGGTTGCTCCAAATCCCATCCAACCTGGCCTTGAACACTTCCATGGATGGGAAATTCACAGCTTCACTGGGCAACCTGTGCCAGAACTTCACCACCCTCACAGTAAAGATTTTTTTCCTAATATCCAATCTAAACCTTCTCTCGTTCAGTTTGAAGCTTTTCCCCCTTGTTCTGTCGCTCCAGCTCTTATAAACAGACTCTCTCCATCTTTCTTGTCAACTTGTTTCTCTTTTCCAGGCTGAACAGTCCCAGTTCTTTCAGCCTAATTCTTCCTCTGACACTGTGTGGTCTCTTTGTCAGGGACAAAGCAGGATGGCACGGCAGAGACACAAATTTACGAATGGTACAATGTGATGTCAAGTGAGGGGGTGTGTCCAGAGGAGAGGTCAACTCCTCCACCCAAAATTCAAGGATGTGCCTGTTGGATGTGATGCCTTGAGAAGGCTGGGCAGAGTTCCAGAATAAAGCAGGGATTTATTAAAGGATCTCCTCCATGGATCCACCTTGGGCAGCACCAGAGCCCAGCCAGGGCTGCACCCAAGATGAACCAAAATGGGCACAAAATGCACGGCCGGGCACGGGCTCTGGCACTGGGATCAGTTCTGCCCCATTTGCAGATTGCAGTTCATTGTTAATTCCAGCTTTAGCTCATGCACTCCCACCCTGCTTGTTTTTCTCTCCTCAGCCCACGGTGTTTGTGCTCCTGGGCTGAGATTTGGATCATTTGTCCTTGGTCCCAGCTGGAGAAGGAATTGTTTTGTGTCCCTGCTCTGTGCAGAGAGCTCAGCATGGCCTGAGATGGAGCTCAGAACTGCACACTAAAGCAGCACAGAGTCTGAAAATATAAAATATAAAACCTGAGGCATCAGATGTGTTTGGTACAGGCTGGGACAGTGGTGCTACATCTGGTGCTGGCCTGTGGAGTAACCTTGAGCAAATCATTCCACCCCTCCACTCCTTCCCTCTCCCNACCTGGGGGAGTTTAATCATTCGGAGTGGATTAAAAGCATAAATACATTTATGAATTTCTCATCTCTTTTCCCCCTTTCTCTAAAGTCAGAACACAAACTCTATTAGCTTATTACTTTAGGTCAGAGATTTTTTTTTACCTTTCCAAGGAAAACACCTGGGTTATCAAGAAAATTAATGTATCAAATCAATCAACATTGTGATATCTGGTGTCAGCTGTTTCCAAGACTCCTGACAACATGCAAAGAATACATCTGCAAAATGTGAAGCAGTAAAGGCTGTAGTTGTCCAGCTTCCAAAAACGAAAATATAGAATAATTTTCTAGACTCGAGTCAGGTGTAGGGATCTGACTCTGGACACACCAGGATGGTGACAAACTTCTCGTTCTCTTCTTCTGTGAGTAAAGCAGAAAATCCTAAACAACTTCCCAGACTCTCATAAACACCATGAAAATATTTCAACCACTGCTCTGAAAACCTGTCAGAACCTGAAGTTTTGTCAGGTCCTTCCAGAATTCTCAAGTCCAAGGTCAGAGAACAGTGGAATGAAGATTATGGAGGGCAAAATGCTTAATAGCCAGAAATTGAGGGATCATTGGACATTTTGCCTAATTGATTCCCAAATGCAGCATATTAAGGTGACCAAAATCTTCTGCTACCAAAAGGGTCACACGGATTCATTAAGTTCTTTGAGAGTCACAGACTGGGGGTATGAAAGAACTGTAAAACATATTTCTTATTTATCATTATTCGTAATTCAGGCCACTTATCTGCAATCATATTTCTCCTGACTCCTTGTGTTCTCTGTGATGGGGATGTCTCAGGCCATTAGTGACTAACCCTCTGAATAATTAGGCTGTGAAAATCTAATGGCAGGATTTATTATTTTTATTATTATTAGCTACTTTCCACTCTGTTGTACTAAGTCCATTTGGTGTTGGTCTGTTTTCTTGGGGAACAATGCTCATTCATATAAAATCTTTTTTGTTGTTGTTGTTCAAAATGCCTTTCATCATGTGATTTAACAGACCATGAAACATCTTAACGTTGGGTTTTAGATTTTCAAGCCAGTGCCAATACTTTGATGACATTAATACGTTCCTTGCATCACCCCTGGAATACTTATATGAAGTCACTGTATTATCTTCTCCTTTTTCTGCTGTCCTTTGTGTCCTTTCCTCATCCTCCTCCTGTGATGCATAACAATTTCTGTGCTAGAGGTTTCACTGATGGGCTTCTTTCACCCTAAATGTCACTCTTGGACACACCTCTGGATGAGAAATCCGACTGCTTCCATGAGAAACTCCTGGCTCTGGCCCACCTTGCATAAAGATGCTGATTTTTCTGTCTGATTTACTTGTCCTCAGTGACCATCAGCTGGCCAGGACCCTCACAGCCTCCTGCAGCCCTCTGCATTTCAGTTTAAACCAGATTTGTTTCAACAGGCCCTGCTCCATGTCACCCTCAGCATCCCATGGGACAGGGGATGAGGGGAGCAGGGGATTCCTGCTCAGGGGACAAATCCTGCTGTGGGACTCTTGCAGCAGTGAATGTGGGCAGTGCTACAGCCATGGAATCATGGAATGGTTTGGGTTGGAAGGGACCTTGAATCCATCCAGTCCCACCCCTGCCATGGGCAGGGACACCTTCCACTATCCCANGCATCAGATGTGTTTGGTACAGGCTGGGACAGTGGTGCTACATCTGGTGCTGGCCTGTGGAGTAACCTTGAGCAAATCATTCCCCCCCTCCACTCCTTCCCTCTCCTCCCAGCTTTGCTCGGATTATTTAGGGAAGAAACTTTCCATTCCAGAAACTTTCCATTTCCATCTGCACCCAGTGTTTATCGCGCCGGCGCATCCTCAGGCTACCGGTGTACAAATAATGAAGAGCAATAATAACTGGTTGCCAATCAGCACAGGATCAGGATTGCTGTTTCCAAATCAGTTGGAAATTGTTTTTCTCTTGCTTTGAATAATGTGATGGCAATATGTAAAAAGAAGGCTTGTTCCATTTTTTTTTTTTTTTTTTTTGGCTAGCAGCTAAAACACCCTTTATCAACATTCCAAAATATGATTAATGCTAATCTTGACCTTTCCAAAGTTCCATGCCAGGCAGTTGATGATGCTTCTGTGTTGTAAAGAATCAAACAGAAGGTGTTTCTATCCACAGTGAAGTGTTCTTTATTAATGAATGATTTGCTTACCAGGAAATCCAAGAATTCCTTTGCACTGTCTTTTTTTTTTCTTTTTTTTTACAAACCTGGGGGAGTTTAATCATTCGGAGTGGATTAAAAGCATAAATACATTTATGAATTTCTCATCTCTTTTCCCCCTTTCTCTAAAGTCAGAACACGAACTCTATTAGCTTATTACTTTAGGTCAGAGATTTTTTTTTACCTTTCCAAGGAAAACACCTGGGTTATCAAGAAAATTAATGTATCAAATCAATCAACATTGTGATATCTGGTGTCAGCTGTTTCCAAGACTCCTGACAACATGCAAAGAATACATCTGCAAAATGTGAAGCAGTAAAGGCTGTAGTTGTCCAGCTTCCAAAAACGAAAATATAGAATAATTTTCTAGACTTGAGTCAGGTGTAGGGATCTGACTCTGGACACACCAGGATGGTGACAAACTTCTCGTTCTCTTCTTCTGTGAGTAAAGCAGAAAATCCTAAACAACTTCCCAGACTCTCATAAACACCATGAAAATATTTCAACCACTGCTCTGAAAACCTGTCAGAACCTGAAGTTTTGTCAGGTCCTTCCAGAATTCTCAAGTCCAAGGTCAGAGAACAGTGGAATGAAGATTATGGAGGGCAAAATGCTTAATAGCCAGAAATTGAGGGATCATTGGACATTTTGCCTAATTGATTCACAAATGCAGCATATTAAGGTGACCAAAATCTTCTGCTACCAAAAGGGTCACACGGATTCATTAAGTTCTTTGAGAGTCACAGACTGGGGGTATGAAAGAACTGTAAAACATATTTCTTATTTATCATTATTCGTAATTCAGGCCACTTATCTGCAATCATATTTCTCCTGACTCCTTGTGTTCTCTGTGATGGGGATGTCTCAGGCCATTAGTGACTAACCCTCTGAATAATTAGGCTGTGAAAATCTAATGGCAGGATTTATTATTTTTATTATTATTAGCTACTTTCCACTCTGTTGTACTAAGTCCATTTGGTGTTGGTCTGTTTTCTTGGGGAACAATGCTCATTCATATAAAATCTTTTTTGTTGTTGTTGTTCAAAATGCCTTTCATCATGTGATTTAACAGACCATGAAACATCTTAACGTTGGGTTTTAGATTTTCAAGCCAGTGCCAATACTTTGATGACATTAATACGTTCCTTGCATCACCCCTGGAATACTTATATGAAGTCACTGTATTATCTTCTCCTTTTTCTGCTGTCCTTTGTGTCCTTTCCTCATCCTCCTCCTGTGATGCATAACAATTTCTGTGCTAGAGGTTTCACTGATGGGCTTCTTTCACCCTAAATGTCACTCTTGGACACACCTCTGGATGAGAAATCCGACTGCTTCCATGAGAAACTCCTGGCTCTGGCCCACCTTGCATAAAGATGCTGATTTTTCTGTCTGATTTACTTGTCCTCAGTGACCATCAGCTGGCCAGGACCCTCACAGCCTCCTGCAGCCCTCTGCATTTCATTTTAAACCAGATTTGTTTCAACAGGCCCTGCTCCATGTCACCCTCAGCATCCCATGGGACAGGGGATGAGGGGAGCAGGGGATTCCTGCTCAGGGGACAAATCCTGCTGTGGGACTCTTGCAGCAGTGAATGTGGGCAGTGCTACAGCCATGGAATCATGGAATGGTTTGGGTTGGAAGGGACCTTGAATCCATCCAGTCCCACCCCTGCCATGGGCAGGGACACCTTCCACTATCCCAGGGTGCTCCAAGCCCCATCCAGCCTGGCCTTGGACACTTCCAGGGATCCAGGGGCAGCCACAGCTTCTCTGGGCACCCTGTGCCAGGGTCTCACTACCCTCACAGGGAAGAATTTCTTCCTATTATCGAATCTAAATCTCTCCTCTTTTAGTTTAAAAACATTTCACCTTCTCCTATCACTGAGGAAAAAAAAGTCACTCTACTTCTGTTTTATGAGCCCCCTTAAAGCACTGGAAAGATGCAATGATGCCTCCTCTCCTCTCCTCTCCTCTCCTCTCCTCTCTCCTCTCCTTTCCAGGATTTGAAGACCAGATTTGCTCTCTGTCTCCACACCTTAATTTTAAACCCAGTCTCTTGCATTTTCCATTCCCCTCACGAATCCCTGACTCTGTTGCCTTCTGCATTCCCTGCACTCAGGCAAACTCTGCTCATTTATCTGCAACTTGCTGAAAAAACCACATTTTTTTTTCCCCCACTGCAAAAAGCTGTTGTCAAAATCTTCAAATCATCTCATCCATCAAGCGCCGTGTGCAGGGGACGAGTGTGTGACACGTCCAGCTGACAGATCCGTGCTCCTCCTGGGGCAGTTCCAAGGTTAGCTGGGCTCCCTGAGCTTTGTCTGGACCAATATTGAGCACAGACACAAACCACACGCTCCCCCAGGGTACTTCCACACTTCCTTTTTTCTTAATTTAGGGAGCTAAATTATGGGCACAGCAAAAATGCTTTGGTAGCTGTGAAAAAAAAGTAAAAAAAAAAAAAAAGGCCATTTCACCAGAGCTCTTGCCCTGAAGCAACCTTGAAGCCTTCAGCCTGGGATTTGTGAGGGAAATGGGTTCCTTCTGACAGCCCAGTCCATGCCTCAATGCCTTCTCCTCACCCCATTTGTTGTATAAATTTATTTCTCCCCACCAAAGAAGGCTGAAACAGCTGGGCTCTCTTTGCTTTCCCGTTTTCACATGTTCTGCTGGCTCATCTGAGAGCTAAATCGTTGCATTTTTGAGCCAGTTTTGCCTGTGAGAGTCTAAATGCCTTTATTTCGGGAGGCAAATCTGGTGAGAGGAGGGGACACCACATTTCCAACGGGCTGTTCTGCCTTGAAAGCCAAGAGATGAAACCAGAATTCGTTCCCAAAGCTGCCACTGGTTTGTCAGGCTGCTTTGGCAAAGCCACTTCANCATGTTCTGCTGGCTCATCTGAGAGCTAAATCGTTGCATTTTTGAGCCAGTTTTGCCTGTGAGAGTCTAAATGCCTTTATTTCGGGAGGCAAATCTGGTGAGAGGAGGGGACACCACATTTCCAACGGGCTGTTCTGCCTTGAAAGCCAAGAGATGAAACCAGAATTCGCTCCCAAATCTCCCAAATCTGACTGGTTTGTCAGGCTGCTTTGGCAAAGCCACTTTACCTCCTGGCATCTCCTGGGGTGCTGATGCTCCACTCTGGCACACAGGGAGTGGTCTGCTGATGAAGGTCTGAGGGGACTGGGAGCCAGCACAGCCTCGAGCATGGAGTTCTCACGTGGCAGATTTAGCATCTTGCATGGCCTTGTCCCATCTGTGCCTGCAGCTGGGGCCTGGAGGAGCTGGAATGTGTTTCCCTGCAGAGCTGTGGCTCTTTCTTGGAAGAAGCAGAAGGAGAGGATGGTGGTTGTGGCAGCTGGAGAGGTTAAACCCCACAAATCTCCTTTAACTCTGCTGTCCTGCTTCCTTGAGGAGTCAACTTAAAGGCTGCCCCTGGATCCCTGGAAGTGTCCAAGGCCTGGCTGGATGGGGCTTGGAGCACCCTGGGATAGTGGAAGGTGTCCCTGTCCATGGGAGGGGATGGAGCTGGATGGGCTTTAAGGTCCATCTGATGCCTTGAAAAGGCTGAGCTAGAACAGAGACTAGACAGAGCTAAAGAATAAAGCAGGGATTTATTAAGAGGCCTCAAATAGATCCACCTTGGGCAGCACAACCCAAAACAGCCACAAAATGGGTACAAAATGCACGAGGTCTGTCACTTTTGTAAGTTCTGCTCCATTTGCATATTGCAGTTCATTGTTAATTCCAGCTTTAGCTCATGCACTCCCATCCTGCTTGTTTTTCTCTCCTCAGTCCACGGTGTTTGTGCTCCTGGGCTGAGATTTGGATCATTTGTCCTTGGTCCCAGCTAGAGAAGGAATTGTTTTGTGTCCCTGCTCTGTGGAGAGACCTCACCATCCCCTAATATGAAGCCTAGACTTACTTAAAGCTTAGACTCACACTAAAGCAGAATAGGATCTGAAAAATATCACATCTGATATTTAAAATTATCAAAAAACTCAAATCTGAGGCATCATCTCCCAACCCAAAACATTCTGAGATTCCATATCAAGATTACAATGATGTGCACCCCTCCCTGAGCTTTGTGATTGGCACCTCAAAAATTAGGATGCGCCCAAATCACCTTGGAAAGAAAATTACCTCTGGCCCAGCTAAAAGCAGCTCGTTCTTCCATCCTGTGCCCTGACTCCTCCAGCACAGACAGATTTCATTCCACGTTTTTCTCTGGGGCCATTTGTCGTGCCAGGAAAACAGGAGTGGTTAATTGCCAGGTGAGATGGGAGCTTCAGGTGGGTTTCAGGGAAGAGCTGTGTGATTTCTAAACTCATATAACAGCATGGAAACACAGGCTGAATATCTTGATTTTCAGTGTTGTCTTGAGCAATTTGCAGAGCACAGTTTGCTCCTGTGCACAGTCTTCAAGGCAAAAAAAAAAATAAACCCCTTTTTAGAGGATGCAATTCCACAATGAACAGCACAGTCAGGAGATGGGCAAAACCTGAGTGAAAAGAGGCTGGGCTGGAGGTAGAAGTTGAATTTCAGGGCTGAACTCGCAAGCTGTGAGGACAGGGTGGTAAATAAGGGGGTGGCTGAGCATCCAGGATGCTCAGGAAAGGAAGGATAAGGTTTGCTGACATCTTTCCTGACTCATCTCTACCAAGACCTGCTGATCCTGCTTCCATAAGCTGCATCCATAAGCTGCACCCATATCTGATGCCTATAAATACAACCCCAGTATGAGGCAGGCTCCCACAATAAATCAGGGAAAAAGCCATGTGGGAGACTTTCTCTCTTTGACTTTCTCATTTCTGAGTAATTATTTGGCCATGCTTCATTGGGAAATAATTTGTATCATTATTATTCCTTATTATATCTTTATTTTTAGCCCTCTTCACTTTTTGGAAATGGGCACAGCTGTTGTGTCCTTGTGGGATGACCTTTACACCAAAAGCATTGTCCAGGTCAGTCCCATTTTCCTTGGAAAAAATGTAATTCTCCATCTAATTTTGTCTCCCTCTCAGTCTCCCAGTCTGTTTGTTTAAATCATAATCACTGATTTGGAAGAGGATATGTAGGCTTTTATTTAATTTTGGAATCATACCATTCTAAAAAAATTAGTAGGCTGGGACTTTTTACAATATATTTTTTTTTAAAATTCTCATTTCCTCCAGCTATTTACTTTGAACTGGCCAGGCCTGGAGAATTTCAGCCGAAAGGTGATGAAAAATGAAAGCAGAAATGTAATACTGAAATGTTTAAATACTGTCAACTGCAGCTGTCACCAGTTGTTCTCTGGGGAAGGAGTGAAGAGGGGGACCCTGTCAAACAACCTGGCCATATTTTATGGGGTAATAGATGCATTTTGGAGACTTCTGACTACATGAAAGTTTTATCAGTTTGATTTTGGAGAACTCACGGATGCAACAATGACTTTTTTTTTTTTTTTTAATGAATTATTTTTCCTGGGAAATGTGTTTAAATTTTCACTTCTTCCTGCTGCAAATGTGTAATAAGTGGGAAGGAGTCTGTTGGGACTCCTGTTCTTTCTTTGCTCTTGTTCAAATTTTTGTCACTGTCGAAACCCCTCCTACCCTGCTGAAAACTGCCTCTTTCCCCCCAAGAACATTTGCAAACATAAGGCATTTTCACCAGAGACTGCGGAAAAAAAACCGAAAGCGTGCCTCACATTTCAAGAATATTTCATTTTATTGCCCAAATCTCATTCAGCTCCAGGAAATGCAATTCCCATGTTTGCCCTTTCCCTCACCAGCTTGCCCGTGGTCCCGTCTGCAGCATCTGCTCTGCCAATCCTCCCACCAGGGTGAGTTGCCTTCCCTCCATAAACTTCTTCCTTGGTGATTATTTATTTTCAGCACTGATCTAAAGCTCCCTGGAAAGGATGGGAAGATTGGACGGACTTTTGAGCAAGGAATGGCTCTTCAAAGTGCCGTGGGAAGCAGTTTGCAGGACAGAAGCTGTTTTTTGGGAGCACCCACCCTTGCAGGCATTGCTCACATCCATTCCAGCCCCATGAGGGAGCCCTCCTGGCAGGAAAAAGAGATAACAGAATCAGACCAAATGGTTTTTTGGCATGAACTGATCTTGTTGCACGAGCTGAATGCCAGAAGAGGGAGGAAAGGGCACGTTGCAGCACCTTGTGCCTGCAGAAGCAAACCCAAAGTATTCTCACATGCTCTAGATACAAGATTCCCTTCTCCATCTGCTGTGAGAGCTGAATTGCTGCTGTCCCTGATGATTTCATTCCCAAAAATGCAGTGGGCTGCTTCTGCCACCAGTCCTGTGGACAGGAGATGGCGGGGAGGAGGAGGAGGAAGGGTTTTACGTCACAAAGATAACAAAATCATGCCCGTAATGTGCTGTGATTTATTGCTCTGGCTTGTGGCCTCAATAACTTCAGTATCTTTGCACAGCATCTGCCCTGGATTCTTGAGTTTTAGCCTGTTTTGTGCTGTTGCAGCAACTCAGACCTTCCCAGCCTCCAGCAGAAGTTGAGGAGTCTCATCTCTGAGGTTTATTCCACAGTTTCAATGTCCCCAAGTTATTTGCAGCATCTTCCACCTCTGGGAGGCATCTGGTGTCCTGGGGAGGGGTGGCCAGGTGTGGATTTGAGTTATAAAATACATCTCTGCTCTGACATCAGCACTGAGCGCAGGAAACAGAGCCAGATCTAGCTTTGGAGCTGGGAGAAGGAGCAGTGGCATCACCAGGATGCATCAGGAATCACCAGGATGCCTGCCCCAAACTCCTGAGGCAGTGGTGCTTTTCTTTAAGTCTTTTCTCTGTATCTGTTGCTCAGTTCATTTCCCAGGGAAGCCCTGCCTCTCCCACAGTCTTGCAATCCCATTCCCGCCCAGGCTTAAAGCCCTGGGACCCCTCCTCCTTCTCTGTCCCAGTCACCACAGAGCACAAGAGCTGCAAAAGGATGGGTCAAGGAAATTATTTTACTTTTAAAAAACCTTAAAATTTTATCTCAACTTTTTCTTGCAGGGAAGAATCCACAGCTGTGCCAACAGAGAATTTCTAGTCCAGGAGAGCCAACAGTCTCATAAACCCACTCATTTCTGATGGTGGAGTTTCAGGGCATGAACCAGCACAACCCTCTGGTAATTCCTGCTGAAATGAAGAGTTCTAGCTGGAGACCAATCCCCAGGACATTTTTCCTAGGATGGAGAAATTTCTTTGCTCTGTGACTGGCACAGCAGGGACTGTGATTCTGTGATTCTGTGTGATAACATTTGGCTTTGCAAACGCCAGGAGGACACTGATGGGGGGAAGGGGAGTTTTCCTCTCACCTGCATTTCAGGAACAAAACTTGAAGATTCTGAATTCATCCCTACAAAAAACCAGAAATTATTTTGAATTCTTGCAGGATACAAAATAGTTTCCCAATCAGCTTTAATAGTCACAGACTCATTGAGGTTGGGAGGGGCCTCTGGAAGTCACCTGGTCCAATCTCCCTGCTCATACACCCAGAGCCATCTGCACAGAACCATGTCCAGACACCTCCTGATCACCTCCAGGGATGGAGATTCCAGAGATCCCACATTCCCTGTGCCATTTCAGGGAAAGAGGGACTCAAACCTTGCAGTTCACGCTGAGAAACCCTCAGCCCTGTCAGCTGTTTGTGGATGCAGCTCTTGACACCGCACTTCTTTAATTCCAAAAGTGTGAAATATTGGCTCAGGTCAATTTGAAAAGCTTTTTTTTTCCCCTAGAATTTAGCCTTGAAACCCACAAATCTCATCAACAAGGAGCAGAATGAATCTTTGAAATTGGGCAGTGTGTAGGACTTGCTGCCTTAAATTGTCTTTTAACCTTTCCTGTGCTTCTGTTCTTTAAATTGCTACAGCTACTTAATTTTCCTCCCCAGCATTTTGGCTGTTTATTGTTATTACTACTGATGTTATTGTTGGACTATAGTGGTTATTATTATTATTATTATTATTATTATTATTATTATTATTATTATTTTGGGTTTTTTCCTGTCACAAGAATGCAGCAGCCCTGGTGATGCCATGGCCATGTCACAGGAGGCAGCAGCTTCCTACAAGGACACTGACCTAAGGATAAGGAAACAGCTCCAGTCCAGATACCACCATGGTCCTACAGGCTGCTGGAAGCTCCCCTACAGCCACCACTGGATATCCTCATCACCTGCCCCCTTAACTGTGTGTGAAACTTATGGCAGAATCAGAAAGTCACCAAAAAAAAAAAAAAATCTCAAAATTCTGATTCATGAGTCCCTTAACTCGTTCTGGGGGTTTTTTTTGGGGTTTT
>WEZZ01030426.1:41860-68957 GCA_013400585.1 Chloropsis cyanopogon
ATTCATGAGTCCCTTAACTAGTTCTGGTGGTTTGTATTGTGGTTTTTTTTTTTGAGGGAAGTCTTTGGGGGATTTTCCTTATTGTCCTTGTTTTCTTATTCTATTTATAATGGAGTCACAGAATGGTTTGGGTTGGAAGGGACCTTAAAGCTCATCTCATTCCACCCCCTGCCATGGGCAGGGACACCTTCCACTATCCCAGGTTTCTCCAAACCTTGTCCAGCCTGGCCTTGGGCACTTCCAGGGATCCAGGGGCAGCCACAGCTTCTCTGAGCACCCTGTGCCAGGGCCTGCCCATCCTCACAATAAAGAATTTCTTCCTAATAGTTAATTTATGTTATTTATCTTTTTAAACAAAGCATTACTACAGTAGGTGCTTGCAGGAGCGTTTCTCACCTTCTTCCCACGTGCTCCCCCTGCTACCCTGGCCCCTTCCTTGTGCCAGGATAAACATTCCAGCAGACACAGGGAGTCTGATCAAAACAAAATCCACCTTAAGAAAAAGTCCAGTCCTCTCCCCCTGCAATCTGGAGCAGCTCCCTGAACAAGGGCTGTAGTTTGAGGCCGAGTTATTGCGTTATTATTGCTGCTACAATTGCTACTTTTATTTTTCTATTAGTGTTATTATTTCTGCTATACCCACCTGGCTTTCAGCGAGGAAATCTCTGACAGTGCTGTTTTTTTCAAAAACTCATATAAGGGTACTTTTACCTCTAGAAAAAGCCAATGGCTTGGGTGCAGCTCAGTGAAATTTGCAGATGAAGACAACTCATGGCATTTTCTCCCCCACCGTGGCTTTCCTCCAAGAGAAAGGGCAAGTTGCTCCTAATTTTCTTTATTAGCACTGGGCTGTTGGAGTGTGTCTCTCTCTCTCTCTAGCAACTCATTGCAACACCTAGAAGAGCCAGGCACTTTCCCCAGGGAACCAGCTCCATTTAAAATGGGAATTACAAGCATTTTGGTGCTGAAGTCAGTTGTTTGAAACCATCTGCAGTCTTGCTGCAGTGCTGCTGTATCCTAATTCCATCTGTCAAAGCCCAGGAGAGTTGAGGCGATGAGCCCGGCGCTGTGAAACAGCAGCGAGCTCAGGCAGGCGAGGGAATTCCACATCCAGGAAAAAATTAGGGAATCTGAAGCTGTCACCACTGCAAATAATGCTCCCTGTTTAATGAAGGCAGGGACTGCTGAAGTGCTGTGCTTAAAGATGTGAGCAGCAGAGCTGTGGAAAACGTCCTGTGCTCTGTCTTCAAAAGCCTGTCTTAGGTGTCTTCTGCAGAGTTGTGCTTTCCCCTCAGCTTAAAAGCCAGAAAATTCCCCTTGTCTTCCCTGGCACAATCTTTATTGGAATGATTGCAGTGCAGGAACTCCAGCTCTAAAAGCTTCTCCCTCCAATTCTCCATGTGTGAGCCAGGTTAGTGGAGGTGGGGATTTTTATTTTATTGCACCTGTTCATCCTGGAATGGGCCAGCTGAGAACATTCAGATCCTGCTCAAGATTTCCTACCTTTCCAAAAACCTCCCAGCTGTCTTTAACTTGGCTTCCTAAACTCTCCTTGTGGCATCTCCAAACTCCTCAGCCCCTCTGATCTCCATCCTGTTCCTCCTCTACAAAGCACACTAAATATCCTTTTCCCCAAGTTCAGGAGGGCTGAATTATTCATGGCAGAGGGATGAATGGAGCTCTTTTCATGTGTCCCTGAAGGGATTCTGATTTTTGGTGAATGCTTATTGTTGTTCCTAACTCTTCCCCAGCTAGTTTGGAGAAACAACTTCAAACCAGGGGGTTGTTTCCAAATTCTTCCTTGCTGTTCCACTCAGGGCTGGTGGTGGCAAAGTGCTTTTGGTACCGAGTGGGTGGCTGAAAGTTCAGAGAGGGAAGAAGAAAGATGGGAAGCAAGGGAAAACCAGGGAATTATAATTTGGTTTTTTTTCACACTGCTGCCCTTCTTTTTATGCTTATGTGGATATTTGCTGGGAAAATGAGCATTCCTTTAAAGTTGCATCTTTTTGTGGGAAATGTTCCCAAACAGCAAATGACAATGGATGTGGACACTGTCACCCAGAAGAGCTGTCTGGAATTCAGAGGAGTCTGTGTGAAAATGGCAAATCTCATTGAAAATGCTTCACCTTTGTTGCTCCTCATCTCCTGCTCCTCCTCTTAGAGCAGCCATTCACCTCCACACTCTGTTTTCTCTCACTGGGAAATCTGGAGGGGGCTGTGGAGATCAGAACACAGCTTTGGCTGTGAGGATAAACATCTGGAGCCAAGGTTCAGCTCAGGCACAGCCTGGACTTCTTCAGAATCAAGGTCAACATCTGGATTTGCATCATGTCCCGTGAAATATGGGGCTCAGGGTACAACTGTTGGATCAGGTTTGTTATGTTGGATCATTTTGTGTTAGAGAAATGACTGGATCTGGCACACAGTGCCATGGTCTGGGTGTCAAGGTGGTGATCAGTCACAGGTTGGACTCGATGATCTCAGAGGTCTTTTCCAACCTTAATAATTCTGTAATTTTAAATTCAAAGAGGTTTTGCTCCTTGATCTGCTCTCCTAAATTGCATTTTTTTGGGGGACCTTGAAAAAAACTCTGTGGATCATCCAAAGTAACACTTGGAGTGCTATTCCCGGGTTACAGTGGAATAATCTGCCTTCACTGCTCTCACCTCAGCTTGGTTCTCTCCAACGTGTTTCAGGGGATTTCAGGGTTTCTCACAGAGCATTGCACAGTGCACAGTGAGATGACAACATGTAATTACCTGCTGGAAATGTGTCGCTTCCCATATCCATAGGGAACAGACAGAGGCAGGCAAGGTGGATAACTGTGTCACTCCAGCTCTCCCCGAGCATCACCTTGTCTGATGCTTTGGGAAAAAGGCACCACTTTGGCAGTGACAGGGGAAAATCTGTTTGTAAACAATGTGTAAACCTTCAAGGGGAATGGTAATGGAGTGGGTTAAGCATTGCAGGCTCCTCGGCAGAGGAGAACATTTATCAGGGCAAGAGCAGGCACGGAGAGACAAACTGGGAGTTTATAAAGGAGTCACATCCAATCTCTGAGGGGAAGAGGGAGATTGCAGCACCGTGCTTGTGTCCAGCTGGAGATCACAGGGAGAGAGCTCAGTGAACA
This sequence comes from Chloropsis cyanopogon, assembly GCA_013400585.1. Lineage (NCBI taxonomy): Eukaryota > Metazoa > Chordata > Aves > Passeriformes > Irenidae > Chloropsis > Chloropsis cyanopogon. The sequence continues at coordinate 44,991 of WEZZ01030426.1, forward strand.
CTTCTGCAGTGCAGACTCAAGGGAAGGATGGTTCAGTGATTTGGGATTGTGAATTTATTCCTCCTTCATCCTCCAAGTCCTCGTCTTCGCTTGCATCCCCGAGCCCTCTAAGCAGCTGGGAAAGCAGCAGAAAAGCAAAACCTCCACATTATCCTCCAAACTGCAGCTGAAAACCCTCCTGCAGAACCTCTTCCCTTGGTGGATGCTGAATGATGGACAGATGGATTATTCACATGCCAGGTGCCATTCCCAGCGTGGAGAGTAAGAGAAAAGCAACCCCTTCTTATGTTTTCCCAACTGAGCTGAGCTGATCTGGAAGGTGCTGAGAGTAAATAAATAAACTAGCGTGGCTGTCTGTCCTTCCCACATGCTCACAGCTACTGGACTATTGCCATTACCTTAAGAAATAATTATTATCTCCCACCTGCATAAATCAATACTGGCCTCAGGACCAGCATGGGACACATTGCCTGAGCTATTTTAAGTTCTTCTGAGAGAAGGAGGGAATAAAAGCAAAAAATCAGGGAAATCCAGCTTTATTTATTAGGCTACAGCACTGTCACAGGCAGGGCAGTAAGATCTCCATGTGAGGAAATCCATGCCCAGAATTGGGAGTGAGGACCAAACTCTGAGGAACCTTTGTGATTCAGGACCAGCTGAGCCTGTAAAAATCTGACGTCCATTGTTTTTAAATTCAGCTCCCAGATAAATCTAATGAAATTCTTGATGTTGAGAAGGAGTTGTAGAGTAAAATAAGTCTTCTGATAACAACAAGAGATGTGGCAGGGTACATGTAACTGGTAACATTTACAGCATTCCCTTGGAGGAACTTTGCCCTGGGATGGTTAACATCTGGTCTCTGTAAGTCCAGAAGGAATTTAGGAGGGTCAAGGAGTGCTGCTGCCTGCAGGATCTGTGTGTGGCTTCTCTGCTTGCAAGAAAAGCTCAGTGATTAAGTGCACAGAGGAATGAGGTTGGAGATCTCCTGAGCTGAGGCCTTTGCACTTGCTGGAGCTTGAGTTTCTTTAGTGCATCCAAGACTTGCAGCAACCAGCATATCAGCCTGCATCAACTTAGAAATGGAGGGAAAAAAGCATTAAAGAGTCACCTCTAAGCAATATTTACCTGTTTAGAGGGTACAAGAGAGTGAGTTTTTTTCCTCCTCAGTGTGCAACCATCACTATCTGCTGGACTGTTGGAAAAGAAACATCTCCCAGACTTCAGGGCAGGAGGTTTTTCTCTTTATTGTGCTGCAACTCTCCTTAAGGGTCCTTTTCTGGGGAGTTCTGGATTGGGTGTCCTCTGGTAACAAGTGCCAGCCCTGCTATGCCACCACAACGAGGTTTACTTCCATCTTATCCATGGAGCAAGCTCTCAGACTCACCTTTGGAGGCACCACACTTTCTCCTGAATCAGGTGAAAGGGAAAAGGGCATTTCTAGACTTTCTGGAGAGAACCCTTGGTTGGTGCCATTTATCCAGGGCTCCACTTATATGAGGAGTTGTGTATTTCCCTCACAGCTGCTGTTTGCATCACAGTGCTCCAACAGGAATGCAGGTGCACTTCCAGATCCTTCCTTACCTTACCCTTTGCTTTATTTCCTGCACTCTGGGGGAAGTTTAGGCTGGGGCTGGGATGCCATGATCAATTTTAGGTCCAATTTGCTTGAATAATCACGCAGGACTCACAACTCAGAGCCACTTTGATCCCACATCCCCATCCCAAATGAATGGGAATGTTGGTCTGTCTGAGTGCTCACATCCCCCAGGATGGGATTACTTGATTCCCTCATAGACTGCTCTTCCATAAATACTTCCATAAACACACCAGACAGTGTTTTGAGTAAGAATCTGTAAATTTCCTTTCTCTGCTCAAGACACCTGAACGTTTTCCCCCGTCTCACATATTCTCTGCATCTGCAGGATCTCTGCTTTGCCTGGCAGAGCTCCCTAAAGGACTGCACAAATAATTTAAATGGCTGGTTTATTGTTAAAGGCATGTACCTGATTTCCCCGGCGCTGAGGCGGAGTGAAGCATCCCAGCTCCATTGATTTCAGAATTAGAGTGTCAGGGATCCAGCCCACACCTTATTGAAATCAATACCAGTGATCAGAACCACACAGAAACTGCTCATAAGCTGTTACCTTGATATCAACCCCAGTTAACTGGCAATGACAATAAGTTCCATTGAATCAGACGGGCCATTAAATTTCGACACTCAAACCCCGAGCTGAAATTCGAGTCAAACATTAGCAGGAGAGAGACGTCAGCTCCCAGTCTGACCCTCCTCACGTTGGACTGGTGTTACCAGAGGTTTTAATTACACAGGGTTTCCTTTGGAGCTGCTTTATTAGCTCACTGCTTTTGTGGGTTTTCTTCTTTAATGGAGCGTGGCTAGAGGAGAGAGCAAAAAAAAAAAAAAAAAATCGGCTCACCTGCATCTCCAGCGAAACCTCGGCCTCCCCAGGGCAGGCAGAGTAACAGTGCACACCAATAAAATCATCACATACCCAGCTGGAAAGTGATAAGACAAAATCAAACTGCCTGCAATAACAAAGACAGAGCCTTTTGATGGTGAGCAAAGAGGGAGGGTGTAATTTTGCACATTTTATTACTGCGGCTCTCAAACCTGGCGGTGATGGGGATTTGATTCCCTGCCACCTGGAGCAGAGAGGGAAGGAGGGAGTTTTTACTACCCAGGGATTGGCAATCAGAGCCTCCTGGGGTTGGAGGCAGGAAGGGTGCTCTCACTTTGGCCACGCCAAGCAATTAAAGTGTTGGGCAGCTCAAGAAGTTCCCGTGGACTGCTGAGCCCTCCTGCCCGTGTGCTCACCCCTCCCTGGGCTGCAAAGTAAAACCTGTTTGATTAAAGGCAGATTGTTTATTGATTAATAATCCTTTTTAACTTGGCTGCTTCAGATGATTAGGAATGGGCAGCAATCCGAGCTAACGTGTGGTGGGTCCTGGTGGATGCACACGTAAGAATAAAGCCCAGTTAGGAGGTTAAGCAAGAGTTCTTGGGTTTTTTTCAGTGAAGGGGGAGTTAAAGGCATGTGAACAGCCCTTGGTAGAAGTTCACTTTGCAAAACTGGGAAAGAGGAGGGTTACAGGGACAGGCCACTACTGCTGACAGGCAATAAGAGGTGAAAACGCAGCCATTGGAGCACTTGTGATTTTGTCCCTGCCTTTTATTTACACACACCTCCAGCTCACCCTGCACACCAGGGGTTTTAAAGCACAACTATGCACAAAGCCATGAAATAATTGAGGTGGCAAATGAGCTCTGAAGGTCACCTGGTCCAGCTCCCCCCTCCCCCGTTCAAAGCAAGGCCAGCCTCAGAATTGGATCCAACTCCAAAGTCAGACCGTGTGGATTGAGATCATGAGCCCATGTCCAACGTGTCATCCCACTTAGAAAATGACATCTAGGGCAGGGTTTCACCCCAGGGGATGGGAGCAGCTTTGCTGGAGTTTTCCCACCATCTCTGTGATGGTCAATAAGGCCTTGAAATCAACATGCATCTCCAAGAGGTCTTAATGAAACACATTTCAAAGGCTCTTCACACCTCAGCACCATAAAAGAGACCAAGGCTAGCTAAAAATTACTCTTCCCCTATGATTCACAGCTCAGGCTTATTTCTTACAGGAAGAAGCAGGAAGATATCATTTATGGGAAGAAAAGGGGGAAAAATCAACTTTTGTTCGCCATGTGCCAACAGGCAGTGATAAGGTACAGCTAAAGTGGCAGCCTGCACTTCATGGGGGTGAACTATTACTCAGATAAGATGGAGGCAGGAGATCTTCCTTGGGCTAAGGGAAAAAATCCTGGTTTAAGGTTATTACACAGGAAGCGCCCTGCTGCATGAAATCTATGGGAAATTGCATATTTTGTCACATTTAGTTATTGAATCCCAATTTCATCCTAGCACGAGGAAAATATACATCACCCTCCCTTGTAGCTCTTATTAGATTTCACAGCCTTTCAATATTAAAATGCCAGCCCGGGGAGCTCTGCTTCCCTTTCCATTTTCTCCCTCTTCCCCCTCCTGCCCTCCGCTCTGCGACACTGCAGCGTTGGAGGTGTGGTGAAGAGCCCTGGTGACACAGAATGAGTTGGAATCACCAGCTCTGGACACAAAGGTCCCTCCAGCTTTCTCCCAACCACTCATTTATCCTCTACAATTTCATGGACAGTCCCAGCAGTGCCCATTCCCGTGCTAGACCAGACTAGGGTTGAATCCCCTCTCTTTTTTCAGGGATTCCCCAAAACTGCATGTTTTGCAAAGTGTTTTAGTTCCTGCTCAGACCTGTAGGAGCTTAAGAGGGGCCAGTTCACATTATCCTCCCCTTCCACTTGGATTTATCCTCCCAGCAACACCCTGGATGCATTTGAGTTGGTTGATGAACCAATGTCCTCATGCAAGAGGAGGATAAATTGCCTGGCAACCCAAATCCTGCCCCTCTTCTGGCCTGAGGGCTTGGCATGCATCCTCCTGCAGTGGGGTGGCACTGGAGGACCTTTCTTTATTGCAGCTAGAAGGATCATGTGCTCAGAGAAGACCTGAGATTTTAGGAATGTTTGAATGGGTTAAGTCACGCTCCCAAGTTTGTCCAAAAACTGAATTCATTTTTATGCATCCCCCAGTCAACCTCCACGACCCATCCTTTCTGCAATCCTACAAGTGAGAGAAGGGAAACCCTGCTCTGGTTACAACCAGAAGTGTTCCTTTGCCATCCCCAGCCTTGTCAATCTTCCTTTGTTCTGCAGGGACTGGCTCTGGAGTGAGTGGGTGTTGAGGGTTTCAGGGAAGGGCTGTGAGTGCTGTTCTGTGAAGTTATCAGTCACTCTCTAATATAAACCAAAGTGCAGCTGCTGCAGGGAAAAATGTGCTGATTTCTCTAACATTAAAAAAAAAAAAACCAAACCTACCCCAACCACTCTGTCTATAAACAGATTGAAGGAAACAAATTATTTTCCCCAGTTAAATATTTTAAAGAGCAATCCAGGCTGTAGCTATCACCTAAAGCAGGGAGGAGAAAGCAGTTTCAGGCTAAAGGATGGATTGCTTTCCCAGTCTGCAGGATGCACCTTGCATATTTAACCTGAGTGTTCTCTGCCTGTGATGCTTTCCTGGCTTTGGGGAGGAGGAAAATCAGGATGAAGTCAGGTCAGGTCAGGTCAGGATAAACCCCAGCTATCTGATCTGAATTTGTAACAGACCACAGGAGAAATAAATCCCACGACTCCATAGCAGAAATGGGAAAAATCCTGGAGTGCTTGAGGCTGAGTTCAGATAAAAGTTGCCGCCAATTATCCAAACAAAATATGAATATCTTTGAATCAGCATAAAACAGGGCTGGAAACGTGAAGGGAGCAGCCTCTCCTGTGATGTCTCAGTCTAAGATTTCTGTCCCTGACCCTTGTCAGGAAGGACAGAATTAAGAGAACTCCAAGTGAGAAGTGGCCAGGACTCAGGGAAGACCTTGCCGAGGGCCAGAGGAGCAGCTCGCTTTTCTAAATGCTTTTAAGGAAACCCCTCCTCCCTTTAAAGAGAGGAAAATAATGTTGCACCATCCCAAAAGCTTCACCAGCTCTGCTGGCCCTTTCCTAATCTGTTCCCACCCTTCTTAGGTGGGTTCTCTCCCAAATCAGAGCACTGCCAAGTGGGACACAGAGGCAAAGGTGTGACATGTGCTGCCTCACACAGCCCAGAAAGGATGAGAGCTGAATTCCCTTAGTGCTCTTGGATGAACAGCCATAAAAAAAATAAATTAAAAGAAGTACTGAAACCCCTTCTGCCTCTGAAGAACTCCCTCTGAATAAAAATAACAGTGCTGAAGCAGCACTTTCCATCCTTATATCCCTGTGTGCTTTTCCAAAGGAAGGTCAATGCCACTGCCCCTGTTCACAGGTGTGGGAAAGGAGCTGCTGCTTTTCATAAAGGTTTTTCCACCCCACATCCCAGCCCTGTCTGATGAGCCACTGGCCTTGCCTTTTTCCAGATGCTGGACCCAGTCCTCAGGGTTTCTGTGGGTGCTTTTATGTCCCTTCTTGTCCTTCTTCCTTTAAAGAGCGCAGGGTTGTGTTCCCCCATTCTGGAGGCCAGACTGGCCTGACATTTGTTTTGTTCCCATTCTTGATCCAGCCAAAATCCCACTGCACTTTACCACAGTCAGGAAGAAGCAAAGAGTGAATGAAGTAGAAGCTTCATGAATTAGGATTTTGCTCTTCCTTGTGCCCTTTTTGAGATGGCATCTAACCAGAACTGCTCAGTTCTTGCCTGGCAGCACCTGAGGCTGAATGAAAACCAGACAATGGGGCCAAACCCACCCTCGTCTCCCCTGTCCTATCCCTGCTATACTCCTTGTTTCTTTTGGAAGTGCTTGTGTTCATCCTACAGATTTGTCTAACCCTTCTATCCCTGGCTTTCTCTTCCTTTTCAAATTCATGGACACCTTCCACTACCCCAGGTTGCTCAGAGCCCCATCCAGCCTGGCCTTGAACATTTCCAGGCATGGGGCATCCATAACTTCCCTGAGCAACCTGTTCCAGTCACGTAATTCTAACTTATGAAGAAACAAATTCTACAAAGAGAGCAATTTTTTTTCCCCCAGATTTACATTAATATGAATAGAATCAGGACCACATGTGCCATTTTTAGAGCATTAAAACAAATCTTTTTTAGCAGTCTGCTAATGGCTATAGACTGTAATTCACACCCTGTCTGCTGAGTAATTTTGCATGGCATCAAAGATTTTTGCAGGCAGAAATATGGCCAAAATAACACTTCAGTGGATCAATACCACTGAAGGATAAGGCTCTCCAGTTGCTAAAGAGGTCTATTTAGTTTCTCTGTCAGATGCTGATCCTGGGTAGAATCAGTTGGTTTTCCTTACAAGCATAAATACATTTTGTGTGGAGGACTCCTACCCCAGGAGCAGGAGTGCTGTTGCTGATAGGGAAGTGGAGAGAGGGCTGTAAAATACATGCAGAGCATTCAAGAAATTAAAACCTGTGATAGTTAAATGTCTTAACTTCGTGGCACTACTTCATTTCGGCAGTTGTTTAAATTATGGAATTGTTAAGGATGGAAAGAACTTCTGAGACCATCAAGTCCAACCCAGCACCACCATCATATTCACCATTGAACAACATCCTCAAGTGCCACATCACAGGTTTTTTGAAGACTTCCAGGGGTGGTGACACCACCACTTCCCCAGGCAGTCTGTTCCAATGCTTGGTAACACTTCAGTGAAGAAATTTTTCCTAATATCCAACCTGAACCTCCCCTGGCACAGCTTGAGGCTGTTTCCTCTTGTCCTGTCACAGAAAATAGATGGACATCTGTTCCCTTGCTGATGGCCTGGGAAATAAAGAACAGAGACTTTTCAGCACTGGTCAGAGTGCCTGGATACAAAAGTCTACCTAGTTCAGGGAGAATATACAGCACACAAGGGAAAGAATTTAAGGAAGTGTAAAGCTGTGAAGGGATGGAGGAGGCTGAACTCCTCCTGTCTCTGTCATTTTTAATAGGTTTCTGAATTAGCATTGTGCCTGTGATGAAATAAATGTACTTCAACGGCTTTGCCTCAGCCTGTCTTGCAGTAATTACCCCAGAGAAATTAGGACTCCTTGTTTCCTCTCAAAAAATAACTCATGGAGCTTTTCTTGAAGAAAAATCCCCCAACAACTTTTCCTGACGATACTGTTGGATACTATTAATTAAAAGGGGTCAAACAAAGTTGAGAACTTGGCTGGTGAACCTCAGAGGATCAAAAAGTTGGTTCTGTGGCCTTTGAAAATGTCCTGTCCCCTAATTTAGGCTGTACCAATAGTTAGGAAGAGCATTAGGGGGCACTGGAGGCACTTTTGTAACTTATCTGCATGTTTTGTTTAATTAACAGCTGGTTAAGCAAGTGTTAAGCCACCTAAAAGCCTTTCAAACCCTGCAGTGCTTATCTTCCCAGCACCTGCAGCTTTCTTCCTGCCAGTGCAAACCTGCTCCTTTTCATTCCCCTGCATCAATTGCAGAGAGAATATAGCAGTAAAAAAAAAAACCAGGAGATATTCACTGAGGTCTCAAGGTGCCAGACTCCAAACTGATGAAAGCAGACACAGCTCCACACAATCAGGCCGTGGCTCTTATTTCCAGGAGGTATCAGCAGCGAGGCCTGAACCTCTGTGGGTTTCTCCAAAGCCTTGTGCGTCTCTGTGGGGAAGGAGGCCATCCAGGAAAGAGATTAAACAACCTGACACGGTCTCTGTCCTCAGAGTGCCAGCCAAAGTCCAGCTAATGAGCTTTGGGAAGGATTTTACTGCCTGGGAAAATTCTTCCGTGAGTGTCAACTCCAAAGTCTTCCTGTCACGTAGAAGGAAATATCCAGTCAAGAGTGTCCCTCATGGGGACACAATGGAGGCCCTGGCACAGGTTGGCCATGAAACTGGGGCTGCCCCATCCCTGGAAGTGTCCAAGGCCAGGCTGGACAGGACTTGGAACAAAATGGGGCAGTGGAAGGTGTCCCTGCCCATGAACTGGATGGGCTTTAAAGATCTTTTCCAATCCAAACCATTCTGTGATCCTGTGGGTCTATGAATAAAAGCTTTAATACCCCTGCTGCTGGTGGTAGTAGAACATATTTTCCCTTTTAGACTGAAAATCTTCTAATATCAGTGCCAGAAAACAATAATCTAACCTATAATCCCCAGTTTCTGGAAGTGAAGGAAGGACAAACACAAACTTTTTTTTGGGGGGGGAGTAGGGCAAGTTTTCCGTTGCCTTTTTTTTTGTCAAATTTGAAAATGTTGTCAGCAATTTGCAAATTCCCCACCTGTTCTGTGCATACATGAGTTCCTGCTCCTTTCTAAATGACTTTTAATGTATAGCAAGAACGCACAGTGTTGACAGCTCTCCAATTTTAGCACAAGTCTCATTATCCTTTATTTTTAAGCTAAGGCCACCTATCCCAAAATAAAAGATGTGTTGGTTTTGGTTGTTTTCTTGTTGTTGTTGGTTTTGTTGATTTTTTTTTTTTTTTGTGAAAATATGTATGAAAACATTTATTTAGGTTTTTTTCCCCCTTTTTGCTTTAGTCAAGAAATTTCAAGTGCATCAAGCAACTCTATTTAAAGATCCACCACCTTTACGGGGATCACAAGATTACTTGTGATTCTTGTCTTCTGCTTGGAAAAAGAGGCAAGAATGTTCCAAGCCTTCATAACAGTAGGGCCAAAAATGCCTGGAATGCCATTTCCAGCAAAGCAAAGTATGGAAAGCTTAGTTATTACTTAAATATGGGGGGGCTTTTAAGAAGTTTGCCCCATAACTTTTGTATGTGTTGGGTTTGGAAATTATGGAACCACAGAATGGTTTGGGTTGGAAGGCACCTTAAAGATTATCCAGTTCTACCATGGGCAGGGACACCTTCCACCATCCCAGGTTGCTCCAAGCCCTGCCCAGCCTTGCCTGGAGTACTTCCAGGGCTGAAGAATCCAGAACAAGGCTTACAAGAAAGAACCAAAGGTATTTCTTATGACAAGGTAATGATACAAAGGTTTCCTCAAAGTAGCAATTGCCTCCAGGTGAAGGTAGGAATTTTCTCTGCTTGAAGTTGTGACAATCAGCAAAAATAAAGCAAAAAATCAAATCAGAACAATGACAAGGCTTTGTATCTAGGTCAGCTGTGGGTAGATATTTCCATTGCTCTGTTTCTTGGTAGATCTCCTTCTCTTTAGGTCTGAAAACTGAAAAGTTCTTCAGATACCTAAAAGGGAAGCCATGGTGGGTACAGACTTAAGTCTTTAAGGCCTTAAATTCAGCTGGAATTCTGTGCTGAGCCTTCCTGCTCTTTCAATGACTGAGACTCAAATCCTTGATAAATGTGGAGTAATGGAGTATCTCCTCCAGATACTCTAGATTAGTCAATTACCACATAGCTCCAAATGCAGCTCCTCACACTGAGTTCCTGGGCTCTTTGAGTCTTGACTGGTGAGTTTGTTTTGCTGACATGCATAAATATCCCTAAAAAGGGATGAATTTTTCTGTTCTCCATTTCCCTTACTGATGCTTCCCCAAGTTTCTGTCCCACCAGACAAAGTTTCTCCACACTGGTCGCTTTGTTGCCTCTTCTTTCCTTCCAGACCTTGGGTCTCTTTCTCCTCCCAACATACATTCTCCTCTTAAACCATTGCCTGCACTCTTCCACCCATGTTTCCATCCCCTTTCTCTCTTTCTTGGAGTGGGAATCATGCACTCTGCCTATGGACAGCTTAATTGTGTGAGGGAGACCTGACTCCAACCCCAGTGAAAAAAAAGAGATCAATACAGAGTTTATTGACAGTATAAAGGCATCAGTTTACAGTATCTCCATGAGATTGCCTAAAGGGTTTCAGATCCTGAAAGACCCAATATTGCAAGAATTGCACACAAAATTTGCATTCTGTTTGGATGGAAGTCGTGCCTTTCAAGCCCATTTTCCCTGAGAGCTCTGGCAAGGTCAGACCCAGCGGTTTTGACTGACCCCGTACAATGAGAGGAACTGTGAAATTTAGATCCAAAACTCGAAGCTGGTTTAGTTCAGGTTTTATGATTCCTGTCTTTGCCGTGCTGGTCTTGACAGATTAAGAGAATTACCCATGCTCCTCTTATTTACACGGACGAGTTGGTTTGTGATCCCCCGTAGAGCTCATTTCAAAACCCCCTTGCGCTTGGCGAAGGAAGAAACTTCAGTAACCATCAGCTGTGGCATTGATCCTTCAGAAAAATTAACCAACTGAACTGAGACTTACTGTGAAATCAGTGATGCTCAGCAGCCACTAACTTCATTTGGAACTCACCAGTGTTAATGCATTTAAAGCATTGATCCTTCCTCGTGTGCTTTGCAGCTCCGGCTCCCTTTTGGCATTGCGAACACAAAGGCAGCTCTCTCCAAAGCCAGGATGAGCAAGCAAAACCCTTCAACCCCGAAAACAAACTCATTATTCAAAATGCTTGTTGGGCTCGCTGCAGCAATTGAATTGATTGGGGGAAAAAAAAAAGAAACTGGAAAAAACCCACTGTGGCAGATAAAAATCAGATTATTTCAGAGCATGGGAAAGGAACAGGCAGAGGAAACATCCTGATGTCTGAAGGGAGAAAATCTTCCATCAAGTCCCCATAATGTTTTGCTTTATTATTGCATTATTGTGATATTGTTGGGTTTTTACTTATGTGTAGCACGTGGGATTGAGAAGGAGCACTCAGAGCTGTGGCTGTGCTGAGAATTGGATATTCAAAACCACAAGGACCACAGGATTTGCCCAAGAGCACTTCTAGCACTTTTGCAGGTAGTTTTGGGGAGGACATTGCCCCTTTCACATCCTGGGCTCCTAAAGGGGAGGTTTAGCTTTTAACTGATTACTGAATCAAACTAGCCTGATTTTTAAACTAGCCTGAATTTTTTTTTCTTTTTTTTGTTTTTCTTTTGCAGCAATAAAGGAGCCTTCAGATAAAAACTGCAGCTGAAAGCAGAGGAGCTGCAGTTTGCAGCCCACTCTCTGTGCTTTCCAGCATTCCCTGGGCTTTGCAGTGAGTCTGCTTACACAGTGCTTTCCCTTGCCCTATTTAAGTGCCTCTGCAGTGTTCTCATGGTGAATTAGGTTACTCTGTAGAAAAGGATACTGCAAATCCCCTTCTCTGCTTCAGCTGCTCCCCTTTCCCTGCATGGCAAGCTGAGTGATCTCTCTCTTTCTCCAGTTTTTGGAAAATTTAATCCACATTGTGGGGGCTTCCACACAGCAGAATCAGCTTCTCCCTTGGATTAGTTTCACTTCAGAAGTTACAGGTTCTCCAGCTTCTCCACAGACTCCAAGGCTTCTCCACTTCCAGTTCTTAAACTGTTTCTAATTCTTTTATCCATGTATCCTGTGCAATCCTGGGCTCCAGTTCTCAGCAGTGATTGCACTTAGTTTATGATCTCTGTCTTTAAATGTCACATCTGGGCATCTTCAGACGCACACATCTCACTCTTTAAAATATGCAGGTGTCTTATCCTGACCTTCATTAGTGCTCTGACAGATTCCAGCCCTCCTGCTTGTTAGTGCATTATTTAGCTGCCTGTTAGCCACTCTCTGCAGCTCCCTGCTCCTTCTGATGCAGAGATGCAATAATTGGCTGCTTTGTTTTTCAGGCATCTTTAGCATTACTTGAACCTACTAAACTCAGCCAGGCTGAAAAGCCAGCAGTTTACAGGCTGTATGTAGAGTCCCCATTATTTTTAGTGACACAGAATAACTTGGGATGTGTGGAGGGGTGAAAGATCTGTGGCCCAGACCCTGCACAAAGGTGACTTCACTTACTTCCAACCATGTCTGCTCCAGGAAACACACAGCAGTGCTGCAAAACTTCTCTGGCAAGAGCCAGGTAGCTCCTGATCCCTTTTCCAGCATAAACCACAATGAGGCAGCTCTGAGTGGCCTCTTAAATAGAGATACACACTCACAACCATTGTGGAAATGCTCCAAAAAAGACATTTCTTCTAATTCTTCTGACTGGACAAAAAATATCTGACTTTTTTTTTTTTTTCTTCAGTAGTTGTGGTGTTTACACAAACTGTTCTTTGATACAAAACCTTGTGCTGATTGCTCCTTTTGTTTTTGTTTTTTTTTCCTTATGTCCTTTCACCTGCATGCTCTGCTGCCTGTTTTTTTTTTGGGGTTTTTTTTTTTTTTTTGGGAGTAAATAGGATCAGGTGTGTGGTAGCATACCTGCAATCTCACTCCCTTACGGATTTGCCAGCACTGTGATGGAAGGGAGGCTCCAGTACCTCTCTCAGGGTTGGACAAGTGGGCTGAGCAAACCTGAGGTGCCAAAGCTCAGTGGAGAAGGGAGAGGACAGGATTTTCCCTCCTGCCCCTTCTCTCTACTCCTTGAAGAAAGGTGCTGGTTGGTATGAGAACACCCAAGGCTGTGCCCAGCACTGATAGAGCCCCATTCCTTCAGTGTCCTTTTCCACTTTTTTGCTGATTTCCCCTGCCCACTGACCAGACACAATTCCTGACATTTAGAGGACAGGGAGGTCACTGTGGTTCAGTCTGTCCCTGAGCATCAGCAAAGCAGGAAGCAAAGACGTGCTGGAGATCGTGCTGTGTGAGGGCTTGTGTGTTTTAGATACAGAGAACAAGCCTAATTTATTATGAAACAGAAGTTAGCTTTACATTTTCATAATTAGGGAGGATGCTAATGTTGCATGATTGGAAAATGTCACCCTGCACAACTAATTTGAGGCCTAATTGAAGTTCAGCATCATCTGCAGCTCCTCCAGCGATGACTTTTCCACAAGGCACTGCAGAAGTGCTGAGAGTAGTTAGCAGGGAGACATTTATCACCTCCTTTCCCAGCAGATAGAGGGATCTGGGAGGAAATGACCAGAGAGAAGCAATCCTGAAGGCCCTCGTGGAACAAAGCACTCCATGCAAGCACAAGTGACAGGGTTAATTATCCCAGGGCTGCTGCAGAGGACAATGCATTTCTCGGGCACTCTGTCCAGCAGCTGCTGGAGAAAGTTGGATTGGGTGTGTCACTATCACAACACGGTGTCACCGATGTATGGATGGGCCTGCCCTTATCTGAAGCACTCTGGGGATTGCTTGGTATTTGGAATAGAGAGGCGACAAGGGCCACAAAGGAGGCACAAAAAGCCCCACTGCAAGAGTCACATCTTCTTTGCCATCCGGAATCTGTGTTACCGTGGGGAGAAGCCAAGCCTTGCTCTGGTTTCAAGCGCTGTCACACCACTCATGCTTAGTCAGGCTCGATCTAAGACAGAAAAGCTGTGACTTTAACTCTTCTCCGACATCCAAGGTTTATGCTTTCAGTACTTAAAGGGGGCTTATCAAAAAGAGGGAGGGAGAGTTTTTATGTGAGCAGATAGTGATAAAGGGGAATGATTTTTACCTCAAAGAGGAAAGATTTAGATATTTGGAAGAAATTCTTCCCTGTGAGTGTGCTGAGGGCCTGGCACAGGGTGCCCAGAGAAGCTGTGGCTGCCCTGGATCCCTGGAAGTATCCAAGGCCAGGTTGGATAGGCTTGGAGCACGCTGGGATAGTGGAAGGTGACCCTGCCTGTGGCAGAGCAGCTCCACAGGTTGTTCCTCCCAACTGGCTCTCTCCAAAAGCTGCTACAGGCATATGAATAATGCATAAGCACAAGTCGAGGGTTTGTGGAGCTTCCTCCCTGGTACTTTCCCTGCCTCCAGCCATTTGAGACTCAGGGACTTCCATATGTTCTCCCTGAATTTAATAACACTGTCTGGATTTTTCTTTGAACTTCCCTGCTCTTCCCTGAACCCTCATTAACTTTGAGCACCAACTATCTATCCATGGCAAGAAACTCCACAACTTGATTGCACTTCCTCTGGGAAGTTCCTTCCCCAAGTTCCTGCTCTGGACAGGTCCATGAGCAGCCACTATCCACTCATCCTTTCCTTGACACTCTTGATTTTATGTGTTCCAGCTCATGCCTTCCCAGTCATCTCTGCAGCATCCTAGATTATACTCTTACTCCTTATGGAGAGCTCATTCCAGCTCTTTGAGCACCCCTGCATTTGTCTTTCCCTGAGTCCCATGACTCCCTCACCTCTTTTCCTCTTTGATTAAAGGTTTTCCATTCACACCTGATGTTCTGGGAGCACTAAGGAGAGGGATCCTAGCAAGTCTCATAAAGATGAAAGCTTCTACTGGTCCCCCCCTTAACAAAAAAACACTGGGAGAGCTCAGGTGTTTGCACTGATAATTTCAAATTAAGCTAATCCTGCTTGGGCAGGATTAACAGGCCACAGCCACAGGAAAACAAATGAGAAGATTTGGCAGGAGGGAGAGAGGGAAGGCTGCCTATTGAGCTGGACTTCATCCCACTGTCATCCTGATCTAAGATCCTAGAGAGCTGGGGAAACAACAACATAAAGGCTGGGCTCTGCTGGCTCTAACATCCAGGAATATGGTTGAGAAAAAATAAAATAAATTTGGCTCCCATCCAGGCTCCTCTTCTCCAGCCAAATCTCCACCAAGGAGGGGATGCTGTTGCTGTTAGCTGGATTCCCCAATGTCCCCACAACATCTCCAACTCTGCTCAGGCCATTGAGGAACACCAGAACTGTGAGATCCCACACCCTCCTCCTGATCTCCAGCTGCTTCCTCCATCCCAGTGCTGGGTCATCTCACCTGCTGGGTTTGGGCCAGCAGCTTCTGCAGACCTTGGGACCCCCCCCAGCTGCAGGGGCTCCCTGTCAGCCCCATCCTGAGGAGACAGCCTGGGATTTCAGGGTGACTCTGGCTGACACCAACACACAGCAAAATCTAATGTCACACCCTCACACAAACACAGGTGTCCATTTCACTGTGTGGACTCCTCCAAACCCAAACACCTCCAACATCTCCCTCCCCACAGGAATACCCAGGGCATGCCTCATGCATGGGAGCCCTCGGAGAGATTCAGCATGGGCAGGGTTATCGTGAGACACACACACATCTCAGTTTAATGTCCCAGTGCCACCCAACAGGGGAATCTCACCAGCTCTGCAAAGCCCCCTGCACTACATTAGGGGAGGGTTAATTCACTGGAGGCAACTGTAATCTGATTTCAGCCTTACAAGCCAACATTATTATTATTTCCTTTTCTATTATTTCATGCTTAAACTGATGCGCTGTCATCCTTTGTCTCTCTCCATCTCCAGCCTGTATCACTTTCAGGGCAGCCTGTCTCCATTAGATTTTCCAGGTCCTAATATTCAATTTAATTTTAAAGCTTGTCCATGCTCCCTCCCCTTCCCCTTCCCCTCCTGACCTGCAAATCCCCCACCCCTCCCCGATGACACAGCTTTCTTCCTGATTTCCTCCCTGTGATTTCTCCTCCCTTTCTTCATTATCAGCATGTCAGATTAGGATCTGACAAGAAAGTAGAATCGACTGTTCATCCAGGGCTTTACAGCATAAGCAGGATTAGTTACCCTGATCTAAAGAACATTTTCATTTTTCTCTGGCTGGAATACATCTAAAGATTCCCACCATCCAACCAAAGATGTGGGCTCCTGGCCTTTTCCACTGGGAAATGGGCAGTTCATCTAAAATTGCTTCTTGGTGCTGTAGAGCTCTCAGGGACATGAAGGGGAGAGAGAGCTTGGGCAGAGGAAATGTGGGAGATGAAATCCCAAGGCTTGATGGATGCAGATACCTCGAGTGGGAGATGTTTGGACCTACAGCAGCCTCACCAGGGGTCACTCTCATCCAGGGGATATTTTGCTGTCCAAAATCACCTGAGGAACACCAGCAAGCCCCAGCCCACGAACATTCCTGCTCCCTCCTGCCAAGGAAGGGATGCCATCGACCAACCCACCTCAATCACAGGGTAAAAGACCTGCTCCAGGTTTGAAGGAGTGAACTGATTAGCACATTTTAATGATGAGGCTGATTTCCATACCACAGCGCAGATTTTCATGATGAGACCTGCTGGCCTCCAAATTCCTGGCCTGTAAAATCCCTGTGTTTATTGCAAACTCTCTGCCTGATTTATCCACAGAGTTCACACCAGTAATGCTCTGTCTCAAGCCATAAACCTTTAAAATTGGAAAGGCAGCACAGGGCATGGCAATGCAGAAGCAGAATAAAAGCAAAGAGGGTTGGTGTTTCCTCATGGCTGGAAGGACTGAGGGAGTGAGGGCTCCTGAGTGTCCAGAGTAGGGATACAACAAAATAACCAAGGTGAAGTGATGTGTTCCTCATGGGCTGAGGGCACAGATACATCCCTGCTGTTCTGGCCCACACAGAGAATTCAGGGTGAAGAACCCCAGGGCACAAAAAACATGAGCTGGGACCAGCAAGATTTTGGCTTCCTGTGCAGAGTTTGCCTTCTGCTCTCACCTTGGCATCTGAGCTAGATCACCAAATACACATAATTATGGGGTATCTTCTCCCCTGTCCCACAGGGTGTCTTAGGCTGGGGGTGTGTGCTCTATTTCCATCTGTCATAGCTGGGGCAGTTATCTCTGTTCATTGGGCAGTTTTTCTTTATCTCTTCCACAACCAACCCTCCCTCCAGGAGATATCGTCTGTCCATGGGCCATTAATTATTAATTATCTCCTGTCCATGGCCACTGAGTGTCCCTGCATGGCTGACACAATGCCATCATCCCATGGGAGATGCCCCGCCCAGGGGAGGAGCCAAGCATTCCTACCTGGATAGAATCTGACACCTGAACCCCCCAGCAGCCTTTTCCCACTGCATTCCCAGAGGAGCAGCTTTCTGCTGCACTGCATTCCCAGAGGGAGCCCAGGCCCATCTCCAGCAGCCCTGGAGCTGCAGAGGAAAACTCCCCCCTTGTGCAGGATCCTGCTCCAGCAGAGCCACAGCTGGCACTGCAGGAGGGCTGAGCCCCCATGGGATGGGGCTGAGCAACGCCCTGAGCACAGCGGGCCAGGCCTGCCTGACTCTGGCTGGGGTTTTTCTTTTTGTGCTATTGCATTTGCATTTTTAATTTTCCTAGTAAAAAATTGTTATTCTGATATCTTTGCCTGAGAGCCCCTTAATTTCAAAATGATAATAATTCAGAGGGAGAGAGTTTACATTTTCCATTTCAAGGGAGGCTCCTGCCTTCCTTAGCAGACACCTGGCTTTTCAAACCCAAAAGAGACAGGGGTTCTCCCAGCACCCAGGGATCTGGGCTGTCAAAGCAGGACACTGCTCCTGGCTGAGGTCATTGGCAGAATGTTCAAAGAAAAGTGTTGGCGCACTCCAAGACAGAGGGAAAATAATTTGTTCCCCCACAACAAGGTATCCTCCTAATAACTAAGAGATTAATTTAAAGTCTGAAACGTAGGATGTTAGAGCCCTCCTGAGAGTTTTTTATTTTACATCGGCTGTTACAACTTCAGATGTTCGGGTTATCCTCACAAATGTCTGAGCCATCCTTGTGTCTGGCTGAGTTCCTGGCCTCATTGACATCTTATGGAAATGAGTCCCTCAGTCTAATTACACTTTGGAAGACAAGAGATTTCCTTTGCATTGAATATCTGTCTCATTCCTGTCGTCTGAGACAGAGCCATTCTCTGCCTACCTCCCTCATTTTACGTGCATCCTCTTGTCTCTGCCCTTTCCCCCCCTTTCCAATTTACCAAAGTGTAATTTCATTGGCTTTATTTGCAGAAGACATTTCTCAGGAAGTTAATCCTTCTTATTTTTCCCCAAAACCTCCCCCGTGTCCTTTTACAGATGTGGTGACCTTCCAGGTAAATCATGGCTGAAGTGATTTACATGATTGCAATGCCAGATGTTCTGTGATGTTCACCAATTCTTTCCATGTGCCAGAAGGAAATGCCATAAGGATATGGTATAAGGAAGGGCTTGGTCAGTAAAAATATGGTTTAAAATATGCAATGCAATATCTGGGTAATTTTTGGAATACAGCTGTCCATGGATCTGGGGCATCTGCTGGTCTGACTGGGTCCCTTCTTGATATAATATAGTTAAATGAGAGGTCAAAAGAGCCAGTGAAAAGCTTATTTTTATTTTCATCCATGATGTTTTATTCTGGGAAAGCAGATTTTCCAGCTGCATGAAGCAGCCCCTGGCATTGCCAGAGTTATTGGGAGAATCTGATGGGTGAGGAATTCTATAGAAGATGCTCTGAACTTCTTAGGGTAAGGATAGGTGAATATGGGACGTGAATAAATGGGTGTTAAATATGTACAGAAAAGGGATGGCTCCTTGACCCAACAAGTCTCCAACCAGCCCCTCAGAAATTTAGGGACAAGCTGTGACACTGACACTCCCATGTGCTCTGTATTTCTTTCCTTTCAGCAAGATTTCTTTCAATGGAGCTGAGACACAGCAGAGAGATCAAAGGGAGCTAAAAGTGAGTGAGAGAAGGGAAATGCAGGAGCAAGAGAGGGGAGCAGCATGAAAGGGTGGCTCAGGTGAGAGTCCAAACCACGTTGTTCACATAAAAGGGAAGTCTGCAGAAACTCTGTTATTGCTCATGTGATTTTCTCCCAGTCAGAGCACAGAAGTAAGAAGCAGAGGAATATCTTGCCCATGTTACATTAAAATGTCTCCCATTTTCTGTCTGCAGCTGCTAATTTCAGAGTCATTAGGGGAGCAATTGCCAAGGCACCTTTGACTGAAGTGCTTTTGTGAGACCAAATCTGCAAAGCTGCAGGGTGAGGATGGCTCTGCCACCCTCTCTGGTGGCCCTGGGGCACTGACTGTCCCCTCTGAGCCAGCAGGTCCCACTGTGGAGGCCAACAACAGACATGAGGTTTCAGTCCCCAGCTGTTTGGAGTGACCAAACAGAGGCAATTTTGTGACTCCCAGTCATGGCTGTTCCATTTCTGGAACAGTGTTCCAGGACAAGCTGGATGGGGCCTGGAGCAGCCTGGGATAGTGGAAGTTTGCCCATGGCAGGGGGTTGAAATTAGATGACCTTTAGGGTCCCTCATAATGAAAAAAAAATCCTTCCATATCTCTATTCTGTTATAATCTAGTCTAGAATCCTATAATTTACCTTAAAACCCCAAAGCAAACCCCTCTACCACTTGGAAACAAACAAACAACCAATGAACCCAACTCAACCCACAGCCCACAGGGGTGAGATCTATAAGTTTTATCTCTCCATTTCCTTACAAATCACTGACTTGGGCAGACCTGAAGAGCTGGGTGAATTTTGATTGACCTGACACCTGCACTTATGGATAAGAAGCTCCCAGAGCAGCTCAAGAGGAGATGAAAAAGTGCCAGCCCTATTTAAAGCAGTGGTTTTAAATTTAATTTCCTAGCTGGGGGAGTTGGGGGAGGGATAGAAGGCAACAGCTGTCTCATTATACCACAGAGGGTTCCTTAAGTGAAAACTGAATAGATTAGTCATGGAGAAAATTAAGACAAGGTCTTTAAGCCATCAATATCTCCCAATTTGAGTGCAGGAGGGTAGGGAGTTGGTATTTCACTTCAATCTCCATGTCTAGGGGTTCAAAGTTTATTTTTAAATGTGTCTCAATGCCAGATGTGAAATATTTCTTTGCCCCACTTTTGTTTAAAATTTTCCACTCCAGCAATGTTTTTCCATCAGTCCCAAGATCAGTGTGTGGGATTGGGGAAGCTTGCAGAAATCTGCATTGTATTTTTAGTCAATTATTTGGGTTCTCCTTCCAAGTAGAAAGTCAGGATCAGTTCTGCCTCCCACCAAGGGATTATATCATGGCCAATGTCTGCAGATCCATCCCATCACTTCAACAGAAAGACCTGCAGGTGTCAGGAGAGACATGAGCATGGTTTTGAGGGTATTTTTGAGGTTTTGGAGACTCCCCAAACATTTACATCTCACCACCAGCACTCTGGGGAAATGACCAGCAAATGGTCAGTGCTTCTGACCACTGCTTTGAGGTGGTGGCTCTCGTGTCCTCCAGCGAAGCACAGGATGGTGAAAGTTGGAAAGGAGCAGTGGGGTCATCAGCTCCAACCTCCTTTCCTCATGCTGGCTGTGCTCCAGACTCCAGCCAGCTCTCCAACTCTTCCTCTCTTTCTCATCCTCTTCCTGCTCCCCCTTAGCAGCTCCCCAAAGTATTTGACTCAGCAAGGTGAAACGTGGTAGAGAGTGACCCCAAAAGGAGCTTTACCAACTGCCCCAAATAATTTTGCTGATTTTTGGTCACACCAATTGCCAGTTTGGGGTGATCCGGTAGCATTTCTTGATGGAGGGGATGTTGCGTGAGCATGTCAGGAGCTTTGCTGAGGTTAAGCTGTCTTACATCTGCTGCTGCTCCCCTGACCCACGAGGGTCATTACGCTGTCACAGGAGGAAATTGGGTTGGTTGGATGTGATTTGTTCCTTGGAAATTGCGGCCGGATGCTACTTATCCCCTTGCCATTTTCTAGGTGCTAAGAGACAGATTGCTTGACTCTTCACTCCAAGATTTTTCTGAGCACTGAAGCCGGGCTGATTTGTCCCTAATTCCCCTGACTCTCCTTTCCTTTTACTCTCTTTCAGGAGGATGATGCATTTGCTAGGTGATAATAGCTTTACATTTCTACCAGACCTTTATGTTCAAATTGACAGAGGGCTGTTCTGCAGCTCTGAAGGTCCTTCCCGTGGGATGTGAGCAGATCATCATATGAAGATTCAGTGATTTTAGTTGCCCCATCCTAGAGCTAAGCGGGGCATCTCTGCCCCAAGCTGAGGGCTTCCACCTGGTACAGTTTCTAAGGAGAAGCTCTGGGAAACCCAATCCTTGTTTGCTTGTGTCTAAATCAAACCAACCTCTTATTAGGCAAAGCTGTTTCAAAAGACAGGCAGGGAAATAAAAATGTGCTCAAACTCCCTTTTTTCTTTTTTTTCTATTTTTTTTTCTTTTTTTTGTTGTTGTCCAACCCAAGTATCATCTCTGTTGAGATTTTAATTATTTTTTTTTCCCTTTAATAACGAGCCGCCGCATTGTTCTCTCCCTGCGCCCGCATTGTTGTGCCTCTGAAAACACAATTAGAGTATACAGAGTATTGCTAATTTAGTTTTGAAGGATGTATTGTGGGGAATTAAAAAATAAAGGCGAGGGGGGGACCTTGTGTTTGCCGCTGTTGCTGCAAACAAAAGCAAGCAGGGTTCAGACAATTGGCTGCCTGAGATGGCTCTTGTTTCCTGCCTGGAGAGAATGAACAGGACACAGAACAAAGCCCGGGCTCAACATCTCCTGGAGTACGCCCCGATGGCCAAAATGTAAGGGTTGCTGCATGTGAATGGCACGAAACAAAGGAGATTTTAATTGCAAACATTGATCATCTCCTTTGGTCTGTGGCACGGGTTGCTGTGGCTTCCTCACTTGGAAGATTTGCTCGCTGCAACTTTGCAAATGTTTTTGAGGGGGCCTCTGTCATGTGACCTTGTCAAAATGACAGAAAGTTGCTTTCTTTTTTTCCCCCAAACGATAATAATCCAGCTTTCTTTTTTCCTCCTTCTTTTTCTATTTTAAGGTTGCAGCAAAACCCTGTTAGCTGTGAGGGTGCCACATTTTCACTCCCATCTGACCAAGCTGCAAGAAACCAGGACTCCTGTGACCTCGAGCTGAAGAATAAGTTGGTCTCTGACTTTTTCCCTGCTCATAAATTCTGTTTGGGTAGATAAAGGTAGCAAAAGGTCTGTGTTATGGCCTCGCTAGAGATCTGCTGGCTGGGAGCTCTCCTGGGAGGCCAGGAGAGAGATTACATCTGCCTCCTGGAAAACCTCTGCAAATACCAGGCTGCAGAGCAAAGGGAGCAGCCACAGCCTCTGTGAGCACTTGGCCAAGGAGGGGGACGTGGTGCAGGGAGTGAAGGTGGCTAATGAGGAGCTCTGGGTCTGCCAAGCACACAGAGGCAGAAACAAAACAATCCAGGGGCAGTCCTCTGAGCCTTCATGCCTTGTATCCACGCTGCTGAGCTCCCCTTGTCCCCTCATCATTTTCTGTTGGGAACAGCCCTGGCATGGGACAGCCCCTGAGCTGGGCTGGAGTGGGGCTCAGGAAAGTCCTGTCTGCCCACAGAGCCACTGCCAAGCACGTGGGTGGTGGAGGGTCAGTGCTTGGTCAGGTACAGCCAGAGCTTAGTTAGGCCAGTGACAGCTCAATGGTGATGTTTGTCTTAGCTATTAAACTTTTCCTGGCTACTTCTACAGTGAGGACAGCAGGGAAGTTGTTAATGAGGAGCATGGTGCCTTGCTTACAATATTTACACACTCAGAGGCACCTGAGTGCTCCAGGACAAAGCTGAAGTGAAATAATGGATAGAGAATGTCAGGATTTGCTGTTCAGGAGCTCTGGAGTGCTCCAACACCTCCTTCCAGCACAGCTCAAGGTTTCCTGACAGCAGCAGAGCTAAGCTTAAACCTCTCCTCCTTTGATGCTTTTTCTCTGCAGTGTCATTCTGACTCTCTGTCTTTCTTCCACCGTAATAAGATGTCCCCTCTCCCTTCTCCTTCCTCAACCTTTCCTGTCCCTCTTTGTGCTCTGTCCTTTCTGGTTTTTTTTTTTTTTTTTTTTTTTTTTTTTTTTTTTTTTTTTTTTTTTTTTTTTNAGAGAGATTATATCTGCCTCCTGGAAAACCTCTGCAAATACCAGGCTGCAGAGCAAAGGGAGCAGCCACAGCCTCTGTGAGCACTTGGCCAAGGAGGGGGACGTGGTGCAGGGAGTGAAGGTGGCTAATGAGGAGCTCTGGGTCTGCCAAGCACACAGAGGCAGAAACAAAACAATCCAGGGGCAGTCCTCTGAGCCTTCATGCCTTGTATCCACGCTGCTGAGCTCCCCTTGTCCCCTCATCATTTTCTGTTGGGAACAGCCCTGGCATGGGACAGCCCCTGAGCTGGGCTGGAGTGGGGCTCAGGAAAGTCCTGTCTGCCCACAGAGCCACTGCCAAGCACGTGGGTGGTGGAGGGTCAGTGCTTGGTCAGGTACAGCCAGAGCTTAGTTAGGCCAGTGACAGCTCAATGGTGATGTTTGTCTTAGCTATTAAACTTTTCCTGGCTACTTCTACAGTGAGGACAGCAGGGAAGTTGTTAATGAGGAGCATGGTGCCTTGCTTACAATATTTACACACTCAGAGGCACCTGAGTGCTCCAGGACAAAGCTGAAGTGAAATAATGGATAGAGAATGTCAGGATTTGCTGTTCAGGAGCTCTGGAGTGCTCCAACACCTCCTTCCAGCACAGCTCAAGGTTTCCTGACAGCAGCAGAGCTAAGCTTAAACCTCTCCTCATTTGATGCTTTTTCTCTGCAGTGTCATTCTGACTCTCTGTCTTTCTTCCACCGTAATAAGATGTCCCCTCTCCCTTCTCCTTCCTCAACCTTTCCTGTCCCTCTTTGTGCTCTGTCCTTTCTGGTTTTTTTTTTTTTTTTTTTTTTTTTTTTTTTTTTTTTTTTTTTTTTTTTTTTTTTTTTTTTTTTTTTTTTTTTTTTTTTTTTTGTTTTTTTTTTTTTTTTT
>WEZZ01030426.1:70231-100880 GCA_013400585.1 Chloropsis cyanopogon
TGGAGGGACAGGACACAGGGAATGGCTTCCCAATGATGAAAGGCAGGTTTACATTAAATATTAGGAAGAAATTCTTTACTATGAGGGTGGCGAAGCCCTGGCACAGGGTGCCCAGAGAAGCTGTGGCTGCCCTTGGATCCCTGGAAGTGTCCCAGGCCAGGCTGGACAGGGCTTGGAGCAGCCTGGGACAGTGCAAGGTGTCACTGCCCATGGCAGGGGGTGGCACTGGATGATCTTTAAGGTCCCTTCCAACCCAGTTCCTTGTGATTCTCTGATTCTATTTGTCACTCTGGCCATGCAGAGCTGTCAGACTGGGACATGGACACTCCCAGTACTCCCCTCTCCTTCACCAAGTCTCTCCGCACACAAAGTCATGGAGATATCAACACCAATAAAGATCCAGGCTCTGACAAAGCAAAGGCCTCTTTGCTGACGTGCAGCAGACCCAGGGCAGAGTGCCAGGCTCCTGTTAACCCCTGACACCTGCTTTTTGAGTAGTCCTGGTGGTTTGTGTATGGAAAACAGACCTGATCTGTCCTGGGACTCTCAGCAGCTCCCNAGACTGCCCAAGGGTACTTCTCCTGAAGATTCATCTGGCTTGAAGGGACACTTACCTGTGTCCAACAAAGCCTCGATCCTTTCACCATCACTGGAGGGAAGGAGTAACATTGGGGGAATGATTTCTTCAAGTCCACATTTAAAATAGATCAAGGGAACTGTGTTGGGTGGCAGGAAATCCAGCCTGGCAGGGTGTCTGTGACCTACTCAAAAGACAAATTTTGGGAGAGACAGCACTGGCAGAGCACCCTCAACTATCCCCTGCTTAGTCTTATCTTTAGTCTGTTTGCCCTGGAAATTGTAGCTGGAGGTACAGGTGTGAGTGAGCTGGAAAAAGGCAGCCTGGCATGTTCAGCTGTGGCTGGTTTGTAATTTTGAAGTTTCCACCTTTCTCTAATTGTAAAACATTTTCATGAGGTTTTCCCTCTGCAGATAACTGTCCCTCACATGGCTCCCACTTCCTGGGCCCAAAGCATCACTGAAATGAGCAATGCTGGGCTGGAACTGCACTGCAGGCTTTGCTAATGTCCAAGTACACCTGAGCTTAGCCACAAATGTAGCTCTGGTTGCTGTCAAACTCCTGTGTGCCCCATCTTCCCACCCAGCAGGAGCTTCCCTGTGGTTTCTTCCAGAGCCACAGGGCAGGCTCTGCCAGTGCCATTGGTGGTGGAGGCTGAGGACCTGCTGTGTGCAAGGGTACAGAGGAGGAAAGTAGTGCTAGGAATTACACATTTAGTGTTGTGGCGCTGGGGGAAGGAAAAAACCTCAGTCTCACACAATGCTTGATGTTGTCCGAGGTGAAAACACAGGGTGAATAATTCCAGGCCAGAGTTTATTATGTAAACCTAGCCAGAATCTTGGTTCCATTTAGAAACCTTTTGTGGCATGAAGGGTAAAAGGAGCAGCAAAACTCTGGCTGTTGGTGCTCCAAGGGCTGGAGCAGCTGGGAGTGTTCATCTGGAGAAAACTCCAGGGAGAGCTCAGAGCCCCTTCCAGGGCCTAAAGGGGCTCCAGGAGAGCTGGAGACAGACTGGGGACAAGGCCTGGAGGGACAGGACACAGGGAATGGCTTCCCACTGATGGAAGGCAGGTTTAGATTAGATATTAGGAAGAAATTCTTTACTATGAGGGTGGTGAAGCCCTGGCACAGGTTGCCCAGAGAAGCTGTGGCTGCCCTTGGATCCCTGGAAGTGTCCCAGGCCAGGTTGGACAGGGCTTGGAGCAGGCTGGGACAGTGCAAGGTGTCACTGCCCATGGCAGGGGGTGGCACTGGATGATCTTTAAGGTCCCTTCCAACCCAATTCCTTGTGATTCTCTGATTCTATTTGTCACTCTGGCCATGCAGAGCTGTCAGACTGGGACATGGACACTCCCAGTACTCCCCTCTCCTTCACCAAGTCTCTCCGCACACAAAGTCATGGAGATATCAACACCAATAAAGATCCAGGCTCTGACAAAGCAAAGGCCTCTTTGCTGACGTGCAGCAGACCCAGGGCAGAGTGCCAGGCTCCTGTTAACCCCTGACACCTGCTTTTTGAGTAGTCCTGGTGGTTTGTGTATGGAAAACAGACCTGATCTGTCCTGGGACTCTCAGCAGCTCCCTGGGGTCTTCAGTGCAGTGCTGGGGCTGTGTGTGGCCCTGGCTGTAATGCAGCATGGGAAAGCACGAATGCTACTGCAGGGAGATCATCTATAATAAAATTTAGAATGTTTTACTGTCATTTACACAGAGATCTGCCAAATATCTGGAGTTTGTCTCTGATTTTATTTGGAGTTTCTCTGTGTGTGTGTGCAAACACAAATTCTGGCTGGGAGATGCTGTTGCTTTAAATTCCTACCAGCATTTGCAAGTTTCCAGCCCTCCAGGGACAATTTCACAGAGTAACTCCAGTCCCCTGAAAACATCTGAAGTCTTCATTCAGCCCAGCTCAATTCCCAACAAGTCCTTCTGCCCAGTATTCCTTATGGACTGGCTCTCCATAGCTCCCTGTGTAACACTGTCCTTAAGCTGGCTGAGTGGCTGAGTCTCAAACAAACAGGGAATTTAGGAGAGAAGTTTAAGCTTTCTGCATCTGGGTTTTCTTTCCCAAACAGCCACGAGCACAGCAAAATGCTCATCATTTCCCCCAGCCATCCCCAGCTTTGTGAAGGGCCTTTGAATTCTTTGGATGCTTGAAGACATCACCTCACTCAACTATTCCTGCCCCAATAAAACACTAAATGGATTTGCTTTGCTGCAAAAAAACAAAACAAAAACCCCCCAAAAAACCAAAACAACCCAGCTCTGCAAATGGCTTTTTATTATGTTTGACTTAATGCTGGCATAAATTCTCCCAAATTTATTTCAAGTTTGCTTGAAAATCTCATTTGCCTAATTGTAATACATATGCAGATGTCTCCTGTCTTTTTCAAACTCAATTTATTTTCAATTAGCAGTGATTCAGTGTTTCTTTTTTGGGGGAAGGCACGTGGATGGCTGTTGGGGGAAAGGTGTGTGCATCAGGTGGCATCTCAGAGTTGTTAGAAAAACAGCAAATTCAGGCACAAGGGATACACAGAACCCATTGCCCTGGTCTGGCTGTGTAAATCTGCAAGAGATCAAATCCAAAGCATGAAAAAATATGATCTGGGAGGCTGGGAAGTGTCAGGAGAGGAATGTGCTGTCCAAAAGGCTGTGCCATGGGCAGGTGCTGCCCACCAGTCTTGGGGAGGTCTGGACCACAGTGTGAGTCATTTGGGAGGTGCAGCCATGCAAATCAGGGAAAATCTGGAGAATATTATGAGATTATGAGAGGAAATGACTCCACTTTGCCCTGCTTCAGACAACACTGAGAGTCCTGCTCTGCTCTTTGGTCCACAGCTGACAGAGGGCTGAGCACCTCAGACCACAGTTAAACCCTGCAGGTACTGGTTTGGGGAAAATAAATGGCATTTCAGAGAAACTGAGACAGAGCAACTCTGCCCATGGCAGGGGCCAGGAGAGGTTGGAACTGGATGATCTCTAAGGTCTCTTTCAACTCAAACCATTGAGTGACTCTGTGATTGTATGAGCTCACTGACTCTGCTGTGGCCGCTCAGAGTAACGGGATTATCCAGAGTTATGAAACAAAGCCTTTCTCTCCACGTTGTGGTTGTTAACAGGCTCCAACTAAGACTCAGACCTGAGCTGATGGGGAGCTGAGCTGCCTTCGTCTCCTGCAGGATTCAAAGTGTCTTGAACCAGGCTAAAACCCACGTAGCTGCAACAGATCTGGAATAAAATCATCCACCATCTCCCTGACAGACACCTCTGAAAGTCTTTGATGCAGCACCTGAAAGCAGCAGAGAGGCTGCAGCATGGCTGAAGTGCTGTGGCTTCTCTTCTCTTCTCTTCTCTTCTCTTCTCTTCTCTTCTCTTCTCTTCTCTTCTCTTCTCTTCTCTTCTCTTCTCTTCTCTTCTCTTCTCTTCTCTTCTCTTCTCTTCTCTTCTCTTCTCTTCTCTTCTCTTCCTCTTCTCCCTGCTGGGATAAACGAGGCAGAGATCTTCCAGAGAAATCAGCATTTTCCTGGCGTGTGTTTGTACAGGAGAGGTCAGACAGGGCTTGCAGGAAGTGCAGGAACATGCAGGGAGAGCAAACCATCACTGACCTTTCCAGGTGTTTGCAGAGTCATGCTGGTCATGATGCCCTGGCATATGGTTGGAATCCGAGCCCTTGTACAGCCTTTGGCTATCTTGAGCTGTGCTGAATGAGATGCAAATGAATTGTGATGAGCATCTGGAATTCAAGGAAATTGCTATAAATAATGCATATGGCTCGCTCAGGTTTGTAGGTTTCGCAGGCAGAACTGTTCTGTACATCATTTAGGGCCAGTGAAAGGTGCCAGGTCAGTGTTTGTGCAGAGGGAGGCTCAGGTTTGTGCCTCACGGCAGCAGTGTCCTGATCAGGCTGCCCAGAACTGCCACCTTCTCTCTCCAGTTTATCTTCCAAAGGCTTTTCAGCTCTTGAACTTTCCCAAGACACTCTGGAAGAGTGCCCATCGGTGCCAGCTGCCACTGTGGTGTTCCAAGATGGCCAGCAGAGTGATAAGAACAGGTTGGAGAAAAAATAATCATTTAATAAGCTCTTAAAATCATAGGATGTGGTTTGGGTTGGAAGGGACCTTAAAGATCATCCAGTGCCAGCCCCTGCGATGGGCAGGGACACCTTCCACTATCCCAGGTTGCTCCAAGCCCCATCCAGCCTGGCCTTGGACACTTCCAGGGACAGGCACAGCTTCTCTGGGCACCCTGTGCCAGGGTCTCATCATTTCACAGGATGCTCAGCAGCCATCAGCTGTCAGCCACCAATCCTACCACCCCTCCTGCCTCTGAAGGCATGTTGTTATCCAAGACAGAACTCCTTTTACCCATGCCTGGTCTTTCACACCATCAGGCTCACTCAGCTGGTAAAGAGGGATGGAGAACTCTCCCAGCAATGCTCTCACCATGGGAGTTCTGCTCCCTGTCTGGTGGTTTTAATTGCTTGGAAAAGATCTGACAGAGGCTTTGTGCGCCCTGAAGCTCGTCCATTCCTTCCAGGTTGATGTAGCAGATGATTCCTGCCTCCCTTTGTGCTACAGACGAGCTGGGAGAGTTCATCCTCAGCCCCTGCACGGGGTTGTGAAGCACCTCGTGACTGGGTCGCTTGAAGGTTTCCAGCTCCGAGTGTCTGGGTAAAATCCAGCCCTGTGCTGATGTGTGAGGGAGCAGATTAGAACTGGGAATTAATTTGCTTTGGTTTTATCTCTGTGAAATTTGTGAAAGCAGAGAAGTCTGGTTCTGCAGTCCCGGAGGAAAGACCTGCTGTTGACTCCAACATCCTGGCTCCTGCCATGGGACTGGGAGGTTTCAGTGCCATCTGCCAGAGGGCAGAGGGGTCCACGCCTGCTGGCTGGGGCACCAACGTGAGACTGAACACGCACAAAACTCACACAAAGTCTGGGAGAGGCCTTGCATGCAAATGACCACAGGATTAGTGCTTTTAGCAACAGGGTGAGGCTTTTCCTGAGTCTGGCAGGTGAAAATTCAGACACATTTTCAGCTGCCTCCTACTGTGGTTGTGTTTTGGTTAGAAGCATTGAAGAGAAAACTTAAAATCAGCTCAGTGCCGTCTCTTTTTTAGCCTCTCCCTTGAAAAGGTCATTTATGGAATAGACTTAAATGCAATATTTAAGGCAGGATAGCTGCAGCTGAAGCAATAATGTCTCGTGAAATGCTTGGAGCAATCAGAAATCTCCATTTCCTATCAGCCAGTTTATTTTACAATGTCCCCGGACAAAGAAAAATAGAAAGCTGACTTTTGCAGCTATGTAGGCAGGAAAGAAAAGTCTCATGTGGGAATGGGACTTGTCATCTTTGCTTGTTCTTGGGCTGCAAATCTGGTCCTTCTGAGCTGAAATTAAACATTTCTGCAGCTCAGCCTGAGATATTTTACAGACTCTTTTCTCTGAGGGTTTCACAGCAAGGATTTTGGGAAGTGGTCAAGCTCCCACGAGACGTAGGAAATTCTGTTTAAACATAAAAAGAAAACAGTATTTTTATTTTTTTTTTTTTACTGAGGGGGTGATCCAACAGTGCCACAGGTTGCCTGGAGAGATTGTGGCCTCTTTATCCATGGAAATATTCAAAACTCAATTGGACACAGCCCTTGGTCGAACTGTTCCTACTTGAACAGTGGGATTTGGCCAGACGATCTCCAGAGTTTCATCCATCCTCCAGCAGCTTGCAAATGGCAAATTTTAACTATTTAGATCAAACTGTCTTCCACAGGTCCTTAAGGAGAGAAGAATTTAGTCTCTGCCATCCAACAGTGCCACAGGTTGCCTGGAGAGATTGTGACCTCTTTATCCATGGAAATATTCAAAACTCAATTGGACACAGCCCTTGGTCGAACTGTTCCTACTTGAACAGTGGGATTTGGCCAGACGATCTCCAGAGTTTCATCCATCCTCCAGCAGCTTGCAAATGGCAAATTTTAACTATTTAGATCAAACTGTCTTCCACAGGTCCTTAAGGAGAGAAGAATTTAGTCTCTGCCTCACCATCCATACCCAGGTGTGTTGGCCTAAGATGAGCATTACCTGTTCTCAAGGCTGCTCTGGGGCACAGACACGAGAAATGGTGAAAGCTCCAGTGCAGGGAGGTGGTGGAGCTGACAAGATGAAGATGTGTTTTTCTGTCTGTCAAACTGACTGCTGAGCAGGAGCACAGGACTGGTACAAACCACCTCATCAACCAGACACAAAAATGGGAAATCTGGCGTGTTCCAGCTGTTCACCAGCGCTTCCTGTGGATTTGCACAGCGTCTTCCAGTGGATGCAGCTGCTCACCAGCACTTCTCCCTCTGCATTTGGAGTGGTTTAACAAGCCAGCTGCCAAAATCCAGCTGTTACAGATACACCCAGCCTGTGAGCCTGTTCATGTTACCTTTAACAGCAATTTGTGCTTCCTCATCAGGGGACTGGGGCTGGTCAACCAGCCAGGGCATCAACCTCAGATTGATTCATCTGCTGAGTTACTGACAGCCCAGAAGAGAAGGCAGATGTCCATTCAGTTTAGATGATCCCAGCCCAGCTCTAAAAAAAACCCTAATCCAGAAAAAGACAGAAAAAAATCCAACAAAATCTAGGCTGCTTTTCTCTAAAACCATCTCCTTTCACTGGTACCCCATGCTTGGTCCTATTTTCTTTTTCAGTCCCTGTGCTGCTCTGGTCTCCACATTAAAGCTGACAGAAATAAAAGCCTTGCCCTTAGTTTTATGGGGAAAATGATGTATCTAAATCCTGTAATCTTTTTCTGACCTTTCTTTTTAATTTTTATTTTTTTCAAAACCAACTTTTAAACACCCACTCAGTTTTTACAGTCAGAGATGTGTAGTCCAGACTAAATTTGACCTCAGTATTAAACGACCAATGCGTGGTATCTCTATTTCTGTGCTGACCTCCTCTTTTTTCCCTCATGTTCTCATTCCAAGCCTCCTTTGTTCCACCTGATTTCTAATATGATTCCATTCCTCCTCTTCCCATGAATGTTGACTGCAGCCTGCCCTGCTAAACAATTGAATTTGTAAAGCAATATATATTGTAATTACAACCTGAAGCTGATTTCCGGGATGTTATCTATGCCCTGAGACTGTGAAGCTGGAAAATAATGAGCAGAGAAGGTGAGTTAGGATGGCTTCCAGGAGAAACTGGGAGAATTATCACAGGGTCACAACCTCTGGATACAGGCAAGAATCATCCTAAACTATGGATTTGGTTTCCCTCTCACGGGTTAAGCAAGGACTCTGGGTAAGGCTGTTGCTGACCTGAGGAAACGTCTTGCAAAACTTTCAGGAAGAGACAGGAGCTTTACACATCTACTACTTGGATTTTACTGCTCCATCAGTTCAATGGTTCCCACCTTTTGGACTCCTGGACTGCGTTGTGACTCCTGAAATCTTTGTGCTTTTTCACTGGTGACTCCCACCAGCTGATCTGGAAGGCCATGCCACCTGATGTAGGTTATGGGCCAGTAGAAGCCTGAAGACAACCAAAAAAACCCAGAGTTTTTTCATTTTGTCTATTCCTCTGTCCCAGGACAGAGCCCATCCTCTCTGGTTTCTGTACCTGCTTTCATTAACCTTCAATGAGGAGATTCCACACCTGTCAAAGGCATTTTCTTAAGCATTAAATATTCTTCCAATTTCTGCCCTCTGTGTCTCTCTTTGCCATTTAATCTCATTATTGTGTCCTTCATGGAGATCCCCATCACCAGCAGGCACAGGGAGCAGTGTTGTTTTGATAATGAAGGAATTTTTGCCTGTTGAAAACCATTCTCAAACCACCTCTCACTCTTGTTTCCTTCCTGCTGAGCAGCACTGACTTTCCCAGGAAAGGATTTATTTTCTGGGCCCTTTTGTGGCCTTTCCAGACTCTCCAATCACCCCACTTTTTTTTTTTTTTTTTTTTTGGGAGGAGCACAGCTTTTGCTGAAAGCTGTCATGTGCTGTCTCAAGAGTAACAACTTTATCCCAAGGATTTCATCCCATATCTTCCAGAAATTTATCCTGTGGTCTGTGACAGCCTCCAAGCATCATTCTGGAACACTGCTGCCCTGCCCTACACACAACACACTGCCCCAACAGATGTTCTGTCCCTGTTCAAATTGCTCCTATTTTCTTCTTCAGTCCATTTTCCCTGCTGCCTGATCTTTCTCTTTCCTACCAGGTTTAGCACCAGGAAAGAGGGATGTTGACTTTTAAAGCTGGTAGGGGTTGTAACAGAAACCAGGTGGATAATTGTG
This sequence comes from Chloropsis cyanopogon, assembly GCA_013400585.1. Lineage (NCBI taxonomy): Eukaryota > Metazoa > Chordata > Aves > Passeriformes > Irenidae > Chloropsis > Chloropsis cyanopogon. Next base: position 79,092 of record WEZZ01030426.1, read on the forward strand.
GCACGGAATACTAATTTGCCTATCAGTTGATTGCAGCTACTTTGGATTTGAAGCAATCCCTGCTGATGTTTCTCTCAGTGGATTGTTCAGAAGTGGTTTGCTGGAATATGTCTCACATTTGACAGCTGGGCTGTGCAGCCCAACTGTTTTAAAGGATGAAATTCCCAGAGTCCTGCTCCCAGAATGTCCCTGGATTCAGGTGTTTTCCAAGCATCAGCCTCTGCTGGAGTGAATTTTAGGCAAGGACTTTGTGGGTACCCCTGGAATGTGCTCCCACCACTCTGGGTGTGATGAGGAGCTGCTGCTCAGTCCCTCTGAGTTGTTCCCTCTGTGATGGTCTTGCAGCAGAGGATTTTTGGCTCTTTTTTTTTGCTGGAATGCTCATGGACCATCTCCATGGCTCTTCTGTAATAAGACCGGAACACTTCCCTTGCTCACAGTAGGATTTGCTCCTGTGTTTCCAACCCTTGATCCAAATTTCCTCCAAGCAGACACAACTCTGAGTGTTGGTTTGTCTTTCAGACAACCTCTCCTGGAAGGATTGATGCTCACAGAACCTTGTATTACCCAGCATCCACAGGAAGCCCATTTTGTCCTCACAGGAACCCATTTTGCACTCAAAAAACCCAGAATTTCCTCAAATTGCTTCCCACTGGAACCAGCAGTCGCTTGAAAATCCTGACCAAGGCTCCCAGGTGTGGTTTGGAGAACTCAGGGGATGTCACCAAGCACCAGTCAGGGTCAGGGGTGCAGCTGAGGACATCAAGGCTGCAGGTGACACAGGGAGATGTGAGTGATGGACTGAGAACAGATTCCAAGGGATGATTTTTAAAATGCTGAAGTCCCAAACAGGTTTCAAAATAGGTTTAAATCACAGTCAGAATGAAATCAGGATAACTGAAATCAGGATAACTGGTGAAACTTGGCAAAAGCTGGTAAAAATGAGCAAACAAATCCACTCAAACAAAATCATGGAGTTCCCCACCCCCAGTTTGATGATGGTTTCTTTAGTAGAAAAGTGGTAGGAAATAGCCAAATAAATAGGATCACAATCTTAAACTCATCTTGGAAGAGAAAAAAAAGAACCTGTAGATGCAGAAACAGGGAAATTAATTGTGTTTTCTGTGTTTCTGATTAACAAACACAATTAAGGCAACAAAGCAAGAAAACCTCTGGCAGTGCTCAGGAAGGTTGTTTTTATATTATTCTGATTACATGAGATGGTCAGTGCTGGGTGACAGCTTTATTCTGAGAGCTATCAGAGGGACAGAAGCAGATAACACTACCAACTAATTATTACTACAATCTGTAATTTCTCTGCAGGGAACTGGAATTGCAGGGGACCGGGGTGAGAAAGAGAAATAACCAATAACAACAACAAATGCGAGATCGAGGGGATGAAGGAGGAAAGTGGAACCAATGGGGAAATTATTTTCATAAAGCAGGAGCGAAAGGATGGGAAAGTTGTTAAGCTGATTTCATGGACTAACACTGGCAGGTCTTTTAAGGTCAAAACAAAGATTAAAGAGTCCTGTATGAGGGAAACTAAACAAACCCTACTGGTGTTGGGAGAAAATAATACATGGCTGGGTTATCAGCAAAAGGCAACAACTATTGCTGCTATTCCTGGAGATTACAGGGACCTTTTAAACTGTGAGGGAAGCAGGACCACACTGTCACTGCAGATGGGATTTGGATGATTAAGTGTGGCCAGCGAAGGCTGAGCCAGTTCCCCTGGGACTATTCCAGAGACAGATGAGCCAACCACAAATCCCGGTTCTTTTGGGCCAGGGTCTGCTTTAGGGTGACAGGACTGTGGGTGGCGGGGGTTTGCTTTGCTGGGGGCATCCCAAGGAGGAGAAATGACTCTGAGGTAATTTCAGCTGAAGGAGGGTAGGTTTAGATTAGGTGTTAGGGAGAATATATTTGCTATAAAGGCAGTGAGGCACTGGGACAGGTTGCCCAGGGATGTTGTGGACTCTTCATCCCTGGAAGTTCAAGGCCAGGTTGGATGGAGTTTTGAGCAGCCTGGGATAGTGGAAGGTGTGCCTGCCCATGGCAGGGAGTGGAGCTGGATGATCTTTAAGGTTCCTTCCAATCCAAACCATTCCATTATTCCGTAACTCTGTGACTCCTGTTCCTCACTCCATACAAGAGTAGCTCAAAGTTGGATATAAAAGTGATTTTTTCCTTTTTCACATGATTTACTGGCTGGAGTGATCCCAGGGGGACCTGCTTGGGAACCCAATGCCCTTCCAGCATCTAATGTTACCCACAGCAGGTGCCATCCACCCTATCTGATCTTGTGGTGGGATTGCCAAGAGGGTCTGCTGTCCCTGCTTCATGGACAGATAGGATTTGTGGGCAGGTTGGACTTGCCTCGGTGAGACAGGTACATCTTCACCTCCAAAATTTCCTGTACTCATCATGTAAACCAGTGGTGGATCCAGACTACCTCAAGAAGTTTGCTCAGTTGCTTTTTTATCTTTAAAAAAAAACAAACCAAAAAAAAAAAAAAAAATAAAAAAAAAAAAAAAAATAAAAAAAAAAAAAAAAATAAAAAAAAAAAAAAAAATAAAAAAAAAAAAAAAAACAAAAAAAAACAACACAAAACTCCTCGGATATTTAAGAGAGAAAAATCCAGTCATCAGAGCCAAGCGAGCAAGAACCCTGGGTTAGTTTTGTTTTCTTTAGTCTCAGAATCAAAGCTGCCCCATGTCCACATTAGTATTAGGTGGCAAATCCATCCTACTCCTGTCTGGAGTCATGACAAAGGAGGAGAGGACAAAGAATCCCCTGGGGCACCACACCAGTCCCAAACTCCTGCTGTGCCTCTTGGAAGTGGCCACGGAGATGGGAGCTGCTTTCGCAGGTGTGATGGGGCAATCTGGGTGTCATTTTTCCTTTCAGAGATGTAACAGGAATGTATTAAATCAATAAAACAAAGAAGGCTTCCAGAAGCTGACTTGTAAAAGGATTCATTGCATTGATCTGTTGGAATGAGTTCCTGGTGTAAGAGGGGGAAAAGGACAGGTGAGTTTTGTGTCTGCTGGAACCAGAGGACAGGAATTCTGTGCCTTCTGTAATCCTGCCAACAGGCCATAGAGATGAGATAAATCCATCCACTCGGCAAGATGGCCCAAAAAATGGGTATTTTACACTATAATTCCAAACCTCTCTCTTCTCCCCACTCCCTTTTTCCTCTTGAGATCTCTTCTGGGACATGAGAGCAGGGAAAACTGATGTCTGTGGCCGCACATATTGCTGTAAAAATAGAAGCCTGCACCTGACAACATCATGAGTGACATCAGATATGGGATCTCAGGCAGAATGTTCATGTGACCCTTGGAACTTGTTACTCCCTCTTAGACAGAGCTGGGTTTGCTTCTTGGAGTGTGGAAGGTCAAAATATCTCAATGTGTGGGTGCTGAGGCAGATTGGTGAGGTGGGAAAGCGTTTTGAAGGGAGAAGATTTATTTTTGTAGATAGAATCATTGGATTTTTAAGATTGGAAAACATCTTTGAAACCATCAAGTCTAACCATTAGCCCAGCACTACCAAACCATATTATTTCCAAATGTCATATCCACACATCCTTTCAGCACTTCCAAAGATTTACTCCACCACTTCCCTGCGCAGCCTGAGCACCCTTTCAGTGCAGAAATTTTCCCTACTCACCAACCTAAACCTCTGAATGTTTTCTGAGGTGTCAACATCCTTGTGGAAGTCATCAGGAAATATTGGACATTTGAATCCCACATAAGGCCTGATCCCACGAGAAGTGGGGATCCCCTTCTGATCTACAATAAACTATTTTCTCATTGAGCCTGGCATTTAACAACAGTTACCTGCTGGACCATGATTTCACACAAATTCCTCTACTGAAGGAGCCAGAAAATCCTCCAGCATGGGATTTCAGGTGTTGTCCATCACACCTCCTGCTTTCCCTGATCCAGGGGAAAGCTGTGCTGTAAAACATTCTTCATGGTGCCTGCAGGTTGCATGTTAAATATGATTTATATCACAGTACAAATCAGTTTATATCACAGTATAAATCATACAGATGTGTGGGGCAGAGTCTCGATGTAACCCCAATAATAATTTAGGAATTTCTCCACTGAGATTAGGCTGCCCAGCCTTTTGTTTTTCTCTTTCCCTTCTAAGACACTTGCCATGCTCGCTGCTCTCCTGTCCTCTGGGGCCTCACCTGCCATCCCTGGATTATTGAGCAAAAGGTGTAAACTGCTCAGAGCCACTTCCTTCAGCATTCCAGATGATTCCACGAGGTCCTGGTGGCTCAGATCCGTCTGTGTTACCCCCACACCATTTCTGTTTCTCTCACAGGGCTCTTCTCCATCAATTTTATAATTAATTGTATTATCTATCAGATCACAATTAACCTTTCTTTTTTTCTTTTTACAAGAAGATAGAAATGTCTTATCAACTTTGTGAAGATATGGTCTGCTTCATGCCATCTCTGCATCACAGGATGAATATTTTCCTTCCCAATGAAATAACAGACTTGCTCTTTGTTTCATTCCCTTATTTTGAATGATTTCCAGATCTTTCTTTTGTTAACTCACTTTTATTCACTATCTACATTATCACTATCTACATTCCTGCTTTTATTCCTCCATAGTTGCACTTTTCCTTTATTTTTTCATTAAATTTGCAGCCTCCCTCCCACTTTATGTGCAATTTGTGTTTTCCCTTGCCCAAATATGCAGGCTTTTAAAGCATTCCTGGTACAACCATCTTGGTCTCCTGCCTTTTTTTTCCCTGTGACACCGGGGTTTGCTGATATGGATTTGATGGACTCTTTCAGCAAGAGCCAATATTTATTTCGTTGCTACTGAGCCTGTTTACCAAGGAAACAGCATTATTTCACATTTGTTGCCCACTTTGTCAAGCCTGTTTCTATTTTGTTGTTTCTACTCCTTCACTTCTTTAATAAAGTGACAGTTACTGCCATGAATATTTCCTGGGAGAAATTTCACCTTTAGATTTTTAGCATTTTTTTCCCCTGTACTTTTTTTTTCTTCCCTTTGTGAAAAAAAAAAAAAAAGACTGAAAATTTCAGCTCTCCCTAGGTCATATGCTGCTGCATTTCTTCTCCAATAAATATTCACATCTCCTGGGACTTAAATGGTCTTGTTCTCTCCTTCAGTTGCAGCTCCCTCTTTTCCCTACACCAAAACTGCACTATGGAATTCAAGTGTTGGAGTTTTTTTTTTGGGTCACTTGCCACCATATTCCTTCAAAAATGGTCTGAAATGGTCCTGGTATTACACTCAGAGTTTTGTTGTGTGTGAAACAGAGCAGACCCCACGCCAAAAATAACTATTAGTAGCCCATGCAAATATAATGTGAAAGTTAATTAACTCACACTCATAATCCATGCTGATACAGATGAAACTCAGCTATAATAACATTAAAACTGTTATATAAGGAAGCTTTCCAGCATCTACCCATCTTCTCTGGTCCTGCCAACACCCCTCTTATCCAAGGATCAACAGATTCCAGTCCCTTCATCACAATCAGAGGAGGGTTATGAAGAGCTGTCCCCACCCTGAGAACTTTCCTGGATGATTTGTGATGTTCATGGTGGTGTTTTTACCTCCTCACTCTTGGGTCCACCCCCAGGGGTATTTTTCCCCTCCCTTTCCCATCCCACCACACCTGTAGGGACTCACAGCTCCTTCCAAACTCCAGGAACCACTGCAGGAATCCTCCAGCTCTGCAGGAATTTACATTCAGCAGCAAGCAATGCCCACTCCTGGGCTGCTGCTTTTATATTGCTGCCTGTCTCCTGGAAAGTCACACAGAGAAACGTGTTTGCAAACAGAACTTCAGGTAGCTGATACCTCCCCCCAGCACGAAAGCTGGCAGAGAAGTGATTGCTGCAGGGAGGGATGTTCAGAGGCTTCCCAAACTTTGATGCCCTGTGATTTGCAACTCTCTGTAGTTGGAAGTTGCAGTCTCGTCTCTGCTGCACAATCCTTCAGGGGATGGAAACCTGTGGAAAGGCTCTTGCTGATTTCTGTGGGGTTTTGACCAGATCCCCACTGAACTTTTAGATGACTTCAAGTGAGCTCAAACTTCACACATCCTTCTTTACCCCATGCAGTGGCTGACTGCTCTAAAGTTTCCTGGTTCTCAGCTTGCTGAGGAATTGAAGAAACTGTGTCACCTTGCCTGGCTGAGTGTTGTCCTTCCCTTTTAGCTCCCTGCTAGGTATTTCATATGTTAGATGAAAATATTTGCCACGTTAGTGAACACATCTCAGTGTCTGAGTGTGATCCAATGGGATTCTGATCCTGCATGCAACCTTGGGCACTGCTGAAAGACAGGGAATAAATAATCTCAGCACAAAACAAGGGACATGACTGATTTTCCAGCTGTAAGCTGCTCTCAGTCTGGTCGCTTAAAGCTTTATGCTATTCATGAAATGTGCCATACAAACTGTCTGGAATTGGTTTTGACTTCCTCCAAAACTGAAGGCTTGAGGGTTGGGGGTTTTCTATTAAAGGGAAAAATGATAGATCACAAGGATGGGACAAACCTGTGCCTGGTATGAACTTTTAGGATCTTCTGTGATTATCCTACAACCCACCAGAATAATTCAGCTGCAGGAATATCAATGTCGTTAACATCCTACTTATTTGACAATTAATTTTCCTTGCTCTGTCCTTGCTGATTGTAACTCCACACGCAGGACTGTCACCACATGTGTGTGGGCAATGTAAAGCATTGCACAACACATGGAAGGGGAAAATATAATCCTGCTGTTGGTGTGGCTTCAGATGAAACTCAGATTGCTCTGGGAAGCGTGGATTTCAGTGTGCTGAGAGGAAACCTCAGGTGGGAAGGAAGGAGGGGAACCCCTTGGCCATGGAGAAAGGATGTGCAGAGAAACCTCAATTAAATTAAAAAGCTCCATCAAGTTGTGCTTCCAGGCAGGAACAGCTGGAGCTGGCTGCAGCACTAATCTGAAAAGGGTCAGTGGGCAGCACCAAGCATGGGAGAGAGACATTAGTAAGCACAGATAAGGAATGATCATCACCCTGATTTCAAACAAGGTGAAAACAGCAATTAAAGCATTTATAGTGCTGGAACTGGGAGGAACAGAATCCACTGCCCAAAGCCATGGCCCACCCAGCAGCTGGGCTGTGTGACCTGAGAACACATTCTCTCCTCAGTTTAGTCATCCAGGGATTAAATATCTGTTTTTCTCAACTCCTTCTGCAGTCAAAGCAGAGAGATGTGGTTGTTTACTCCTCACACCTCAAGCTGAGGTTTCTTCCTCCTCCCTCATGGGTGTCCCCAGGATAAATTCATCCCCCTCTTCCCACCATTTTCTCCCTCCTTCCTGGTCCCCAGGTAATTTTCCTGAGGTGCTCAAAGGCACAGCCTGTGTTCTACTTTTGCCTGACAACATTTATGTCCCAAAATGACACCTGAACCTCTCACAAACACCAGCTTTAGTGGACTCAGGATGAGGCAGGAGGCTGCCCCTCACTGCTGTGGAAAAATGGGGAAAAGCCTCCACTTGAACAAATGATCTTCATTGATACTCTGTGTGCAACAGGAGAGAAGAGTTTGATTCAGGTGGAGCAAAAACCAAGATTTGGGCCTCCACAGCCCAAGAGACTCTCCCAAGCTACTTTATGGATGGAGGGAAGAAGGAGCTGCTGCATTTTAAAATAAACCAGCAGCAGCTCTGCCTTTGTGGCTGCAGAGAGCCTCAGGCTGTGTGGGAAGTGCTGAGGGATAAAGGGATGCTCGGGGTAGGTTAACTAAAGAGCAGGGGGATTTCTGGTTAGGAACTGCTCAGCTTTGCCATGACCAAAGATCTTCTGAACGTGCCAGTACAGGGAAAAAAAATGGTACCTGTGCAGCTCAGGAACCTCTGGGATCAGGTGATGGATGAGTGGGGATTTTCAGGTTCGCTGTTTCAGAGCTAGGTGCCCAAATTCCCTTTAAATCCCCCTTTAGGTTTGTAAATCCTTTGTGAATGCTCTCGGTAAATAGGATTGCCGCCAAGAAATACCTGGATCCTGTCAGCCATTCCTCCCCTCCAGAAATTAATCCTGCAAAAGAGTGGCTGTTGGTGAGGCTGTGCTGAGCCCCACACACTGGCAGCAGGAGGATGGAGCAGCAGGACTGCTGCCTGCTCGTTGCTCTTGGAAATAAGGGAAAAGGTAGGGGAAAATGAGATTTAAGCCTCCCAAGGTAAAATTAATCCCACTGTAAATCAGGTAAGGGTGAAGAGAGGCGAACCCTGGTTTTGTCACACCACCAGGGTGCTGAGATCTGCCTGGAGTTTGAGCCCTGCTCTGTAGGGCCTGGTTCCATCACAAGGGGATGGATCCTCAGTGCAAATGAAATTCATTCCTTGAGTTCAGGCCCTGAATGCCCAGGAGTGGCCGAGGTCCCCGGTTCCCCCTGCTGCCATAGGAAAGTGGGCAGAGATAAAGGAGAGTTAACCTCACACCAGGGCGGCTTCCCCAGCCCCAACACCCCTCATTTTCTTCCCTTTTTCTTTTCCCATTTACATTTTTCATTCATTTACACGTGATGTTAATCTTTCCTTAATCTCCAATTCCTTGGTGTGTGTGGGGGGGATGAATTCCATTTGTTTTTGTTCCACTCTATCAGACACAGCAGCTATAAGATTAAATGATAACTGTGGACCTAATAATAAAAATACAATATAATGTAATGAAAGTAATGTAGATCTAATCCTCTATTTTATTGCATCCTGAGTGCCTTTGGTGCTATTATTTTTTTCTTCCCCATGTCTCCGTCTTTGACTTAGCTGCATCTTTTCAAGGAAGCAAAGGCATTTGTAAAGATTATGGTATTATTCTGTTGAGAACAGCCTTGCTGTGGGGCACCTTTAATTACAAAATACTATCACTGCTTATAGGGCTGTGTGTTTCTATGTGTGCAAAGCAGATATTCCAAGCCCCCCAAGCTGCTCAGGCAGCTGAACTGGAGACACTTTTGCTGTCTCCTCCTTTATTTTTTTGTGCTTCTTATTGCAGTTTCTACACACACACTCTCTTTCTTTCTGCATTGTTATTTTTATTGTTTTAATCCTTGTTTAGGGAGGAACTTCAGAAGTGTTTAAAGCAGGAGTGAGTCTCTGTGAAAAATCCCAGCCTGGTTTCATCTGTGGCCCTGCTCTTTGGGCAGAGAGGCTTCAGAGGTCTCAGAGGCACAGGGCACTGTGCCCCTCCTGACCTGTGCTGCCCTCTCTGTCTGCATCATGCTGGGGATGTCACTCTGAGTGCTCAAAGTGTCACTGGGGATGTCACTCTGAATGCTCCATCTCCCAGAGCCTCGGAGCACAGCCAGCCCTTCAAGGCAAGGAGGCTTTGAAGGCAGCTCAGGTGAGCTCTGGGATGGGGAAGCAGATGGCTGAGGGTTTTTCATGGAGTCACAGCTGTAGTTTGGTGTGTCCAGCTGTGCTGACCTCAGTGAGGACAGGGAAGGAGCAGGTGGAGTGCCTGGTTTGTTGTCCCTGTGCTCATTGCAGGCAGCACAGGGAGAGATCAATATCACCCTGCTGCTGGGTTTAATCCTCTGATTAATCCAGGGACTGTGTGCAGCTCAGAGAGCCTCAGAAAGACCCTCACCTTGTATCTCATCAATCCCAGCCTCAGATTTCACAAACCCCTTGTAAATGTGGGATATCTTCCACTTTTCTTCTCAGTTTCCCCATGCTCTTACACATCTTGCTCTCCTCCCCTAGTCCCCCTGGCTAATGACAGATTAAACCTGTTGCTTCAAACACAGGTTCTAGGAAAGAATTTAAACATCAGGCAAACAGAAATTACAATTTTTCTGTGCAGGAAAATAATTCAAACATAAACCAAATTTTTATTCTGCATTGTGAAAACACTAAGCCATTGATGTGCTCCCCAGAAGAGGGGAAAGGAGATATTTTCTACTCTGGACATCCCAGAACTCACCTGGGATGTGACATAGGAAGGACCAGAGAAACCATTTTAATGTCACATTCATTGGAAGCCCTCTGCAGTCATGAGTACTTTTGGCTCCTGTGAACTGGTGTTTGCTGATACAAAACCAGACTGTGGGGAAAAGCTTTGACATCCCCTGAGAACACACTACCTTCACCTTGGGCTGAGTGCTCCTGCCAGCCTGGCTGCCTCTGTGCAGCCTCCTGTAAATCAGCAGGTGGAGAGGCTGCAGCTCAACTGCTCAAGCACAGACTCCTACCTGAGTTTTCTTAGAGCATCCCCAACGCCCCTGCAGAGAACCAGGGATTTGCAGCTGGTCTCATGTCACAGATTAGTCCCATATGAGAATCTCAGGTTGATGCCTCAGGGTTTATATTTTATATTTTCAGGTTCTGTGCTGCTTTAGTGTGCAGCTCTGAGCTCCATCTCAGGCCATGCTGAGCTCTCTGCACAGAGCAGGGACACAAAACAATTCCTTCTCTAGCTGGGACCAAGGACAAATGATCCAAATCTCAGCCCAGGAGCACAAACACCGTGGGCTGAGGAGAGAAAAACAAGCAGGATGGGAGTGCATGAGCTAAAGCTGGAATGAACAATTAACTGCAATCTGCAAATGGGGCAGAACTGATCCCAGTGACAGAGCCCGTGCCCGGCCGTGCATTTTGTGCCCATTTTGGTTCATCTTGGGTGCAGCCCTGGCTGGGCTCTGGTGCTGCCCAAGGTGGATCCATGGAGGAGATCCTTTAATAAATCCCTGCTTTATTCTGGAACTCTGCCCAGCCTGTTCCAGCTCAGCCTTCTCAAGGCATCAAGGTGACATCAGATCACATAAAGCTTTGCAGATTTGAGTTTGGTTTCTGCTGTTTCCCCTCAATGAACCTCTGTGCTCCACCTTTCTCCCTGTGTCTGCTCACCTGTCCAGGCTCCGAGTTTCCTCAGGCATGGGTATATTCCAAGAGAGGGAAAACAGATCTTGCAGGCAGGATCCAGTTCCTTAGGCACTGTGAGTTTGGATACAGTCAGATATTTCAGGAGCCTGGTCTAGTGGAAGGTGTCACTGCCTGGGCAGGGGGAACTGAATGGTGTTTATGATCCCTTCCAACCCAAACCTTTCTCTGATTCTTTAAAGTTTCTCTATCCCACATTAAAAACCAGGCTAGCAAGTGTAGCTGGGTGAGCCAGCCATGCAATTCAGCCTCCTATTTACTGTCCTGAAAATTATATTTTTTCCATTTTTTTTTCTTCCTCTGGAGAGCTCCAAATTAGGAGGCTTTTGCCCGGCAGGGGGATGTGAATGCTGTCTGTGAGCTCCTGATCCACCTCCTGTGGTCTGTCCCTGTGGCAGCACCGTGCTAACACGCTTCATGGTGTATCCACAGGGGCACAACCTCCAGCCTGCTGGATATAAAGCCCCATCCCTGCTCCTTGAACTGTTGGAACATCAGCAGAATGCAAATCCCAGCTGCTGGAGGATGCAGTCTCTAGAGGGAGACGTGGTCATACCAATTTCAACCAGGCATTTCCTCCTGGGGAGGTGAGGATTTTGGAGCACCAGGGACCACCCTGCACCCTCAACGTCAACTTTGCATCTGGTCTCCATCACCTGCAGGTGCAAAATTGTGGATAATTGTGGAGAATGGCAATTCCTTGGACAACAAACTCCACTCAGCAAACAGTTTTGGCTTTCTCTTTTCCCTTTCTGCAGAGCAATGCAGCCCCCACTCTGGGAAAATGCTCCTTAAGCACAAGAGTAATTTTTCCTGTAGTGACATCTTGAGTGATTTTCTTATCAGTCTCACACTTGAGTGTTGATGTCACCTGTCCTGATCAGTGCTGCTGTCTCCAATCTGCTGTCAGAACACAAGGAGGCACTGAAGCAGAAGGTGCAAGGCCCTGGATTGATGGAATTGTCAGGTGAGCTGAGTCGGGTGCCAGGCAATCAGAAACCTCAGCTGTGGCTGTAGCCTGGCTTTGTGGTGATGTTCTGGCACTGGAAAATCACATTAAATGTTGCAATGATGGGGTTTCAGTCTGTCTGCTGTGGTAGATGTCATGTCTGGAGGGGTTTTTGAGCATGTCTCTGGTCCTGATGCAGCTGGGTGATTCTGTGAGCTGCATCTTCCAGTGGCTGCATCAGATTTGCATCTCAGAGCCACAGGAATCCAGCTGTGCAGTGACAGCACATCTTGCTTTCTGCAGGGCTTAGCACAGTTTAGTCCCTGCCTCTGGAATTTGTCTGGGAAGGAAAGTTTCATCCAAAAAAAATTTATGCTCTACTTGGGCATAGAATCTCTAGTGACAAAAACTGGATTGGTTGACTTCCAGAGGACTTTGGGGAACATACAGATTAAAAAAAAAAAAAAAAAAAGAGGGAAAACATTGGCATTGTTGAAGGCAAATATTTCTGTCAACTCTTACAAAAGTCTTACATCATTTTAGGCGTAAATGGTGCTGCTGAATGTCCAGTCTGTGGTTTGAACTTGCCAGGGGTGTGGGAGGACAGAAGCTCAGACCCTGACATCCCTCTCCAACCACAGCTCCTACCAACAATCCCCTGGATTTACCAGGTCAGGATTTATCTTCTCTCTCCCTCTGCTGATGTTCTAACCTGCCCTTGCTCTCCCCGTGTGAGGAGATGGATACCTGGGCTTGTTTAAACCTTGGGACACCCAAGCAGAAGTTTCTCTGCACAAAATTGATGCCATTGACTTTTCAGCTCCTGGGAGGAGCTGTGAGATGATTTTCTCACCCTGTCCTGTATTGAAAGACAGTGTTTTTGTCAGACTCCATAACAGGCACCTGTGAGGTACTTCTGCCTTGACCTTTAAATATAATGGCAATAAAACAACTCTGTACCCCCCTGGATGGATAAAAGCACAAGAAAAGAGCTATAATGAAGGTAGAGCTCATGTAAAAGATTATCCAGCGCAGACATAGGGTGTGATGTGATGAAAGACACTGGAAAAGAGCCAGAGAAAAGTGCCCTGTGCATCCCCTGCTCCTGTGCAATGTGCAGAAGGACCCTTAATGACCACAGTGGTTGGGTCTGTGTATTACAGCTCATTTGAAAGGCCATCTCATGCAATTAGCCACCTATTACTGGCAGCTAATTGACATCCAAGAGACATCAGGATTACAGTTGGAGCAAAAAGTCAATTAATGGCTCCTCACTCTGCTCCAGCCATGTTAAAGTGCAGGAACAGCCACGGTCCCAGGGACATGTGATGTGTCCCAGGTCCCCCAGCCCACAGCTCCCTCCCCTTCCCCTCCTCCCTGGCAGAATCAATCATTATGATTGATGCTAAATGGCTGTGGTTTGTCATTATTGACAGATTTCCTCTTGACTTACAAAGGGTTTCTCCCTCCAGCAGAGACCTCTTGGTTCAGTCCCAAGAGAAACTCATGGCTGGAGCCAGCAGAAAGGTCAGCTGGGAATCAGGCACCTCAAGGGTTGCACTGGGGCTCTCCTGGCACTCAGTCTGGAGGGCAAAATGGCATGAGAAACCCATGGAGGCACTTGGGTTTGGGATAACTGGGGTGCATTCATCCCAGTGAGGATTCTCAGGTGGCTTGTGAGGGGTAAAACTCATTGCAAAAGTTCTCTGAGAGCAAAGGTTCACTTGTGTGCTTTACTGCCAGTCACTTCCAAACTTGCCAGAACTCCACTCCCCTTTGCCAGCAGCAGGAACTGCTGAGAATCAGAGAAGGAATGGTTAAGAGTCAGGGGAGGGTGTACAAGTCAATACCGACATGAATTTACAGAGGGGTTTCCTCAGACTTGTCATAAACACAAAGATTCTTGTTTCACCTTTACAATCCAATTTCTCTTCAACAATTCATACCAAAGTCTGACCATGGCTGTGTAAAGTTCTGATCAGCTTTGAGCAGGATATTCTCTGGCTCAGTCCTGCTTCCCACATATTCAAAGCCTCTGACAGGGAAGTCCACCAGCTTTTGGGTTTTTGTCTGGGGACAGGGCAAAGAAACAATGTTGGTTAGGTCCTCACTGGAATAACTCAGGCTCCCTGACACCAGCTGGTGCTGGAGTGCTCCCTGATCTAGCAAGGAGAGCCCAGCCAGCCTCCACTGGCTGTGCTGGGTTTCCTTAGGGACAATCACTCTCTGCCACTTGAGACTCCCCGTGGTACCCAGTCCATCCCACAGCACCAGCAGACACAACACTGGATCCACTGGTGACCTGAGCCCTTCAGAAACAAAGGCTGAAGGTAACTGGGACATTTCTGGGTGTCTCAGATGACAAAAACATTTGACTCACAGGGAGATACTTGTAAGCAGACACCTAATTCAGGTTCCTGGATCAGTGAGGTGAGTCCTCTCCCTCTTTTAGGGAATGGGAAGAGCTGCTGGCATTCAGAGGTGGATGTTAATTAGGTAATTTGAGCTCTCCAGAACAAAACAGGAATGGCCAATAGCTTGGAATGATGAACTTTTCCCCCCAGGATCATGATTGTCATGCCTCTAGTCATGGCCAGCAGAAGAAAATACAAGCACAGGCCACATCAGAGTCACCATTCTCCAAGCTTGGCCCCTCCTCTGAAGGAGTTTATGAGTCACTGACCCATTATAGCTCCTGAAGTCTAAACAGCCTTCACTTTTCCTCCTTAGGGTAATTTTTTTCAGGTTTACATTAAAAGCCAACAGCCTTTCTGTCCACAGCATCCTAAAAATTATGGGGATTGAGTGTTCTCCTCTGCACTGGGCCTTCCCCACTGTGCACCTGTAGCTCAGAGGCAGAGCTGTCACCCCCCTGTAGGACCAGGGAGAAGGTCAAACCCACCCCACTTTGCAATGAGGTGACTTTTCCCACTTCTCTGCTGCTTGTGATGCCTCCACAGCAATTTCAATTCCACTTGCACTTTTGCAGTTGAAATAATTTGGTCACCAGGTGTTCAAAAGCTGTCGTTCTCCTGTTCTTCAAGGTCTTTCTCTCCATCAACAGGCACATGCCTGGATTCCCTGCTGCTGTGACTCTGGCCACCGCAAGGACACAAACTGTGCTCCCTATTTTTGTCCTGGAAAGGAAAATGAAGATAAACAAATCAATAAACAGTGGCAGCTGGTGAGCTGCCTTCACCCAGAAGATGCAGTTGTGTCTGTGTGTTATTAAAAACACATCAAAATGCAAACAACATGAGTGAGGAAATCCAACACAAGCCAAAATAAAAGTACCAAGCCTTTGGTTTGCACCTTGTCCACTGGGGAAGCCACCACACAGATTGATAGCATTTTAAATTGGGTTGGTCATGGATGAAGAAGAATTTTAAATGGGATCAATTTGTTTTCTTCTTCTGAAAGACAGTGTCTGCTCCTAGAACGACTTGTCTGGTGAAGAAGAAAAATAAACTCAGCATGATTCCTATGAATAAGATTCTGGAGAAGAGATGGGCTTGGAAATTTGGGTTGTGCATGCTTTTACCTCTTTTTATTTTATTATGGGGCATGAACCATCACTTTTGCATTAGGTCTGTACTGGACCTGATAGACTGAAGGGCCAAGAAATCTGCAAAATACAGAGAAAACTGTGAGTTTGCTTAATTGTCATAGAATCAGAGGGTGGTTTGGGTTGGAAGCAACGTTAAAGACCACCCAGTTCCAACCCCTTGCCATAGACACCTTCCACTAGACCACATTGCTCAAATTCTGACAAATTCTGGCAGTTCTTTACAAGGTGAGGGTGGTTGGGTTCATGTCAGCTGCCTCTGTCCATCAGCTCTTTATCTGTGGTGGGTTCCCCTGGGGAGGGGCAGAGCTGGGAACAGAGTGGCTGCAGCTCCACAGGCTTGGGTGTCACTTCATGTTCCTGCTCCAGACAGCCCACACTGCCACAGCCATCATTAATGTGCTATGAATCTAATTATTGTCATCTCTCCTGCAGACATGCCCAAGCATTTGAAAGGGCTGTCATCAAAAAAACCATGTGCTGGGTTCTGCTGCTATGAATGGAGAGACAGCTGCTTTGTCGCTCCTACTTGTGCATCCATCTAATGAGAACTGCCCAAAAAATGTTGGGAATTTAATAATAATTAAATAACTCCATTGTTTAAAATGTTTAATTTTTGTTTTCTCTAAAAAAATAATTATATTCCTTTTCAAAGAGCCACGGTCAGAGGGCCCTTTTTATTTGCCAACACATTCATGGAGAGGAGAGCAGGAGATTTATCCAAGTGTTGTCAGAGTTTTAAAGGACTTAAAATCTAAGTCCTTTACACACTAGTGAAGAAGCTGCAGTGACACTTATTTTAGGCCAGCCTAGCTATGAGCACAACTTTTCTGCTGGGGATGTGCAGAGGGCAGGTTTTGCTGGCTTATCTCCATGGGAGGGTTCCTGAATTTTGGAGAGGCTGCCTGGTCACGTAGTGACCAATGATTTGGACTTAGATCCTTTTCCTCCCAGTGCTGCCTGTGGAACTTGGCTGTGGTTTGTGTTGGTTCCTCTGGGATGGATTATTCTCTGAGGATGAATGCATTACAGATGGGTTGTGGCACGGCAGAAGGCTTAAAAACACAGACTCTGTTGGAAGTAAACTCGGCTTCAGTGTGAAATGTTGCTTGCAAATTTGAGGGGTGCTCTCAAGAGAAAATAATAATTTCACTCTGAAAGCTTGCAGTCACCACTCCCAGTTCACCCAGTTTCCCAGTGCAGAGGCTGTGCTGGGCTCTGGATGAAGGCCAAGACCCAGCTGGGAGCTCTCACTCCCCTCTTCCCCAGCATTCCCTTGTCTGGGAGGGTCACTTAAACCTGACATGACTTCCTGGTGAATTATCTCATCATTCCCAAATAATCCTATTTGCCTGATGGGGCTGCCTCACAAGCAGCCCCCCATGGACTATTTCCCCATCTCTGTCTCTTCCATGCATCCTCTCCTAATGACAAGCACTCCATTTGGAGCCTGCTTTTCCAGCAGCCTGATGGATGCCACGTGTGGATTGATTTCCAGCTGGAGTCACATCCTCCTCCTCCTCCTCTCCTCCTCCTCCTCCTCCTCCCCACCACATGAGAGGATTCCGCTGCTGTCCAGTGACACCTTGGATTGCTTCTCTTCCCTCTGACACTGGACATTGAACCACCCTGAAATGTTGAAGGGTCATGGCCCAGTGCCTCTGTTTGGCTAATTCTGCGCCTCTGCAACCTTATTTATAAATTTAATCTTATAATATTAATTTATAATTAATAGCCACATCTATTCCGGCAGCTGCAATGTCCAGGCTCTGCTCTTCTTGCTGCTGGTACAGCCTGGTTTCTGTGCCAGGATTGATCTCTCTGACCCCTGATAACACATTCCCCACCTGGACTACCCCTGGAACACCTCCCTGATCAATGCCCAGGACTGGGCTATTCGGCATCAGTCAAAAATCAGGAAAATGCCAACAATGAAAGGCATTAATAAATAAATAAATAAACATAAATAAATCCTGACCCATTCTCACTGCTGCTGAGAAGCTCAGGAATGGCCTGGTGGGAATCTAGCTCGCAGGAAGGCTTCTGAGATTAGGCTCAGCAGCAGGAGCTGTGTCCAGCCAGGGAACAGCTCACTCTGGACATGCTCTTATCCCCACCAGGATGTGCCCATCCTCTGGAAACTGCTCTGCCTGCAGGCTGGCAGGGGCAGACATGCACATGCTTGATTAAAATGAAGCAGTTCCTCAGCCAAAGCAGCACAGGTCAGCTTTTTTTTTTGGCAGTTTATGCCAAGATTCCTGCTGTTGAAGATGGACTGACACTTTACAATTTAAAGAGCATGGAAAAATCCAGTTTCAGGCTCACAGAGTAGAAAATACCTGCATGCTTGGGATCTGTAGCAGCACCGGAGGGGGTGGAGGCACATACACATTATGTCTACAAGTGTGCAGGCTCTCTAATTAACTCTTTGGAGGGTCCCTGAGAGGCACAAAATCCCCCTTCAATAATGGAACTTATTCAATATTTAATTGGATGCTAATAATTAAAATATACCTCCTTTCAGCCCAAACCTACTGTGCACACACGAGCTGCCACCGTAATTATCGCTGATCGCTTCATTTCCATGGTCCTTGCTTTGTCAGAGGCAGCACTGAGGGTGTGAAACATGGCAGCACCGCACAATTCCTGGGAAAAGAAGCCTCTGCAGCTCATGGGAACAGGCATCCATCACTTCTCCCTAACTTTTCCAGCTTTTTCTCTACACCTGTATACTAATAATTGATGTGAGGGACTGGGGAGAGCTGATGCCACGGAGAGAAGAGCAGCCACATCTGCTGCTGCTGGAACCTTCACCTAGCAGAATATGAGCTCAGGGAACTTTGTTGGTGCTGTTTTTTCCTTTGTTTGCTTGGTTTTGTTTTGGTTTAGCAGCAATTGGAGAGATTCTTATAGGGCATTTTCAGATCAACATCTGTAATGAGCCCATGTTCAGACTTGGGCTACCAGACCACTGAGCTGAATAAATCAAATACTATTTCCAAGGTGGAAGCCAAACAAGGAATTTTTTTTGCCCAGGTCTTGCTATGGACATTTTGGGGGAGGTGTGAAACATTCAGAAGGAGGGAACAGAAAGATTCAAGATGTGAAAACTCAGAGTCTGGGGGGATCTTGTAAAATCAGTGAGAGCTGGATTAGCCTTGCAGCTGTTTGTCTGAGAGAGATGGAATGGTGTGCTGCTGATATTATTATTATTATTATTATTATTATTATTATTATTACCATCATCATCATTATTAATGTCCCACTTGAACTTAATGTAATTTTTAGTTAAAGGAAATCCAAGGAAATATGCTGGTCCATTAGTTCACTGTCTCAAGGATGACCCCAGGGATCAATAACAGAAGAATTCCCTGCACCTTAGCAGACAGGGCTCTTTAATCTGACCAAGCCTGAGGGATTTTTTTCCCCTTTTTCTGCCAATGTTATCTTAGTGCAGAGGTTACAAAACTCTTAAACTGGCAAAATTATTGCCTGTGAAGACACACATGTTTACTGCCTAGGAGAGAGAGGTGCCATGTGCTTAACTTCCCAAAGGCTGTGCCCAGCCTGCTGTCTGTCTAGAAGCTGATTTTTGTGGATTTTCCTGCAACCTCACAGAGAGTTTGAGCTGTTCCTGCTTTGCCATAGCCCTGCTGCAATGTTTGGGGTTAGGCTGAGCAGAGACTTAATTCCCTTCCTCCCAGGAGATCCTCTGACCCTTCTTACAATCCCTTGGGAAGAACCTTACTCAACTCCCTGACCTGGAGGGTGTGCTGCTGGTTTACAGTGACTCTTCAAAGCCAGGATCTGTGCTAAGTGCCCTCAAATCTGGAATTGGGACAGCAGACCTGGAGCTGAGATCAGAGATGTTTTTTTTTTCATCCAATCTGTCCTCGAGAGTTTGCAACTTCTATCCCCAGATCACCAGGGAATGAGCCCCTGGATCAACACTGGACTGGCATTAGAAAGAGACAGGGAATTGTCACAGAAATGGGCTGTTGAAGCTGTGTTTTCCCTATTTTTCTCCTTGGCATGGACACCAGGGATGTCATTAAAGCTTCCTGTCCTGCTTCAGACTCAGTTATTTCCCAGATCTTTATGCACACAGAAATACCTGCTCTGCCTCTGCTGGGCTGCTGCTCCCGTGAGCTTTCAAGAGGAGTTCCTCTGTCAGCTCATGTCAAATCATGGAATAAAGGTTGGTTTTGGCAGAAGCCTTCAGAGGGGACTGGGTAGACCTACCAACACGGCTTTACATCCTTCTATTCATTGTAAGGCAAGACAAACCTCTCTGGAGTGCTGGGAATAACCCAGATGACATCATTCACTGCCATGACGCTTCCTCTTGGACCTTCCAGCTGTGAGGAGCAGCTTTTGAGGAGCAGCTTTCCCCTCTGCAAAGCTGCCACTTTGCCTCCTCACATGCACCCTTTGTGATTTTTTTGGTGGGTGAAACCTTGTCTTGTTCTTGTCCTGTTTATCTGCACTTTTACATCATCTCTCAGCCAGAAATCACCTCACACTGACCATCTGCCAAGCTCTGTGTGCATACCCTGCTTTGGGTTTTTCATGCACACAGGAGCAACTTTGCAGAGAGAGGCTCTGGGACCCACCTGAGTTAATTTGAGAAAGGAAAATCTGGTTTGCAATTTCTTTCTTCCCTTCTTCTCCCTCTTCATTTGCCCTTGACTCGCTCAGCTCCTCTGTCACCAGTTTGCTGTCTGGCCAGGGCACGCTGCCAGGAATCCCTTGCCAGCCCTGAATAACAAATACCAGCTAAGTGATGGACTAATGCCAGGGTGAGCTGCTCAGAAATATTCCCCCTAGGTCCCAGATCAATAACACTTAGCTCTTGTTCTGTGATGGAAGACAAGCAAAAAAAACCCACATCATCTCCCCAGGAGCACAGGAGGAGCCTGCAAAGAAACCCATTTACCCCTCCTCAGGTCCCCAAGCATCCACACGTGCTTCAAAGGCCAGAGCTCAGGTGTGAGTTTCTGTCTAGAAATGCTTAGCTGGGACATGATCAGGCTGATATCAGGGCCTGGGTTGTGGAAGGGAAGATGCCAGAGGAGAAATATGGATTTGTTGGAATGAGGGGCTTATCTCCACCAACATGACCAGGGAAACAGAGTGGTCATGAGCACCTTGGGTGCATCCAAAACTTCCAGAGGTTCTCAGAGTGCTGGGATGTGGTCAAAAATGGGAGAAACATCCCTTTGGTTCAGCAGCTTTAGTCAAGAGATGGATTTGTCTGAGTTATCAGAGTTGGCACCACTCAGCATCCTGAACTGTCTTGACCTTGTCAATCAGGGCATGGCACTCCAAACTGCCAGAGACAGAATTAATATGGATTTATAATAACACAGCACCTTCCCAAAAGATGCTTTAGCACCTTGGCTGTGTGGTTTTCTCCTCCTCTTCCACAGGTGTAACACCTTCTTCTGACCGTGGGTCTCTCTGCTTCTGCATTTTGGATGAAAGCAGAGCTCACAGAGCTCCTCAGCACTGGCTGAGAGTTTAACATGCCAGGCAGATCTCTGAAATCTGATGGCTTTTAAATTACTCAAGTGCTGGAAAATAATACATTGCTCTTCCTGACAGGTTAATTGGAAAAACCCGTTCCCCAGTCAGTGTGAGAAGCTGCTGGAAGCCCCTGGGGTGAGGGATGGATGTTGGGCAGTGACAGGAGGAGTGTGGCAGCCTAGCCCAAAATCAGAGTTTTAGGTTTTAGTGCTATAATTCTCCTTTCCAGAGGGAGCAGGAAGTTCTTCTAGTCCCTCTCCATAGTCTTGAGAAGACTTGTGTCCCACAAGGGAGATAAATCCTCCTTCTCTGTGCTGGTTCAAGGTTTAAATCACTTTGGTGCTGGCTGGGATTGCATCAGGGTCTGAACCCCTGGAGTTGAACGGGAATATTGGGGTGCAGAGCAGCAGGGTCTCCAGGGGTTTCTCACTTTTGGGGCAGGAGCTGGAAGCCTGTGGGAGATATCCACAAAAGGAGGGCTGAGATCGTGGTTCTCAGTCACAGACTGAGGTGTTCAAGAGGTGAATTTACACACATTCCTCAGGTATGCAAACCCAGTCACCCAAATTCTCATTTGTGCCCCAGGAACACCGAAGATCTGGAGTCAGAAAGCAGGACCCCGAGAGGCTCAGTGCTCTGTCAGTCGAAATAACATAATCCCTCTCCACATGCAACATATGATGGGAAAGGCTGATTCTTTCTGTGGAGCTGTGTTCAGTTGCCTAGATAAAAATTCTGTTTATTTTATTTTATTTTATTCTATCTCATTTAATTTCATTTTTTGTATTTGCATTTTATTTTTATTTTTATATTTTA
>WEZZ01030426.1:103844-137510 GCA_013400585.1 Chloropsis cyanopogon
TTTTTTTTTTTTTTTTTTCCTCCCAGTGTGGCTCAGCAGGAGAAAAAAGCATCCTCCAGTTACAGAGTGATTTGAAGGTTAACACAACGACCTTCATCGGGCTCCTAAGAGGGATAATGATCTCTCACTCTAATCAACAATGCAGACTCCTTTTGATACCAAAATAGCAACTGTTAAGTAAAGCCGATTTTTTCCCCTCTGTTTTTTTTTCCTTCCTTCTTCTTTTCTTTTTTCTTTTTTTATTTTTTATTCTTTGCCTTTTTCCTAACTCTTAGCAGAAGCTCAGAAAGCAAATTGGGAAATCCTGTGAGCTTGAAATGGATGTGAGGCAGTCTTCAATTAGACTGTTGATCATGCTCCAATTCAATTAGTTAGGAGCTGATGCTAAGTTTGTTACGGGGTCCTGGGGAGGAAAGGTGCTGACCCTGTTAAGATGATCACTTGTTGGAGTGGTTCCTAAGTGCTGTTGGATATGGATACGCTCACAGAGCAGGGTGGAGATAATGGCAAAGCTTTCCTTTCTAGCCCTGCTCTGGAAGGGAGCTGGCCAGCTCGGGGATCTGAAGGTATTGGTGCTTAATTGCCATTTATCTGTGCACATCACACACGATCTGCAATGCCAACCACCAATGGCAAATGCAGATTAACTGCCTGTAAGTGATGTATTTACTGACACCGTGCACCTGGAGGGGGTAATGCTGTTTATCTTCATCCTCTGTGGGTACCTGACGTGTGTGACAGCCAATCAAGGGACACACACGTGCCCACAGAAATGCACAGGATGATCCCATCGTGCTGTGGTGTCCTTCCATGTAATTATGGGGTGCTTTTCTTTGCATAACCTGCATGGAACTGTTGTTTCTTCAAGCCTTGCATTTGGAGGCTCTGCCTCCGTGAGCAGGTGTGGATACTCCAGCTAACCTCTGTTACACCATGGAAGTGCCCAAGGCCAGGTTGGGATGGGATTTGGAGAAGCCTGGTCCAGTAGAAGGTGTCCCAGAACTGGCTGATCTTTAAGAACCCTTCCAACCCAAACCATTCTGTGATTCTTTGTCACTTCCAAATGAAAACTGAAAGTATTTATGCTGCAGGGTGCAATATAAATCACAGAATCATAGAATATCCTGAGTTAGAAGGCAGCCAGGGGGATCATCAAGTCCAACTCCTTAACTGACAGTTCAACTCTGAGAATCTTGTTTATCTTTTATCCCAGTTTCCATAGTTTGGCCAAAAAGGCAGGAAAAGTAACACTCAGCACTGCCAGGGGCAGATTGCTTCCTGTAAGGATGCACAGTTCTGGTGCAGGCAGGGCATGACCCCAATGCCTTATCAGCTGGAGGTGAAATCTTCTGCTCAGTCTGCTGACCATTCAGATTTTCATTATTCCCTGAGATCCATCCCTCAGAGCCTCTTTCCCAAAGTGTCCTTGCTCCTGGGCCACTGCTGTGCCTGCTCAGAGGGGCAGTGCTGGGAGCACTGGTGTCTGTCTGATGTGCTTTGTCCCTTAGAAAATGTGTGGAAAAATGTGTCAGAATTACTTGGAGGGGAAATGTCACAATATCCACAGGGTTGGTTTTCTGCCTGGGCAATTCCTGGTCTGGACTGCTGAGGTGAAGGACAGCTGGAGGGAGGTTTTGGGAGCCTTGTTTCCCACTCCCAGATATGTTGGACTGGGAGATCACCACAGAGTATCCGAGACTGTAGAGAGAATATAGGATATTCTCAATCCATGGAGTTGTGTTCTGTCTCCAAAAATGACTGAAGGGAAATAGAAGATAGAAAAAAAATGAAGCTGGTACGTGGTGGCATTTGTACATCTTGTTGGCTTCTGGGAGTAAGAGGCCTGAAATTATATTTTCATGTTTTATGCACCTTCTGTGTTTCTATTTCATCAGTTTCCTTAAGTTTTGAACCATTTGTATGCTCAGCAACCACAGGATCCTAAGACAAGGAATTTCAGAGGTGAACTTCTGTGTGTGAAGTATCTCCATCCAGTTATGCTGAATTTACCTCCTGATGGTTCTCCCTTCTTTTGGGAGCAATCAGACCCTGCTTCCCTTTCCTTGCGCCTCACACTCATCAGCAACCAATGTAAAATGGACCAGCTCTGTAAATCCCATACACACCACTGAGGAAATGACATTTGCTGGGATGATGTGACCCCAACACACCATGGCTTGCTTTAAAGGAGGAGGTTATGTAGGAGAAATGTGGAGAACAGCACTGTGAATCTTCTGCTAGGGTGAGTTCATGCAGCTTCAGTGGAATTTGAGGTGTAAATACAGTTTTACACCCCTGGTCCAGTATGGAAAATGGTGGGAGGATGCTGCTGTCCTGAACCTGGGGGACAAGGCAGAGTTACCTGTGCTGTGTGCGAGGAATGTGTGGTCACCATCAGAGACAGGGCTAAATGACAGATGGTGATTTGAAATGTTTAATATTCCTGCCCTGTTGAAGGATGTTTCATATTCAGATAAAAGGAGCCATAAATCTTTCCTGGCAATTGAAGCTCTGCTCTACCACTACTCCTTCTTTCCTTTTTTTTTTTCTTTTTTTAATTGAGAACTCACCTGGAAAAGAAAAAAAAAACAGATGAAGAAATGATGATGAATCATAGCAGCCATGGAACAGCCCAGATAAGGCACGATTTGCATTTTCATGGGATAATTTGCCTCTCTTGACGCTTTCAAATTACCTTTAGAACCACATTAATTCTGTCACCACAAACTTCACTGTGGGGAGAGACCAGCCATGGAATGGCAATTCAAGGGGCTCTTTTTGGCTTTTCTGGGCCTTGAATGACATCTGGCACACAACAGCTGGATTTGAGAGGACACTCGGGTGGCTTCATCACACAGCCCTTGTCCCTTCCAGGGGGTAAAGCAATTGGTCTGAATGGGCTGGTTTGCTCAGCCTGGTCCTGATTAAGTTCTGGAATAATGATTTTCTTGTGATGTACCAGCTGTGAGATGTGTGCTAGGAGAGAACTCTTGTCTCACAAGAGCAGAGTCACCACAGCCAAGAAATGCTGAAGGAAAATCAGTGTCCCTGGCTCTTATGCTCCATCCCTGGAAGTGTCCAAGGCCAGGGCTTGGAGCAACTTGGGATAGTGGAAGGTGTCCCTGCTTAGAGGAGGAGGTTGGAATGAGATGATCTTTAAGGTCCCTTCCAACCAAAACCATTCCATGATTCTATAATTTTATGATTCTTACTATGACTACTGGAGGGATTATTTACTTTAATTTTTTTAAACAACGACATGGATTTGGTACAGAAGGGAGCTGGTTAACCAGCCCTGCACTATTTAATTCTCTCTGTCTGGAATGAGCATCCCTCTGAGTGGTCTGAGGAGAGCCCTGCCCCTGCCACGCTCTTAGCTGGAGGTTGTTACCACCTCGTCCATATCCAGCTGTCTGTGATCCTGCTCCCCAACCTGTCACAGCCAAAGACAGCCAGGCTGCTTTAAAAACACTTCCAAAAGTACATTTTCTGCTTCTCCAGCTCGTATCAAACACGGGGAGTTGGAAGGAGCAACACCAGCAGTGGGGCTGATCTGCTGGAGGAAGGGGGAGGAAGGTGACAAAGAGCTGCAGGTGCCTTTGGGAGTTGTAACCACTTCAAGAAGCACAGCTGGAGCTGGGAGTGTATCCTGAGTATTGCTCTTCACTCAGCACTGCACAGCTGCAGCAAGGCTGAAGTCAGGCAGGTTTAAGCCTGGCAAGGAGCTGCTGGGGTTGGTGGTCGAAGAGAAGGTTCTTTGAGAGTAGGTGACAGATCTTAGCCTGTTTGATTCCAGTTCTACAGCAACACTGCGTCAGTGTAAAAGTGTTTGTCATGGGAGAGGAAAAAAAAAATTAAAAAGGAAAATATTCTTATTGCATTATCTTTAAGGCCTCTGCATGTGTGTATGCTATGGACAGGAGATTTTGGAAGTTAAAACAAACTGTTTTCTGACCTTTCCTGTGCTCTGGACAGGAGATTTTGGAAATTAAAATAACCTTTTTCTGCCCTCTTCTATGCTCTGGACAGGAGATTCTGGAAGTCAAAATATTCAGTTTCTGTCCTCTCCAGGACAAAAATATTCATTGCTATTTCCCTCCTCATCCTAATAAAGAGCTGTGAATGCTCCAGGTAAGAGGCTTCATGAGATAAGTGAGCACTCCTTAAGCAGTCTTGACCCTCATAAAAGCCATCCCCACCATGGTCATCCTTCTTCCTGAATAATACATTTCCCATCTGGTCCTGCTGACGATTACACAGGCTGGCCAAGCTCATCTTTTTTATGTGCTTATCACTCACATGGCTATTGATTAAGTGCCTTCTCCTTTTCCCTTCAAAGCTGAAGGCACATCTCTACATGCTCTGAAACAAGGTGGGATCAAACTCCAGCCTAATACTTTCTAAAATCCCGTGTCCATGAAATGCAATTCTGTGTGCTGGGGGAATAGCAGACTTCCCATCAATGCTGGTGACAGATAAGTGGAGCTAACACTGGATTCTGACCTCTTTTTTGTGCCAGGAGATAAATGCTCACGGCGCCCGAAACCTCTCCTGGTAACAGCTGCTGAGTGTAAAGGGTTGAGAATCAACTTTAGAAATAGAGCAGATATTTCTTATTTCGCCATTAGTATCAAGCTGGAGAGGTTTTCCACGAAAATGCTTCTCGTGCAGAGCAACTTCATCTAACTCTGACAGGAGAACTTTCTCTATTGACCCTGGTGGGGTTGGAGCAAAGGCTGCCACGGGTCACTTGAAACCTGATTTAAGCCTGATTTACTCCACGACTCAGTGGGAAAAAAAAAAAAATGGAAAAGAAATAGCTGGGGCACATTTTAGGGTGGAGATGCCGTGGAGAGAATGGAACAGTGGTCATGAACAAGAAGAGGTCAGTGCCCTGTGGTTAATGCCACTGGGAAAAACACTGGATACACACCCTGGGACATCTCTGTGCTGTCCTTTGCAGCCCAACTGACGTGATTTTAGCCACTGATAGTGAAAGGCCACAGGCTTTGGGCTGACCTGACACTGGGGGAGCTCAGGATGTCTCTAAACTTGCTGTGCCTAGAGCTGGGTGTCCCTGTGACCACAAATGTCCCCTGAGCAAGGGCCTTGTGCCTGAGCTCAGCACTGGGGACACCCCCATGGCCACTGCCCATTAAAACCCAGCCCTGGGTGGGGACAGAGGGATGGACAACCCAAGAGTGAGGAAAAGAAACCCCAGCATGGTCATCACACCTCTGCCAGGGAGGAGCTCAGGGTGGTGGTGGCTTTTAATTCCCCCCTCCTCCTTCTCCTTAGGATCTGCCCACTTTGGGATGAAGAGGAACACTGGCAGGGAGAGCAGGACACCAGAGGTGGGGGATGGACACTGGGAAGGCAGGAATGCCCCTGTACAGCAGTTTTAACAACGTCATTAATGAAATTTTATTGTACTAATTGGATAACTTGAA
Organism: Chloropsis cyanopogon; assembly: GCA_013400585.1. Taxonomy (NCBI): domain Eukaryota; kingdom Metazoa; phylum Chordata; class Aves; order Passeriformes; family Irenidae; genus Chloropsis; species Chloropsis cyanopogon. The sequence continues at coordinate 109,295 of WEZZ01030426.1, forward strand.
CTATTAGACTGTTAAAACACTTATTGGTTTAAGAATAAATTTTTAGCTCGGATAGATGGTCTTGCCTTTGTCCCATAACAGGATTTTGGCAGCATTGCTAAGCCCTTTTATCACTCTTGGAGAGAAATGTGCCCTGCTGGTGTTCAGAGCATCTTGTCTGGAGACAGAGCTGTCGAAACCAGGGCAGACAAATCTCATTCTGGAAGTGCCCATCTCTCTCCCCTGATTATAAAGAGCATCCAGACAGCTGGCTCAGAGGGTGATGCTTGCACTGAAATAGGAGAGGGTAGGTGAGATAAATCCCCAGCTGGGTGAATAAATTTTCAATTTGACTTGAGGAGAGATGTGAGGAACGCTCTCGGGGAGCCTTCCCTGATGGAAGTGTCATTAAATCCATGTTGGAGTGCAGATAGTCCCTGCTCTTTATTGTTCCCCTGACCTCAAACACCACAGAAAATATCTGTGTTCACCTTAGGGGACTCTGATGGCAGCCTAAAAATGGCCACCCATGTTTTTAGGAAAGAGAAACGAGCTAGAGAGAGATTTTAAGATTAAATTTCCTCTAGTAAAGAAATCCAGATCCACCTGCCACGCCCCTGATGGAAAAATTTAATAACATGATTCTCCTGCTTTTGGGGTGGAATCCCTTATCTGTGGGTCTTTTAAGAAAGATCTAAAACCTGGTTTTCTTTTTCCTTTTTGTTTTCCTGGAAATTTCTGTAAAATGAGTGGATCACTTGTAAAAAAGCGCTATCCCCCCTCACCAGACACACCCTGTCTTCATGCTCACAACCAGACAAAGACCCTGGAAAACATCAGGAAAGGAGTTTTACAGAGTAAGAGAAGTATCTAAATTAGCAGATAATAAAGTGGATCACAGATTTCATTCTGAGTACTACAGGGAAGTTGGAGCCTCTTCCCAAATGAGTGGAGCAATGGTCAAGTGAAAAACCAAACACTGAGTTTGGTTTCTCCATAACTAAAATGTGGGAGATGCTGTGCCAGGGTGTCAAAAATACCATGAATTTAGGTCTCAGAGGAGGACTAGGCTGTGAAGGAGAAAAAGAGTAGGAATTTCTGTAGGATGGACAGGCATGAGGGGCAGAACTCATCACTGCTCCAACTGGGCTGAGGGAAAAACCTTTTGGTCAGGAAATTCTTCCTCCTTGAGACTTCTTGGGCTGCCTTTGAAAGCAGCTGGAGGGTGCAGCTATTGGATGTAGATATAATTTCAATATCAACCACTCTGAGAAGCCCCCTGGCCTGGCAAATTTTACATCCCTCAAATATTCCCAATAGCTGTTGTTTTGAAGGGTGAGCAAGAAAAGGAGGCACGTTCACAGATCGATGCCGTAGAAAGAAATCCTGCAGAATTAGCAGAAAGAGAAAAGGGAGTTTCCATGACAACCACCTTCAACCAGCACCACCAGTGAGTGCAGAGTGTGAAAGTACAGAAAAAAGAGGGAGTTTAGGGTGCAGCTCCCTGGGTGTGTTTGGGGGAGTGGGCATCTCCCTTGGGAAAGGACCAGGAGAGCTCCCAGAGAACAAAATAGTCTGACAAGGGGAGGTCTGAGAAGCTCCTGGGAGTTGAGGTGACGTGGAGAACCTGGATTTGTGTCTGGTGAGGCTCAGCAGGGCAGTGTTTGGGGTTTGGTCCAGAGGATATGGAGAAATCCATGGGGAAAGCTCTGAATTCTGCACCTTGCTGGGTGATCCAGTGTTCAGCACCCCAGGGAACCTGTCCCAGCACTCATCCTGCACCCAGCACGGTGATCCCAGCCAGATCCAGCCCTAAAAATGCCCAAACTGCTTCCATGGCCGAGTGGCCACTCACTGACCACCCCGAGAGGGGCTGATGTTAAACTCCTGCCTTTTCTCTGGGAACAAACTGCATAACCTCAGCCTCTTGATGAGCATTATCCAAAGGGATTTCCATCAAAATAATTCCCAGGGGTTAATAAATGGCCAGCAATACCTGCAGGGTTGGAGTAAATAATTTCCAGCGTGTTGTTCCAATGTCATTGTTTTACTGCCACATAAACACATATATTAGAGGGGGGGGAGAATAGGCAGCTGTAAGTAATACAGAGAGGTTTGTATAAAAATGAATTATGCAAATATGATCTCCCTTTCCTTGTGAGCGCAATAATAAAAATGTAAAATAAATCTTAATAGCATGTCTCGGACTTAAAATGCTAAGGGGTAAAAGGGGACGGGGGGAGGGTCAATGCTTGTTGTTTATTATTGAATTCAGTGCTGAATCCAACATGCCTAATGTTCTTGGAGAAATTGAAACATCTAATGTCAAATAAGATCTCCATGGTCTAATTCTTCATTCAGAGCCCTGGGGATAATGTATCCGACGTGACAATCCAATAAGCTTTCACATCTTCATCCATTTGTTTTCAGGGAGCCCTCACACCTCTGCATAAAAAGTAAAAAATATCTTTAAAAAGTCATTATTTCTTTCATTGTAATAAATTTCACCAGAGAAATAGGCGTAATTTAAGAAAGGGGAGGGATGAAAAAGGGAAGAGAGGCTGGGTGACAGATTGTCCACAATTTTAACATACAGGATTCAAGCTATCATCTATCTATCTGTCTATCTCCATATCTGTCTGTCTGTCTATCCACCTATCCATCTTTATTATCCTGGTGACTTCCATTCCATCTTGAGTGAAGGTTGTAGGACTGCATCTTTGCTGGCGAAATTTCCCCTGATCAATCACCGCCTCTCCTCAGCTCCGAGGTTTGGCAGGGAGGGCCTGAGCCAAAAGGAAAAGACAGAGCAGCAAAGGCAGTGATTCCTGCTGTGGGCAGAGAAATCCCACCTGGCAGGACAGGCCTGGCCCCTCTCTTTCCAGGGATCACTCAATTATCCAGAGGCACAGTGGGTACATCCCTTGGATGGAGGGAACAATCCCAGAGTGGCAGGAAAGGAACAGCCTGGGGTAAAAGGGAGGCAGCAGGGAAATTGGGCTGATCTGAGTTGAATATTCCCTGTTTGGTGTTAAATTGTCCAGATGAAGAAGAGTTTATGGGAGGGACTGGAAGCAGGATGCTGGTGTGAAGTGGGATGCAGGATGCTGCTGCACAGACATCTGCTGACCCTAATCTGGGATCTGCCCAAAGTATCAGGCTCCTTTCAACTCTCCCAGCCCGGCACAGGATGCAGAACACGAAGGCAGAAATAGTTTTGAGAGACTTGCAAAAACTCCTTTATTCTCTGATGAGGTATTGTGTCACATTTGGTGACAGCAGCATCCCGGGGCTCCGATGGCAGCCTGCAATCCCAGATGGGAATGAATGTTAATGACTGGTGAAAGCAGCAGAGATCTGAGCAGAACCTGAGCCTCCCTTGGGAGTGGCATTTGGTGCTGTCCCACGGAGCCCAGATCAGCCCTATTCATCTATTTTCCTGCCGCGGATTTTTGCCACTTTTGTCGCTGTAATTTGCATTATTATCTACCAGGTAGGAGTCGGGACTGCAGGGTTCTGCTGCTGGCTTTATCTGCATTCCCTGCTAATGGAGAGGACGGGAAATTAGAGGAGGACCTCTCATCTGTCACTGTGCTTCCAGGCTGGGACTAAGCTCTGCTATCAGAGCTGCTCCACAGCAGCGCAGACACATCAAGGTAAACAGCAGTTGCTCTGTTGCCTTTGGCCAGCACGCAGATCAGTCTGTTCCTTGGCACATTAACGAAGTGTTAATTGTTCTCTTCAGATGTGTTTTCCCTGCCAAACTGCAGGAGTAATCCTGACACTGCCTTGCATCCTAGGCTTTGGGGCTTAGGTCAGGCTGGAGTAGGGGTTGTGGAACAATGAGCCAGCATTAGGCTTTCATTTGGAAAACCAAAGCTCTGCAAAGCCCCAGGGCTCAGGGACGTTGTAGCCAGCTTTGAAACAGAGGTGAGGCTTACTGAGAAGTTTATTAAAAAATGAAGAAGTTGAGAATGAACCCGTGGCCTCTGCTCTGGAGTGGATCTGGCCAGAGATTTCAAACGGAGGCTTTGGATAAATGAAAAGAAAAGATAGATTGTATAAAACGAGGGAGAATAGGATCATATTTTCAGTCAACTTTGTTTGCAGCAGCAATGGGAGCAAATTCCAGACTTTCTGAAGAGTCCTGAGGCTCAGTCCAGGACAAATCTGTGCCCAAAGCCCAGGAAAGCATCGTGGGCTAAAGTTCAACTTTCACAAGGAAACCAAGATTGCTTTCTCAGGCCTTAAACGGGGTTTCAAACAGGTCCAGAGCATCGTGTGCTCCATGCAGCACCCCGAGTCAGTGGTTATTCACATTTAGAGATAAATTCTGTCGGTTGCAGAAGACTAAAGAGTGGAATTATTCCAGTGGAACGTGATCACTGTGTGATTTTCCCAAAGAATGCTGCATATCTGTCTCCTGGTGAGCTGTGGGTTGTATGGGCTGGAAGTGTTTCTTCAGCTCCTGGGGGTAAATGCAGGGCCCATCTCTGACATGGAGCTGCTCTGTTTTGCTGTCAGCAAAGCATGAGTGTTCCTGAGGTATTTCCACATTCCCTGGCCTCCAAAAACACATGAAAACTGTGGCAGGAAAAGGTAACCAAAGACCACAAGCCAGATATAAGGGAGATGTTGTATTGAGGCCTTCCTTGTCCCAAGAGAACAGAGCAAACTGATTTCCCTGGGAAAGGCTTTGCCATGAGGTTACCTGGGTTTGGTTTTGTTTTTCTTTTCCTGGGAGAAGGGGAAATCCCAGCTTGGACTCTTATTTTCTCTACAAAACTGTGTGGTTTTGAGCAGCCGGAGAGATACCCGTGTTTTTTACAGGAACAAGCACAGACACATCAGTGAGGTGTCTGTCTCAGGAGTTCTCCTTCAGATCAGGTGCTGTCAGTGAGTTTTTCTGAAGCAGGAAAGGTGGGAATTACCTTTGGCTTTGGCTGCCCACTCTCAGAACACTTGGTCAGGTCCCCAGTGTGATGTGCACAAGCTGAGCCCATCCATAACACCGAATAACTCCCCCTAAAACTCTTTATCAAGAAAGTCCAAAACAACTTACAATTTTCTCTTTGCACCTGCAGCTTTCGCTGCTTCACTCTGTGTTTTGCAGGTGATTGAGAACCTGGAGGACAGCAGGAAAATAGCCATATTGACTGAAAATAAACCAAAGCTTTTCTGGGCCAGAATGACAGTCCCATGATGCAGGGAAGAAAAATTGATAGAGTTCAACTGAGTGGTGTTGCCATTTTCCAATCTCAACAAAAATAACAACGCAGCGAGATCTGGATTTCTGGGATTATTCTTCTGTAGTCCAGGAATCTCTGTTGATGTCCCTTCCACTGAGTCATGAAATAAGTTCTTTGTCCCAGTTAAACAAGGCTGAAACTTGGAAGAAAGAGGAATTTCCTCTCATCTGCACTGCATGGACAGAAAGAGAAGAGGACAAAGAAACAAGACAGAGAGTCACTGGAAGAGGAAATAATTTCCAGGCAAAGAAAACATTTCAACTTTACAAAGCACATTCATGTGTATGTATGGACTTCCATCATTTGCACATAATTTAGCAAAAGCAGGAGTGAAATACAGTGGAAAGTTTCAGACATGTAACAGAGCCATAATTTTCCTCTGAATTATGACTGAGTAGTTATTATTTTCTCAGGAAGACTTTCTTTCTTCCTTTTTTTTTTTTTTCCCTTTCTCCTTTAACATCTCATTAATGTTAATGCAACCCCAGCTCGATAAAAATGGGAAGATAGGGCAATAGCAGTTTGGCAAATTTATTTTTGTGAGAGCAATATCTTTGGTCTGTGTAAATGATTTTACTCCACAGCTGTGCAAAATGAGCATCTCTGGGTCCCATTTACCCAAAGTGAAAGGATCTGGGCAGGGACAGTCAATGGGAAGTGGAACAGGTTTTTCACTTTGTTTCTTGCATCCATGTGGGAGACTGAAAGGTGAGTTACAACCTGGTGGAACCATCAGAGGGGAAAAGAAGCTGGGAAAAGGAGGGACAATGCTCATCCAGGGTAAAAGTGACTTTAGGGCTCCAAGGGAAGAGCCCTGCTCTTTGCCTCTGTTTAAACACCAATTTTGCACTGTGGCTGTGGTGGGTCCTGCCTGTCCTAGAGCCAGGAGAGGCCTGGCTGTTCCCATGGTCCCAGAAAAAGCTTCCTGACCCTCTCAGGAGACTGGAATGCTGAGAGTTTTGGTCCCCATGGAAAGAGAATCCATGCAAGGAGCATCATGGACTCTGTTTTGGGTCATTTTCTTCTGCTTCTTTCAATGGAAATCCCACGTGGGGTGAAGAAGATCATGATGTGGAGCCAGAAAAGACATGGATAAAACTGAACCTGGGCAGTCAGGCTCATTCCCAGTGTGCTAAACTGGAACTGGATGGTGCCCTGGAGGAACTTCCATCATTCCTTCTGTGGGCTGAGGATTTCCAGCTGCAGATCTCCAGGGGTATCTGCTTGTCTTCCAAGGCTGAGCATGTTCCAGGTCTCACAGTTCACCTTCTCCTGAGTTCAGGTGGGCAAGAACAGCCATTTGTGCACCCAGAAAGGTCAGGGAAGCACTGGACAGGTACAACTCAAGCAAACTCAGGATTTTCTGCCTAAAGCTTCAAGTTAGATCCTTCAAATCCTTCAAACCCATCACGGCAAAACTTCCCAGAGGCAGAAGACGGTGGATGGATTATTTTCCCTCTTTTTCTCCACGCAAAAATAGGACTTTATTCTATTTATCCAAACTCTACCTACTCTTGGTGGAGGAAGACCTCCTGGGGGTGATTCAACCATCACTGGTGGCAAGCCCTGCTTTCCACTCTTCCACTTACAAGCCTGTCTTGATTTACAGCTGAAAAAAGACATTCAAACTTGATTGCATGATAATGAACCCACAACTTCACAGGTCTCTGGTGTAGATCCCTCTGTCTGAATTAGCCCTTCACTTGTCTCCCTTTACAGCCAGCAGGAAGGGATGGATACCCAGAGGTCCAGTTTGTCTTCCCGGGCTAACACAGAATAATTCAGGGTGTAAAAGACCTTTAGAGCTCTGTAGTCCACCACCATCCAAGACAAATTTAACATCCAAATTTAACAGTGCCAGTTAAATTTGGTTCCCTAAAGGTCCCACCCAGCCAAGCTCAGAAATGGATTTGGAGCCTGCAGAGTCTTTGGGCCTCTGCCCTGATTTTTATCTGTTGGCCCAAGAACTAAGGGAAGAAGGGAACAAACAAAGAAACACTTCAATGCTGACTTTGTCTTTGAAGTAGGTGCAACATCAGCCATTTTTGACTAGGTTTGATAAAGATGCCTTGGTCTGTGGAGCTGGGCTTTGGGAGACATCCATGCAGGGCTGCCTGGCAGGGGACAAGACATCCAACACATCCATTCCCTGCCAAGTGTCAGACAGGACAGCCCAGTGACACAGTGCCTGTGAGAGGGCAGCTGAACCAATTGCCAAAACATGACCAAATCATTCCTTCTCTTTCATATAAGAGGAACTGTAATGGCCTGGAATGTGCAAACAGTAGAAGCCTTGTTCCATAAATTCTGTTACGTCCTCTGGACATTGGCAGATGGAAGCCCCCATCCTGTTTTTCCATTTGTTTTCCCAATTCTTAGTGTCCTCCATCAGGACCACACCATCATCTCCTGTGTCAGTAGCACATCCAACTCTTCCTTTCCACTTTTTGGAGAAGCCACTTACTGTTCTCTTTAATAAAAAATGTGAAAAAAAAATAAAAAAAAAGAATGAAAGGTAGAAAGGTAACAATTATCTTTTTCAATCAACATTCATATGAAAGGTCTCTAATAATAATAGCACTTAACACTGTTGAGCTCCAAAGTGCTTTTCAGACATTAACTAATGAATCAAGGAATCAGGGAGGAAAGGCAAGTAGCTCATCCATCTTGAGCTTTCCAACTGTCATGGGAATCAGACCAGGCTGCAGGAGCAGGAGAAGCCAGAGGTTTCTGTAGCTGAAGGCACAGGAGTGTCCTCAGTAGTCCTGGGATCTCTGAACTCTGGATTTGGAGTCCAGTTTGGGGGTCAGGAGCTCCCCATGTCATCCACAGGGAAAAGGCAGGTGGACTCCACAAGGCACAGCTGTCCAATGTCCAGCCCAGTGCACATCTGTCCCTGCTGACAGGGCTGGTTTTGGGGTCTCCTGCAGCTGCCTGGAACTGGAACTAGGTCTGGCTGCACCTGTGACACTCCACTGCAGTCCTGAGCTTAGGCTCAGCCTGGTTGAGAGGATTTACAATCTACACAGACAAGGTTTAATAGAGGGAGACTTAACCCAGCAAGGGACTTCCTCAGTCACTGGAAATTAGGGCTGTAAAGAGGTGGACAGACAGCAAGGCAGGGTCATTTCCACCTAATTAGCTCCTGACAAATGTATTTCTTCATCCTCGTGAGGATGGCAGCCCTACCGCTGCCATCCCCTCCTTGCCAACTTCTCTAAACACACCAATGCCACCAAGACAGTTTCTTATCCTGAACCATTCTTTCAAACAACAGTTTCTTGCTTTATCCACTGATGAGACTCTTTCCTCTCATGTTTTACAAATCCTCCAGAACAGCACAATTTTACCAAATCCCACCCTGACCCCATCTCTCTTGTTGTCTCACCTCAAGGAGCACCTGGATATGTTTCCCAAAACTGTGTTTTTAATAAAAATCTGTGGCAACAACAGCAAGAAAACCCATTCTCCTGCCTTTAAATTCTCAGTCCTGATGATCCTTTAGTCCTTCTGTTTTAAAGTTGTGGATAGAGAGGAGTTTGACACACCATAAACACAAAATTTCCATTCTTAGGGAGCTACATTATTTATTGCTCAAGACAGAAGGAAATAGAAGAGGGAAAGGGGAAAGGAAAAAGGAAGCATGGGAGAGGAAAGGAAGCACCACTTCTTTAAATGACTGCTTTAAAAAAGTATTTCCCCATGGATGGGTATTTTACAGGGACTGGATCCAAAGTTTAGCCACAAAGTCTGTTCAAGGGGATGAAATGGGCAGAAACTCCCAATTTCAACACTCCCATGGTTTTGCATTTCATATTCAGTGGGAAACAATAAAACCAGAGCAGGGCTCATAGGTTTGCCTTGATTTTTGAGGGGAAATATTGAAGGTGTGAGGCAAAATCCCAAGCAAAGTCCAAGTGTTAACTCTGCCATCGAAAAAGGAAATTTGGCACTTGGGCAAGATGGAAATGGGAAAAGAAGCCCTAAGCCCTTTTAAAAATGAAGGAAAGAAGGGAAGAGAACCCACTTTATACCCTGATGAGGATAAAGCTGAGAAATTATAAACCCTTTAAAACAGCCTTTAGTTCACAGCATAATTGGATTTCATGTTTTGGCAGCAAGATGTGATTATTCCTTCCCAAATAAAACATTCTTCCTGTGAATGATGACCGTGTAGAATTACCATGGCTAAGGAGTTTAGTGAGGAAGATGCTTTGCTCATCTTCCATTCCTTTCACACAAGAATCTCACAGCACTTTGGTGGCACTTTAGCACGTGGTGATAGCAAATATTTCTGCTCAGTCTCTACTGACATTCCCACTTTGCTGATGGAATAGGGGACATCATTTAAGGATATCCTGAAGTTTGCACAACAGCTCAGAGAATCACAGTCACTGATGTTCCTGCCTCCAAAATGACTTCAATATTCTATAATTGATGACAAATCCAACTGTATTGGAACAATTTGTTTAATTAATATTAAGTTTCTTTTACAGAGCTTATTTCTACTCTTCTGTGTTTGTGGAGAGGACACAGCAGGACAAGGAGATTTCCCATTATGTCCCAGTGCACACAGGACATTTTTGTGTCTTGTTTAGGTTCTTTCTGGACCCCACAATTCAGAGCTTGCAATGCCCAGGGTTTATCAAACAGAGTGCATCTGTAGAAGAAATTTCATATTCTCGCCCTTGCCATCACATTTTCCCTTTTCATATTCTCTTGTTGGCTTGTCTCTGAAAAATCATCCTGGGATTCTGCTGGATTGGCTCCAAATACTGGCATTCACAGACATGTGGAAAGATAAGGAAATGCACAACTCGCTGAACTCAATCATAAACATTATCTCAGACAACAATAACTGCAGGCAAGGGGCCAAGATGTGCTATGGTCAGAGTTGTGCTCCAAAACAGAGAAGGGATTGTTAAGCACCACAATAATTAGAACAAATTGATTTCTTGGCCAAAATAATGGCGGCTTGGGTTTGGTTTTGGTTTTGTTTTAATTTTCAAAAGCTGCATGGAAACCATGCAAAAATGGGTGTGAGAGTGGAGAGCTCTGATGGCAGAGCCCCTCTAAAATGTCAGAAGGACTAAGAAAGAGAAAGCAGCACTTAGGTACCAATAAGGCTGGGCTTGGACATGGAATTATAGGATATTCTGAGCTGGAAGGGACCCACAAGGATCATCAAGTCCAGCTCTACAGTGAATAGTCCACACAGGGATCTAACCCACAATCCTGGCATTATCAGCACCATGCTCCAACCAGCTGAGCTGATCTCAGGGTCCATGTCAGGCAGGTTAGACTCTTGATTTTACAGCTGACCTAGGGCCCAGACATGGTTATTAAACTTGCCCAGCCAGGAGAAGGAAGCAATTTTACAAGTTAGGAAACTGATGAAAGGATTATTCTGCTTGCCATGGATTCTGCATCAGTCCTGGTGAACAGGCAGAGCTTTCCCTGTTGGGGTTTGGGTCTGCATCAGTCCTTTGCTTTGTAAGTCTCAGCAGCCAAGTCTCCACAGTGTAACCAAGCCATTTCTCCAGGTGCAGCCTTAAACTTCCCTGCCAGTGCTCTCCCTGGAAATTCTCTTTTTTAGCCCTGACCACCTTTCCCAGCAGGGAATGTGGCAGTTCAGGTCAGAAAGTGATGCCCAGTGCAGGGAAAAGAGCTGTAACCTTTCCTAAAGCTCACAGTCCTGTTCCTGAACCCAAACAACCTGACCTGGAGCTGCAGCAGCAATTTCCTCTGGAGCAAGGTGTTATAAAATAGCTCAAAGCAGAAAATGGGAATACAGAGAGAGAAATACACCCAGGCAGAGCATAAAGCATCAAGGCAAAATGAGGGTCATATAAAACCTTAAGTCACACAGGAACAAACTTGAACAGTGGTGCTCATTGTCTAAATGAGAGCAACATACAGGAAAGCAAGAAATAAAAGAATAGTTTCAGTAATTGAAATTTCAGGAGAATACAAAGAAGCAGGCTGTGATTTACCATAGGTAAACATCCTCTCTGATACAAATCACCCCTGTGGCAAATCTTGTAAACTTTATGGGCAGAAGCTCAGCAGTGAGAATATACGGCTGTGGGAGAGGGAGAAATCTCAACATTTGTTTTTCCTCCCAATCCTAGGCATGGTTTACAGGATGGATGGGGAGGATGGGGTGGAGCTGGCCCTTGGATTGCAGCTCCCTGGAGTGCTGAGCAGCAGAGGGGAGGCAGTGACAGTTCTGGGTGTCAGTAGGTGAGTGGGATGCTCAGGAGGGGAGGATTTTGTGTCCACTTGTGGTACCTGGCAAAACTTTTGTCAGCCTTGGTGCTGTTGGGTGTGTGCCAGATAAGAGGTAGAGAAGAACGGAAAACTGAGTCCCTTTCAATGGAATAGAATCATGGAATGTTTTGGTTTGGAGGGGATCTTAAAGATCAGCTCATTCTGACCCCTCTGCCATGGACATTCTGCTGCTCAGAGCCCCATCCAGCCCAGCCTTAAACATTTAATACTTAACTCACTTTTCTGGTGGGTCTGAACTGGTGGCCTCAGAAAAGAAACTCCAAGGGAATGTGCTCCAGGCAAACTTGACCCTGAGCTTTACAGCCCTCTGCACAATGAATCCTCCTCTTTTCTGAGGCCATCTCCACACAGGGGAGGGAGAAATGCAGTTTTCTTCCCAGAGACTTGGAGACTGCCAGTTACTCCTCTTTTTCTGTGGGAAATGGGTTGCAGCCATCACAACTGGACCTGGAAAAGCCCAGCTAGATGAGGAATTTCACCACAGGCTTTGAGCTTTGGGGTGTTTTGGTCCCATCCATTTCTAAAGAAATTTTATATGATTTTTAGAAATTTAGAAAAATGATTTTTCAGAAGAGCTAGAACGGTGAGGTGAACTTCTCTGAGTGAACTTTTTTTCCTGTGCCATAAAAGATGTTGTACAGAAGGTGCTGTGTGCTTGTGAGAGCTGGGTCTGGGATGGGAATCCACAGGGATGTTCAGGTGCCAAGTGTGCAAGGCCAAGAGCATTGGTGAGAATTCCTGGAGATGGGAACTGAAAGGACCAGGAGGGTTGTGTGTGGCTGGGGAAAAAACTTTCCTTGCAGTTTCTGCTGGGATGAAGGCTGCCTGGAGAACAGGGTGCTGACCAGAGTCAAGAGTTTGAAAAATCAAAGGCAAAGATCAAAACTGAGAGTTTGAAGTAGACAAATCTGGGAAGTGAGTCTTGCTGTTCCCTTTTCACGGGTGGTGAATGAAGAGGTGAAAAACTCTTTGTGCTTCTTCCCAGTCCTCATCCTCACTCTTGGTTTGTCTTCCTTCAGGTTGCTGCTGCTTTTGTGAAATATCCAGCAGTCCTGAAAGGAAAGGTGATATTCCAGGATTTCTGGGGAATGAGCTACAAGCTTGAGACAGCAGTCCCGGCTCTGGGGAGGCCCCACTGCCACCTCTTGCTTCCTCTCTCCCACACGTGTTTGAGACCTGTCTTTGACCTGGAGAAGGTTCAGACAGCTTTCAAGGGCCAGGAGTGACACAAGTTTTAATCATTTTTTGATCTTGGTCCCAGGACTCACATCATTTCCCAGAGAATTCCCAGTCTTGAGCAGCATCTTGTTTTTCTATTTGTTTTTTTCAAGAGGTGCATAACACCAAGCTCAGGAATGGCCCTAATTCTGCTCACTGCTGCTGTGCACCTCTCTCACATTTCCTCAGAGCAGAGAAAAGTCTTTGCCTCTTCTTTCTCCTCTGTCCAGCAAGGTCGTGCAGAGACACTGCAGACTTCCCCCTCTGCAGATTTCCCACATCACCAGCTCTTTATCCTCTGCTCTGAGAGGACAGATGATTTGATCAGGAAAGCTATTTTCCTGCAATGTAGATTATAATGGAAATCTGGAGAACAGCCCTGACTCCGAGTCTCCGCAGCTTTATCCTTTTAAAAGCACAAGCCAATTAACCTCAGCCTGCAGGGAAAGAGCCCCTCTGTTAGAGGCTGGGTCTTGGAAAATGAGACGTAGGGGATTTAAATTCACAAGGCTTTGAAACTCCAGCCCAAGCACAGAGCACTGCACAAACCTCCCCAGTGATGCCACACATGTGGACGTGGGGCTCTACACACTCCATGGACACACTGGGGTCCACGCCAGGGTCTCTGAAGCTCCCCAGGATGTTGCTCCACTTCCCCAAGGCTGCTGCGGGGCTTGAAGAGTCAGGGTTAAGGATTAGAATTCCTGGGGACAGGGATATAATTCATATTGAGGTGGTTTGTGAAGGATGGTGTCAAGAGCTCTCTCACCTGGAGATGTTCATGGAGGATAAAAACAGCCCAAGGCCCAGGCTCAATAAAGAAATCACAGGAATGGTGTTCTCACCATGGGAAATGAAGGGCACAAAGACTAATTAGCTCCTGAGGGTTACACCACGAGGAAAGAACTCGGCTCATCCTGAAACAGAAAAGATGCTGGTTCCTGGAAACTTCTGGTTTTCCCCCATTTCAGGAGCTGTGATCGGCACCCGAATGCTGGGTGAGCCAAACCTGAGTGTCACTGATGCTTCACAAGATCACAGAACCACTGGTTGGAAAAACTCTCTGAGATCACTGACTCCAACCATTAAACAGCACTGCCCAGGCCACCACTAAACCATGTCCCCAAGGGCCACATCCACGTGTTTTTGGAACCCTTCCAGGGCTGGTGGTTTCACCACCACTAGGGCAGCCTGTTCCAATGCCTGATCACCCTTTCAGTGAAGAATTTTCCCTAATATCCAGTCTCAAGCTTACCTGGTGCAGCTTGAGGCCGTTTCCTCTCATCCTTTTGCAGGTTTCCTGGGAGAAGAGACAGAACCCACCTGTCTACAGCCTCCTGTCAAGTCTTTTTTTTTTTTTCATGAAAGAAAATGAATGACAGAGACAGGGAATTTTCCACATCTCTGCTGGTCTTCCACATCTAAATGTTCTCTGCTTATCCCACAAAACTCCTCTGCCATCTGATGTGCTACCCTGGCACCAACTGTTTCCTCGGGAAAGGCAGGCACACACAAAACACCCTCTCACCAGACACCTCTCCCCAAATCATGCTAACTACCTGTCTTTGTGTTCCTTCCATGACAACAGCTCCTGTTTGAGACATTCACATCTCCAGACATTTGACAAGCAGCTGAGTAAATGTCAACACCCTTCCAGAGGAAGTGTGGGATTTAAGGGAATTTAGCACTGACTGGGAAATTGCAGTCGGTTCTGGGCTGAGACTTTCTGGTTCCTACAGCTGAACCCATGCCAGCATTTGAGGCCAGGCAGCAAACAATGCTGCTGTACCCATGGGGATGAGGGATGGACAGAGAAACATCCCTGCTCCTTTTAAGTCACAACCTATGAGGGTTTTTTATGATGGGGGAAATAATTTGGGGTCGGAGCATTCTGGAACACTGCAGAAATACAGGAAATACTCCCTGAATAGCCTGGGATGTGCATCTAGTAGGTGGCACCCCTGCCCATTGTGGAACCAGGTGATCTTCAAGGTCCTTTTTGACCCAAGCCATTCTATAATTCTGATTTAGTGGCTGTTGGCCTTTGATCGTCACCCAAAAATTCCTTGCCAAGGCTTCCTGGACCTGTTCTCCTCAGGAACACTTTGTTCTGGCACTAAGAGTCATCCCCCAAAGAGAACACCAAGGAATTGCTTCAGCACAGCCTCAGTGGAAACAAATCCTCCCTACTGACTGTAGCATTTCCCAAAACACAAAAGTATTTTCCATTGGCTCCAGTTACTTTACCAGGCCTTTTCCTGTGAGTTCCTACAGCTTCCAGGCCCACAGTGCTGTGGTCACTTCCATGTGTGGGGTATATGGGCTGGGGCTCATTTTCCTAAGGCTTTTTTGGAAATAAGCACTGCAGGCACCTTCCTCCTTCTTCATCCCTTTGTAGGGAGGAAAAAACACAATTATGGAGCAATCCAACTCACCTGGGAATAGATCCATGGAAAGGATGAGATGAACAGCTGCTGGACAATGCCTGTTTCCCTCCTTCAACAGGTCCTACAGGGAAATCTCATCTGTGGAATTTCTTCAGGAAAGATGTCCATGATCACAGGGTGTTGGACAAGGTTCACTGAGTCACAGAGCTCTGTTTCTGCTTGTCACAGATATTTAGGATGAGGAGGACTTGAATGATGATTTCTCCATGCAAATTTCAGGGGTTGTGATGAGGAAGAACAGACAGAAAATCCCTTCCCTCTTGGCCTGTTGGATTCTCCATTAAGAGCCATTATCAATTTTAATTCAGAGCACAAGGGGCTGGTGGAATCCACTGCTGCAGAATATTAGAGTTTGCTGTGCCTTTAAATGGTGGCTGCACTGAAGGTTTGTGTTTTTAAGCAGTAACTTCAAGCCAGTGGGTTGAAAGCTTGCTGAAGCTCATTCAGGCAAAATTAACATTGGAAAACATTTTCCAACAACACAGATAAGAACAGAATGTCCATGGGGGATGTGGGATGTTCCTCCCTCCAAGAAAAGCCCCAATAAAGAGGTGACAGCACAGTTTTGGATGTCCCTCAACCTGCCAGGAGCAGGGGGAGGCTTAAGTGATTCCTCAGGACTCTTCTCTGTTATAATTTCTGGCAGTATGGAAGTCAGTTTTTACCACCTTTAATTAAAAAAAAAATAGAGAGAGATACATTGTATGGCATTTGTTGAATAGCACAGGTTGAAAGGGACCTCTAGAGGTGTCTGGTTCAAGCTCCAACTCAAAGCAGGGCCATCTTCAAAGCTGGGCCATACCTCACCCATGTAAGTGGCAAAAGATTTCTCATGTAGAGTTTGTATCACCTGTGTGGGCCCCAGTGCTGGTGCTTGGCCACATTGTGAAGTTTTTGTCCTTATTTCCAGCTGAAACTGGAAATTTCAACCAGTGTCTGCCAGCTCTGGCCATTTCACTGCAGCTCTGGGGACAGTCCAGCCCTGCCTTTTCTGTCACCTGCTGGAGGGGGTGGCTGCAAAGAAAATAGCTCCCTTTGCAAGCTGCCAGCCTTGCCCAGACTGAGCACACCCAGGATCCTGGTGTTCCCTTCACAAGTCACACCCCCAGCTCACTAATGGGTTATTTCTTCTGGCATCCCAGGGGCAGAGGGGATCCCAAAATCCAGATCCTTCCCTGCCGTGTTTACCGCGGCCTCCGTCCCTCTCTGCCTCCAGTTGCTAAGCGATATCTCTGCTCTCCAAAGTCACTGACACAGACCCTTGGCTGCTGCATTTCACTATTCAATTTGCAATTTAAATTCCCTGACAGGCAGAAGCAACCAAGCTGTTCACTTAAGATTGCAAGAAGTTATATTGAAATCCAGGAAATCGCCAATGCCTCGAGCTCTTCATAAATTTCACTTTGATAATAATAAAGAGAGAGGTTGGAAGAGGGGAGGAGAGAGATAGGTGCTCATGTGTGGGACAAAGGATGAATCAGAGACAGTGGGGTGCAATCACAGGGGTGGAGTTTCCCCTTTATTTGTGTTGGTTGTTCCATGTTCTGACCTCTAAGACCTTGTGCTTCTGCTTGGGCTGCTTAAATACCTTTCAGTGAAGTTAAAACACTCACTTTTATCTCTTTTTCAATCATTCTTTTCTTTATTAGCATTTCCTAGAGATGGAGATAAGTTCCCTTTGTATCATGTTTTGCTTTCCTGAAACACCCACAGAGGGACTGTGGGACAAAGGACAGCAGGAAAGTGTCCCTCATCCCAGGCAGGACGGTCAGCTCCTGGATATCCACTGCCTGTGGCCCTCACAACTGCTCCCAGGGATGTCCAGATCTGAATTTTGGCCACACACACAGAGGATGTTGGATTTTGGTTTTGTTCACCCGTGTCCTCCTTGCACGTGTGGGATTTGTGCTGTGGGGAGGAGAGTGGCATTGCTCCATCAGACAGAAACAGGCAGGAATTATTTGGAATGGGCAGCTCTGGAGAGCCATGGGGAAAGGATCAGGAGCTTCAGTGCTGGGGGAATGGAAGCTGCTCTGGGCAAGAGTCGGGTCCTGGCGCCGGGGGAAGGTCAGGGACCCTCTGGAGGCAGCGCTCTCCTTCCATTCTCCTAGATAGACATTTCCCGGCGCTGAAACCTCCTGGGCTCGGAGCCGTGGGGTTTTCAGGCCAGCAGAGGGAACCCTGCACCGCAGTCATCCCAAATCCCGCAGCTCCAGGGGATGGGCAGCAGCGGGGCTGGGGGCTCTGGGGGCTTGCAGCTCCCCGAAAAGGGGCTGATCCTTCTCTTTCTGTGCAGGGTGAAAGCGCCAGATTGAAGGAATTCCACTTTTTAAACGGGAGCAGCTCCACAAATCCCTTAAAATCCTTTGTGGATATCGACTCCCCTTGGGTAAGGGTGGAGAGCGGCAGGACAGGGATCAACATCTGCCTTATCCACAGGACGGCTGCCAGCCCAGCTGTGGGGTAGAGAGGGGCAGGGACCTTCCCTAAAAACCATCAGCAGCAGAAACCAGGCAGCCGAATCTCCTTCCTCAGTGTGAGCCTCTGGGTGAGGGGGTTTGGTGCAGGGATTCTCCCTGTAGGGACAGGAGTGTGACACAGGTGACATCTGGCACCAGCACGGCAGATACTTCCCAAGAGGCTGGTGTGGGCATCAGCTTTTCCTCCTTCACTCTGAGCTTCTCCTGTGTCCTCTGTCTGACAAAGGGCAGAGTTTGGCCTGCCAGGTCACTACAAGAAGGTCTCAGAAGTTTTTCATGGAGATTTGACCCCTTGGCAGAGGCCACCAGGTGCCCTCAGGGGAAGGAGACAACTCTGAAAGAGCTTGGTGGAGCTTTTTTTCCCATTCCTAACTGCAATGTTTTTTTCACCTTCAGCTTCCCAAAGTGCCCTGATTTGGGAAATTTTCCCCACAGTCTCCACCTAAATTCCCAGAGGTTCTGCTCCCTGTGACAAAAAGGGACAGCCCTGGAGTTGCTCCTTTATACCCACGGACACTGTACCAGAGGGAGTGTTTGTAATGCATTTTGGGAGACAACTTTCCTTTTATTTTTGCCTAGGACTGGCTGATACCAAGCTAGAGACTGACTCTGAGGAGCAGCCAACAGCTCAGTCCCTTGTATCCTTGGTTTTAAGAACTCCAGTGGGCATCTCTGGATTTTTCCATCCTGAACACTGTCAGCAAGTCACTCCAGCACACTCAGGCCTATGTTAAATACAAGGCAAGATTAAACTGAGAGCAGCAGGATGGTCAACAACCTGCCCCTTCAAGGCTGAAGTTTCCATTCTTAACTGCAATGTTTCAATAATAAAAGCTCCAAAAGGTAAAAAGAAATGATGCTTGGTCAGAGGATGCTCATTTCTGCTTTGTCTTCTTGTACTTTCTTGGGATTAAAACTGTTTTGCTTTCAAAAGCATGTTCAGAATGAAGGTTTTGTGTTGCAGGTAGCACAGTGGATGCTGGCCAAGCTCCTAAGGGTCTTCTTCCCCCTTCCCACAACTCAGGGAATTTGACTTGTTGGTGAATTCCCACCTGCTCCTGCAGCACCCACATTTTTCCACTGTTCTGCCTTTATCTTTTGTGCTGCTCCTTCTTCACAGACCAGAAATGCTGGAAAACTCCAGTCCTTGGATATGTTCAAGCTCTCCACAGGAAGGCAGCTCTGACCCCCTGTCTCTCCAAAGCCCTGCAGTCCTGAGCAGTTTAGGAGCTCTTGAGCTCCCAGCACATCCTCCCTGTCCTGTGTGACCTCATGGTGGCACCAGCTAGGTGATGCCCTGGGCACTGGGATGTCCCTGTGTGCCCTAAGGAAGGGCAAGGAAAGGGAATGGGTTTCATTCTTCCCTTTCAATGGGGTTCAGGGGGAAGGGCACAGCAGTGCCTGGTGGTTTTCAGCCAGGTCCAACCACCTGGGACCTTTCAGCCCTTTGTGCTTCAAGTCTGGTGTTACTTTTGCTCCTTTCCCATCCTTTTTGGGATTTGTCACTCCTGAGGTCACTGTCAAGTGCAGGGGACACAGAGCAGAGCTGCCCAGCCCAGCCAGAGGTAGGGTTGTCTCCCAAAGCCAGGAACATCACCATGGAGATTCCTCAGGAATATTCTGGGCAGGTTTTAAAAGTTAATGGAATTTGGGTGGAATTCTGCGTCCTCAGTCCTGAGCACTGCATTTGTTTTGATGGAGGTTGGTGGCCAGGTCTGGTCACAGAGAAGAGAAGTGACACCTCTCTTGGAAGGACAGGAACTGCTGGGGGACACAACCCACCCTCTGCCCCACATTTCCTCCCCATTATTCTCTCTCTCGGCTCTTGTTGTACATTTCTGGATAAATTTTGAGCCTGGATTAACTTATTTTTCTCAGGTGCCTGAAGCAAACAGGATGCCAGTCCCTTCAGCTCAGCCATGAGCAATCCCATTCAGATGCTCCCTCTTCCAGGCCATCAAAAATGCTATTTCAGGTGTCCAGGATCCCCAAGAGCTTGTTGCTCTCTTTTCAACCAGAGAAAACCTTGACAAAATCAGACTTTTTTTCCCAGTGTGTCTGGTACGGACCAGCTGCCAAGCTCACCCCTCCTTGACCCCACCTGACCTGTGTGCAGGATGCTCCAGGCTGGATTTGAGGCAGCACCTGGGGAAGGGCTAGCCTGGCATCCTCCCCTGCCTTGGGGATGGGGCAGCAGGCTCATCACACCACCCTTGTTGGACTCATTCCTCTGTTCCTGCAAAAACAAACAGGCCCCTGAGCTGCAGCGAATTGATTCTCCGTGCTCTAACTGAATTACAAGCCTGAAATGCTCCCTCTCTCTCCCCCTTTCATCTTCTCCCTTCTGTTCCTGCCTTGCAGAGAGGAGGAGTTTTCCTTCCAGTGAGTGCAGGGGTGGACAGAAGAGCTGGGCTGTGACCAATCACTGCCCAACCCTGAGGGACAACTCCACTTTTGTCCTCTGGACAGGAAATTCAACATGTGTTGATGGGGAAAGGTCAGAAAAAGAGTCAGTGGAAGGACACGGATGTGGAAGGAGATCCTTCAGCCTTCAGGTTATCTCAGGAGGAAGTCACCAAACACTTTTCTCTGTCCCTGAGAGCTGTAGCAACATCCCCAGGCTTCCATGCAGGAATATCTCAGGGGAAAAGGTGATTTAGGGGATGAGACTCAAGTTTTTCTGTCTGGAAGTGGAGATGGAGATAAGGACCTGCTCTCCCAGAGGTTTCCTTTCTGCCTGGTGTATCTCAGAGCTATGAGCACTGACCACGTGGAGTGACCAAAATGAACTTCACCCCCGGGACAGGCATGGGAGGAACAACCCTCTCAGCAGCCCCTGGGGTGTGGGATCTGCACTTCTCTGGCAACATACACTGGCCATGGTGACAGGATGCTCCTTTTCCCGATGCTCTGTGCCCGTGTCCAAGTTTGGGCAAGTTGATTAATTCCTGGAAATTGTCAGTGCTAGGTTGGCCTTGCTGATGATCCAAGGGAAAGATGTTTTTCCCTCTTGCTGTTTGGAAAGACATCAGTCTCCAACTCAGGCAGTGAGAGAAATAAAGAAAATCTGAGTGTCCTCCTGTGGAAAAATGTCCTGAGTTCAGGGCAGGTTTGTGCCTGGGGTCACTGGGGGAGCACAGGAAAGTCTGACAATCAGACTTTCAAAAAGTGGTTTATGGCTCCCAGAGAAAAGGCAGGAAAAATCCTGAGAGCCCAGAGTGGGGGCAGGGGAGCTGTGACTGCAGCCTGCATTCAGGGCTGCTCTGTGGCTCTTGTCTGCTCTGAGGCTGTCATCAAATTCCCTCTGTAATCAGCATGGAGAAATCAGAGCTGCTTTAGGGTGATTCAAGTCCACTTATCTCAGACACCTCCCTCAGGAGGCCTGAAATTTCCCTATCTCCTTCCACAGCGTGGAGATGGGGGCGAGGCCAGGGCCTGAGGAAAGAAGCTGAACTTGCAGGCAGGAAGAGTTACCAGGAATGCATCCAAGGCCAGGAGCTCTACTCCAGACTCCTGCAGGCTCCAGAGCTGGCTCAGGGCTTTTGTGATGTCCCAGCACTCACACAGAGGCAAGCCCAGCCTTTCAAGAGCAGGGACAATCCCTACTTTTCTGCCACTGTTCACCTCTGCCTGCTTCCAGAAGGTTCCACGCACCCAGGGACCCTCAGCATCCACCACACCAGCCTGTTGTGGAAGTACAGAGCTCCTTCTTCCTTCTTTCCACCTGATTTTTCCAGCCTCTCCCCTTCTCACACATCAACTCTTATCCACAGCCTTACACCTCTGTTTTTCCTTCCCCACACACAACTTCCAATTCCCCCTGTGGAAGTACAAAACTCCCTCTTCCTTCTTTCCACCTGATTTTTCCAGCTTCTTCCCTTCTCACACATCAACTCGTATCCACAGCCTTATACCTCTGTTTTTACTTTCCCCCCCCACCAACTTCCAATCCCCCAGCCCTGCTCCTCAGCTACAGCTGAGGTTTCATCTTCAGTGGGTAAGACAAAGCTGTCCAAAGGAAATGAGGAGCAGCCTTGCCCTGCTCTCCACGCCCAAGGGGATGCCAGAGCTCAGAACTCGGCTCCTGCGCGCCGGTGATAAATGAGATCCACCCGAAATAAATAAATAAAAAAACCCCAGAGGCGCAGCAAAGGGGAGCAGAATCCCCAGGTTATTCCTGTATTACTCAGTCATCTCAAGGAGAGAGCAGCTATCTGCTGGCAGCTGGCTGAATCATCAGCTGCCTAATGCTGCCTGGAATGAATACAGATGCTTCGGAATTGCCTCGTGCGAGCCCCACAATAAAGGCAGCGCAAGCAGCTTTGCCATCTCCAGAATGGTGGCTGACAAATTCAATCAACAAAGCGGCTCTGAAAGCACTCCTGGCAAAATATGAAAAGGGAATTACAGGCACTGCAAGCCCCAGTGCCTGTTGTCTTCGTGGCTTTGCTGGCGAAAAGGGCTGGCAGTGCCCTGTCTGCTCTGTGTGTTTAACACCTCCTAATTCATCACCGCCACTTGCTCTTTGGGTGATTTATTTCATTTATTTCATTGCTCCCATTATTCCCAGAGCCTCCCTAGCACGGGAGTGTGCCTGTGTAGGGGCAGCAGCCCTCTCCATCATATCTAATGGCAAGAGCCTGTCACCAGGGGCCTGGAGGGATGGGAACAATGGGAAAGGCACGTTGGGATGGATGGACCACCAGCAGCATTCATCTCGGCTGCATGCAGGAGTCAACGAGCATGGCTTGCAGGACTGACATTTAGGGATGGGATTTCTAAGGGGCTCACACAGAACCCCACATCCATGGCCCAGTTTGCCCCAGCAGAGACTGGGTGTGTTCAAGGACAGCTGGGAGCCAAGCAGAGCTTTGCCCTGAGGGCTGGGCAGTGTCGCTGGAGCCCCTGGCATGTAGGTGTTTCTAGACCATCCATTTTCTCTGCTCTGTGCCCAGGGAAACAGGACCTGGCTGGTGCTCAGCCTGCAGTGGCTGAGGTTTAATTGATGGACAGCTCAAGATTGAACCACAAATTAATGACTGCAACACCTACTCATTTTATATCTTTCTCCTCAAGCTTATGCTTACCAGGTTTGCAGCCCAGGGGAGTCCATGAGCAAGGGAGATCAGTAACCTGCAAAGAAAATATTAATGATTAATTTCTCCCTTTCCTCTTCCGCCAGTATCTGCTCTCTGTGCACCTTTCCCTTCACATACTCTCTGTTCCTCCCAGCCCCACATGTCACCAGGTTCTGTCCTCCTGCAGGTCCTCAGGGTGATGGGGACAGCCTCTGCTGAGGGACCAGGACTCCTGTCTCCAGCCTTGCATTGCCACCCTCTGGGTGCAGACCCTGTGAGGTGGAAGGAAGCCTCCAGCTCCATGAACTGCTGCAAAACTGC
Source organism: Chloropsis cyanopogon (assembly GCA_013400585.1). Classification (NCBI taxonomy): domain Eukaryota; kingdom Metazoa; phylum Chordata; class Aves; order Passeriformes; family Irenidae; genus Chloropsis; species Chloropsis cyanopogon. Next base: position 132,358 of record WEZZ01030426.1, read on the forward strand.
TTGGGCTGGTGGCTTGTGGCAGCCACCAGAGGTGTCCTGGCTGGCCAGAGATTTGTTTGAAGCTGGAACTGAGGGGAGTTTGTCCCCAGCACGAGAGCAAGCAAGACCTGCAGGGCTCTGGAGCAGCAGGGTGGGAGGGAGCCCAGGACACTGGCACAGAGCAGGAGAATTTTGGGTGCTCGTCCTCAGCTGCAGGAGGAGGAGGAGGGCAGTCCAGAGAAGAAGGTCTGGCAGCAGGAGGGAGGGAGAGATTCCTCCTCTCCAAGGCTGGGAAAGAGGCCTCAAGCATCAGGTTGCCTGGCAATGGCTTTAAGGGTCCATAAATTGCTCTGAGCTGCTCACATCATGAGCTGGCTCCCAATAAAAGCCCTTCCCTGGTCCTTTAAAGATGGGGAGGAGAGGCAGGGGGGAGATGCAGCACAGGATGCTGCCTCCCCCTCTTCCCAAAGCCGCACTCGGGATGCTCCAGCATGTTCCAGGCTCAGCCAAACACTCAGACCTGCTCTGAGGTGAGAGGGAGTCAGGAAAAGCCAGGATGAGGTGAATTAGGGAGGAGGGAGTGTGGTAGGGAAGGAAACCACTCCTGATACCCAGGCTGCATTGGCCAGCACCATAGATGGCAGTGGCACCAGGGCTGGGATGCACCTGGATTTGGAGAGCTGCTGGGCTGAGGCAGCAGATTGGCTGGGATGGCTCTGGGCAAACTGGGATGAGGAAATCACCAAGATTAAGTGACTGGAATTACTAAAATGCTGGGATTGCAGCTGGGTGGTCCAGCTTGGTCTTTCAATTCTCTTTGGACTCAAGAAAAAAAGGAAACCACTGCCCCCCTCTTCCTGTCCAAAGCCCTCCCTTGACAGTACTGGAGCCAACATTTTTCTCAGGTGTCCAGAACACACAAAGCTGGACTGATCTGCCCCATACATCCTGCCCCACCCAGCAGGGATCAATCTCCAAAGATTCTGTTGTCTCCAGCTGGCAGATCCACCTCTCCCTTCCAAGCTCAATCGTACCATATGATCGTCAATTCAGAGCTAATTGCCAGCTAATGAATCCAGTTTTGCTCACTCCATTTCAATCTCCTTGTACTGCTGGCTGAACACTCCTGTGCATCCCACTCTGAACCCTCTTCTAGAGCCTTTGCTCTCACCCCTGCTGCTGCCTGGGATGCAGGAAAGGAAAACATTTGTCCTTCTAAGGGTGCAATGTGAAGGCACAACTGTTGGTTTTCATGCAGACAGGAGAGAGCAGGATCCAGGGGTTTCCAAACCCTTTTATCTCTGGCTACAGGAGAGAGTGAAGCACCTTGAATTATTAGGACAGAATGTTAGGGACCAGCTTGGCACTCAGTTTGAATTCCTGGCTCTCTCACTCTCTTACATCCCTGAATCAGTGTGTAGATTTTGTGCTTGAAGAAATGGTTTAGTGGTGGACTTAGCAGTGCTGGGTTAATGATCTTAGAGGTCTTTTCCAACCTTAATGATGAAAAAAAGAAGAGGAAAGTCTGTCCCTTGTTTTCTTAGCTGCAAAATGGGCTCCCAGCAACCTCCCCCCCGTGTAGGGTTGCGTGGCTTGTTAAACACCCCTCAGACACTCTGGATTTAGAGACATCCCCTGAGCTGCATGATCACACCAGAATAATGACTGGAATTAGGTGAAAACCAGTGAATGAAACACTCCTTCACCGAGGTTTATCAGAACAGACAAAGCACTACCAACATTCCTGATGCATTTCAAAATCCTGTAGCATTTGAGGATGCCACTGAAACTGCAGGACAAAGAAAACCTCTCCAACAGCATTTTTTTAGTGTTCCAGAATTAAGGCATTACTTTATTCTGGCCAGGATGTGCAATAGAAATAATTTCATCCACACATTGCCCAGATGGTTCTTTATTAGATTTTTCACATACTTATCCATACAAACCCCAAACCAACTCTTTGGTTCGATGTTCATCGGTCCCAAATGACACAATTCTTAGTTAGTTAAAAAATTTTAGAAGTTGCATCATTTCCAACAGTGATGCTCAGCGTTATCCAGGGAGGGATGGAGGAAAACAACCCCAATTTCCATGTTGGTGATGTGCAAGACAAGGAGACTTACAAGAAGAAGGGAACTTAAATCTGCTTCCATCTCCAAAGACATCGTGAAGGAATAAACAGGGCAAGGTGGGAATGCCCTGAGCTACTGTTGGAAATAATACAACTCCTACAATTTTAAACTGACTTAAGTATTTGTTGGTCTTTGCCCAGGGGGAAAGGAGTTGAAGTTTCTTTTCAAAGGACTGTTTCACCTCTTGAGGCCTGATGAGCTTAACATTCCAACAGACTGGGATTAGCCCCTAAAATACACACAAGATAACGACCATTAATGAACATCAACTCCAAATCTCACCCCTGGCATGGTCCAAGACTCCTGGCCTGGGAAAGGAGAGATAAAAGAAGGAAGAATGAGGACCTCATTAACATTGCAGGTGAAGGGATCAATATCCCAAATATTAAAAAAAACCCAAGTACTAAACATTGTGCAACTTGTGATCAATGAACATTGAACCAATGAATTTCTCTGGATTTTGACTGTATAAAGTTTGTGAAAAAATCTAATAAAGATCACGTGGGATGGAATTATTTTCTCTTCACAACCCAGGCAATGTGTGGATGAAATGAGTCCTGCTGCACATCCTAGCCAGAATAAAGTAATCCCTTAATTCTCTTACACCAAAAATATTGTTGGAGAGATTTTGTTTTTCCTGCAGTTTCGGTAAAACATTCCTCTTACCCCTGAACACCTCACAACATGCCATCATTTCCCCTTCATCCCTTCCAGGGTAAGTCAAACACCTTGGAAAAACACTTTTGGAAGGCCCTGAGCACTGGGCTGGCAGGTGCTGGGGCTCCTCCTCACTGGGAGCAGCGAGGCACAAACGATGAGCTGATTTTCACTGATTTTCACAGTGGCCCTGAGGGGGTGTTAATCCACACCTGGGAATGTCAGATCCACTCAGCCAAGCCCTAATGGATTGTTGGATTTTCAGCAGAGTGGGAAATGTGTGGCTGGTTGAGTCGGGGAAAGGAACTATTCCCTTGTGCCAGCTGGGACAGGCAGGATTTGGTGGTGACAGTGTTCAGACTCTTGGTATTTGGGATATCTGCCTTGTCTCCCCAGGGACCCCAAATTTGGCAGCCACTGGCAGCAGAATGTCCTTCTCCTTGCTCCTTGGATGTCCTTGTAGCTGCAAAGAAATGTTCTACCCCCTCCTGAACAGGCAATTCCTTCTGTCTCAGTCTCACTGAGAATCTTTCTCCACAACTCGAAATTGAATCACATTCCATGCACAGATATTTATACACACTCCTATAGATGTACAAACAGAGAGTAGTAAATTCCCTTTAAAAAACCCCAACAAAACAAGCAGTTTGCAAATGAGTCTAAATTCACATTGAATTTAATGAGTAATTTAGAACGAGGAGATGAACGTGGAATTCCAGGAAAATAATAATAAAAAAACCCTTGTGTTTGAACAATTTCAAGAAGAATGTTTCAGGTGTTTCAAAGTAGGATTTTAATTCAAAGAACTGACCCAATTTTCAAAGAGGACAAAGACCAAAACTGAAAACATGAACACGGAGGAAAATTATTTTTCCATGTTGACTGAAATATTTTGCTTTTAAAACCCGAAAGGCAAACAAAACTTCTTGGTTTCAGGTCAGTGAATCACAAATATGACTTCTTCAGATTTTGTAGGTTTACTTCCCTTTTAAATAATTATTCTGGGTCAAAAGCAACCAACTTGGCCTTCTCACTTGTGAGTTCTTTTTCAGCTTTGATGTAAAGTGAACCAATTTCTGGCCATTTCCAAACTCAACAGAAGAGGTACTTTGCTTGTTTATCTTAAAATTTTCTTATTTCCAGTACTGGGGGGACCCCACATCCCACCACACTGGCGGTGGGGAATCCCTCCCAGCCCTTCTGGGATGAGTCTTGGACCACTCTGCTGATACCACACCTCCATGGATGGGACATTTCAGTATGAGCATGATCTGGCTGTCCCATATAATTGAGGTGGTGGCCCCAGGAGCATCACTGGGTCCTGGGAAAGCTGTTGTGTTGCCTTCTGGATTTTGGAGAAAAACCAGAGGACAACAAATAGGCCAGTCTGGAAGTTAGGCACCAAGTGGAGCTCGATTTGGGAGAATTTAAGCTGAATTCGGGTTCATTTTGGTTGAGGTTGTAGCTGGGTCTCACTGGCAAACACCCCCAGCACAAACCCCATTATTTTTCATGTCTCCTCCTGACCTACTCAGGTAATTCCCCCTGAGCCCAGGGATGGGACCTCTCCATGCACTGGCACAAATGAAAAGTCACATCCTCCAGAAAAAGATCAGGAGCCGGACTCTGCTCATCCTTGGGGGCCCCTTCCAACTCAGGATATTCTGGGATTCTGTGATAGATCACTTCCTCTTATCTTCATCATCATCATCATCATCCTCATCACCAGCATCTTGGTCTTGAGCTTTTGAGCCTCTCAACTTGTAGCTGTGAGTTTGAAGAAGCAAAGAGGAATTTCTCTTGGAAGTTGAGGGAAACATGAAACACTTCCCCCTCCATCTGCAGAGAACCCAGATTCCCTCCCCAGCCTCTCTGCTGATGTAAACTGGCCATTCTTAGCAAAGATGTCATTTACTGCTGCTTGAAGGATTAAAAGCTTACAGAGCTGCCTGAATAGGGGAATTTGAAAGGAGAACTTTTTTGTTAATGAGAATGTTTTTTGCAATTATGATGCTTTTGGTTATGTGACATTTTAAATCACAATAGCATTGTTTAAAGGACTTAGGGAGCAGTCAGCAAAGCAAGTTCAGCAGAGCAGGAATATCTGTCAAATTCCTTGCTTGGAGAAATGTCCACCACAAATCCTTTCTGATGCTGTGGTGTTTCAAACTCCTGGCAAGGAAAATGATGTCAGGGAGTTCACTCCAAACATTATCCTTTTCCACACCTCATTTGTCTCCCTGGTGACTTTTCCCTGGCAAATTTTGGGTGTGCACCCTCTTTTACTGGAATCCCCTGATTTACAGCAAATCCTCCAGCTCAGACACCCCGTTCAAGGCAAGTGACCCAAATCTGAAGGTAAAAAGTAAAAAAAAAAAAAAAAAT
>WEZZ01030426.1:141715-153844 GCA_013400585.1 Chloropsis cyanopogon
CCCTGGGACAGATTCTGGACTTAAGTGACCCCAAGGAATCTGCAGGATTCCCAGCAGTAGGACAAGAGGCAGGAACTGATGCACAGGGAGTTCCACCTGAATATGAGGCTCAGAGGGATCCTGTGAATGTCTGAGTGGGATTTTGTAGGAATTCAGGAAGATCCTCTGTCTCTGGCTGTCCCATCCCTGGAAGTGTTCCTGCAGTGTCTGGAGCAAGGTGGAGACATCTGGATTTATCCCTTGTCCCAAAAAATGGATGTGACAGAGACTCCTGTGCACTCAGGAACCAAAATATTGCTGGGACCCCCTCTCTGAGCCTGACTTGACCAAGGCTGGACCAGCACTGCCAGACTGGGACAGAAATTAATATTGAATCAATTTGGCTCTGTTTCTCCAGCAAAGCCCCATCACACACACCTTTAGCTGTGATCTCCACAGGTTTTGGACTACTTTTGTCTGGTTTAGATCTCCCTGAGCCGTCTTAGCCTTGCCAAGGAGGTAAAACCCCACACTTGGGCTGAAGAACCTCTGCTAAAACGAGGGACTCTTCCTCCCAACCTGTTATTCCCAGTTTCTCTCTATAATGGTCAATGCTCCCTCTCATGATTCCATTAGCTAGGGCAACAATCCCACTAAGCAGACAAACCCTGAGAGACAGGTTTTGCTCCTCAGCAACCCAAATTTTCTAAAAATATCGGAGTCAGGAGATCACAGAGGAGCAGCACGCTGCTGCATACATATTAATGCTGCCTTTAATCCCCCTCCATGAATTTTGGGAGCTAAGTGGGAACTTGGATATCCTCAGGCTGAAGGGCTGCTCACTTCTGTCCCTGCCTGCTGACACTCTGTGCTCCTGCTATTGCCTCCAGTCTCTCCCTGCTGCCACATGACTTCAGGTCACCTTCTTGTCCCTTCCCTGGCCTGATTTCCTCCCTAACATCACACAGGAGCCATCACATTTCCCTTTGATCAGAATCTCACCAGTCAGAGACATCATTTACAAACACAAGTTAAGCCCCATCCACTTTTTTAAGGAAAATAAGTCCATTTTGAAGCCTCTTTTCCCCAACTTTCTGCAGTTCTGGTGTCTCTAGAAGCTGGTTCTGAAGTCCTTGGGTTCAATAAAACCTCTTTCTTCAGTATTTGTGCCATATCTAGTTCAGATCCCTGCAAATTAGTTAAAAACAAACAAACAAAGCCCAGTTCTTTGGGTTGTTGGTGAAGCTGCTGCCTGAGGTGGCTGCACACATCCATGGCCAAGCTTCAAGTCGTGCCTGGGAATTGCATCAGAGCATGCAAACTAAAACTAAAACTAAAAAAACTAAAACAAAAATGAAAACTAAAACTAAACTAAAACTAAAACTATTTCAGGAGTTTCCTAACACCAGAACACTGCAAGGAGTTCTGTTCCAATCCCCAGGAACATCCCTGCACCGGTGGTTTCCACGTAAAAGGAAAGGTAGCACATCACAGTCAGGCTTTGTTTGGTGGACAGAGGTTCAAGGCTGGATCTACGCCCAGTTTTCCTGGCTGGAATTAATTGAGTTTTTTCCCTGTCAGAGCTCAGCACGTGCAGCTCTAGTTCATGGCCAAGGAAGAGATGGGTACTCCTGGATTCTGATTAATCTGGCCTGTCCTGAGAGCAGCTCTCCCTCACACAGGTAATTTTTCAGGAATATTCAGGGTGCACAGTGCAGAAATAGCTGCAGCCACCAGGCTTTAATGAAATGTGTGAATCTTCCTTTTCCTTGGTTTCCCTGGACAAGTCACTGTGTCTCTGTTCCCCAGCAGAGGAGTGAAGCATTTTTCTGTTTCCACCTCCTCAGAACAGAGAAGGATGTGGCACGGAGGCAGGCTGGATGTCTGACCCTCTGATCCTGCCAACCAAAAATGAAATCAAATTTATTTTCATTCCCAGCGGCCTTCATACACAGACACAGGGATCTGGCCTTGCTCCAAAGCAGGAAAGCTGATGGCTTCCATCTCTCCAGGCACTTTGCACCCTGCAGGTGCCCTGGGTGGACGGGTGGGTGGCTGCATTTCCTAAAAACACCTTGATCTCCCTTTCCCTGGTGGACCTGGGTTCAGGAGAGCTGTGACCTCTCCTTGTCCCCACCACCCTCCTGCCCACACTGGGGACACACAGCTTGGGCATAGGTGACAACCACATGTCCTCGACCCTACTACGTGCTGTGGAGAGCAAAAGAATTTTCTGACCATCCTTTCTGCCAGAGTTGAGCACTTCAGGGGCTGCTTTTTGGCTTGAGGTGGGTGCTGCCATTCTGATTCAAATCCCTTAATAATCCAACACAGGAATGCTTGTTCTGAGCGTTGAAGATTATTTCAGCCTTGTGGAAGAAGGTATCCAAGGGGGAGAGGGATGGATTGAAATGAGAAACTACAGAAAGGTGATTTAATCACATTTTCTCCCATCAGAATTTCTGGATGCAACTGGCTTTGTCCCAAGCCATGAGCTGCCATCACCAGAAAGTCCCCGTTCCTCAGAAGAGCTTGGGTGGATCTGCACAGAGGCAGGTGAATCTGTGGGCTGCAATTCCGAGTTTCTTCTGAGGATAAACAGCATTAGCTCCAGCAGGAAGGAAAACAGCCAAACCCTTTTTGTGTTGTCCCTACAGTCTTTACTGAGGACACTTGTTTCTGTGTGAGCTATCTCAGAGTCCTTTGCATTGCAATGCCCTGGATTTCTTTCTCACCGAGTTAAATCAACATTCCAACAACTCCTCTGTTCCCTGGAAGGGGCTGTGTGAGAGGCAAAGGCACAAATCACCCATCCCCACCCCTGGGCAACACTTTAATGGCTGGAGGTGTCACTAATGACTGGATGTGGCACTCAGTGCTGTGGTTTAGTTGGTGCTGTTTGGTCAAAAAATCGGACTCGATGACATTGGAGGTCTTTTCCAGCCTTAATGATTCCATGATTCTGGAGAAATCCAAGCCAGTTCTGAAATCCAGATGTGTGCAGCAAGGCTCCCAGGGAGGGATCAGGGCTGTCTGTGCCCCATCCAAAGTGAGCAGCAGAAATCCTGGTGGAGCTCCTGCTCCAACTTTAGGAGGGAACTGGGAGCCAACAGCAACGAGGACTGAAGGGGAGATGCAGGCAGACAGCTCGAGTGAAAGCATCCAACATCTGGGATCCCTTCCCTAAAACCTCTGTGTGAATTTCAGTCCTCAAAGGCAGACCAGGCATGGATAATTCAGTTTGGGAAGCTGCCAGTGGGGATGGAGGGCATTTTGTGCTGCTAATGAAGGAATCTGATGAATGTTTCCATGCTGTGTGAACTTTGTGGTAGGAATCTGAACCATTTCAAACGGAATATTTACTTTCTTCCTACAAGCTCCAGCGCGGACAGTTGCCATGGGAACTCAGCCCACTCACCAGCCTGTCATGTGAACAGGTTTGTTTTGTTAGGAGTAGTAATATTCACATTATTTTTGGCGTGAGGGGCTGATCATTGCCACCACTTATGTTCCAATAACTCTTTACTGTAATATCTTTGATGGGATTGTGCCCAGTGCTGTCCTGGTAAAGAACTGCAGGCAAAGGTGCCAGAGTGGCTCAGAGGAACCTTCCCTTCATTAGGAGATGATCTATTTGCCTGTTGCTGCTGGGTCCTGAGCTGAGAGTGAGCCATGAATCTCAGATTGTCATCAGAGCAAAGCAGAGCCACAGATAGGGGAAAAAACAGAGTGGTGGGGAGGTGAGAGTGGGAATGAGCACTGGAACAGCCGCAGAGCTAATGGGGAGAGTCAGGGGGCTGAGGAGGAGAAGATTAATACTGGAGGGAAGGAGCCTGCCCTCCAGTGCACTTTGTCAGGCCCTTTGCAGGTCTGGCCATGCAATTTGCAGATCTGCTCGCTGGCTGTAATAAATGCAGCATGTAACACATCTGCAGGAGAGATCCCTTGGCTAGTGACAGCCACAAAGCCCCCTTGTTAGCAGGGGAGGGCTGGAATAGAAAGGCAAGTTAGGGCAGAGGGTGATAAACAGGGTCTGAGCAGCAGGTGAAGGTTCCTGCCATGGTGGACTGGGTGGTTCCTGCAGAGACAGAGAGAGCAGGGAGGGACAGGACAAGGGGGAATGGCTTTAGACTGACACACAATAGGGTTAGATTGGATTTTAATAAAAAATTCTTCCCTGTGAGGGTGGGCAGGCCCTGGCACAGGATGCCCAGAGAAGCTGTGGCTGCCTCATCCCTGGAAGTGTCCAAGGCCAGGTTGGATAGGGCTTGGAGCAACCTGGGATAGTGGAAGGTGTCCCTGCCCAGGGCAGGAGTTGGAACTAAATGATCTTTAAGGTCCTTTCCGACCCAAACCACATCCTATGATTCTATGATTCCACGCCCTCAGCATTCTCCATCTCTCTAACTATGCTGATTTGCTGTCAGGGAGGTCACTTCTGTGCATAAATATAGGATGGAGTTGACACTTAGAGGAAAATTAGAGAAAGAGCAGTATTCAGGATGAATTCAGCTCACATTGAAGTGCAAACTATTCCACTTTGGCAAGTCGTCTCTCTGCCAAAGCATCCAGAGATCTTGACCAAGACAGCAGGGAGAAAGGTTCAGAGATGAGAATTCTGGAATTTACAAGTCTCCTGCATTTTCAGTTATCAGGATTGGATGTGCCAGACTGGTAATCCATCCCGTGCCTCCCAGGTGCCTTTGGAATACTTCCCATTTCCACAAGGGAGAACTGTGAGGATCACATCTGGGTGTGGATCAGCATCAGTGGGATGAGATGGAGGGAGAGCAGCAGTGAGTTGGCACAGGTGCCTCCCCCATCTCAGAAAGAATCATAATTTTACTCCAAAGACCCAAAGCTTTGGTAAGACCACGGCAGAGAAAAGCTGTCCTCAGTCCTTGCCAGTGATTCCTGAGCTCGGGCACCACAGCAGCGTGTGCTGGGACATGGGATGTGTTTCCAGGCTTCATCAAACCAGTGATGAGCCTCTTACCCTGCAACAAGTGTTCCTGTTGTTTGCAAACCGTTCCTGGTACCATCAGCAGCATTGCCATGGAAATAACACCGCTCACGGAATGCGTCTCCCTGCTCTGCCAAAGTTTTCCCAAGGAGGAACCCAAAATCTCCTAAAAGCCCAAAATCTCTTAAAAGGTTTGTCAGGGCACTGAGCCCTGGAAAGGCCACAGGTAGATCCCAAATGTGCTCAGCTTTTGTAGGGAGATAGGCCAGCCTGTGGTAGCGAACTATTGATTCAAAAATTCTGGTACCATCAGGTTTATGGGATACACGGGCTGGTGATTTACCTCCTTTGGATATTTGCCTGCATTTGTCAGCCATCACAGCATCCTGTTTGCTATTCCCATGCTTGGTAGAGTTCCCAGTGCTGTCAGCTTTCCCAGCTGGAATGGAAGCAGTGCTGTGCACATTCTGCCATCCAGAATGACGTGGGATGCTCCAGAAGAGCTTCCCTTCCAGAAAGACCAGCTGGACCTCTGCACTCTCCAGGAGAACCAGCTGGGAATCCAGGGCTACCAGCTGCACTAAGAGACTGTGAGGGAGTTTTTGCCAGTAGATGTTTACAAGGAGAGCAGAGGGGGTCAAAGATTTGACCATGAGCAGCTTAAATCCTGTTCTGGATCATGAATCCTGCAATGAGATCATTCAGTTACTCCTTGTATTAAACTCATATTAGAGCTTCTCAGGGCTTTGCCATAGTTACTGATCAATAGCAGCACTAACAAACATCTCCTCTGTCTGACTGTGGAATAGACTGGTTTTGTTTTCCTTTTTTTAACCCACAAATCAGATTATTATTTTTTTTTTTTCTGTAACAAGAGAGCTTTTATACATAATTATACCCACCATTCAATTTGTGTCAAGCAATGTTCCCGGGTATAAATCTCCCTGTAATTGTTCCTGCAAAATAAAAAAAGAAACCTCGGCAGGGTCAGTGTGGTGGGGAGCTGTAAAATTCAAAATGCTTTGGTTTCCTGGAGGAGCCACTTGACAAATTTGATGTTGTTGTATTGCTGCTCTCTTTCTAACAGTCTGTCTCTGATGCACATTATTCCTTTAGTAGGACTTTATCCATAGGGAAATGCAGCGACCTGTATTACCAGAGACCTTTTGCAGTGCATTATTGAGCAGGAGGGTTTTGAACCAGATCCCCAAAGCCAAAAGCCATGTGATCAGCCTGAGTGGAAGCATGGAGCTCATCTCAGCAGCTGCAGGAGTCTGTGAGTGGACACCACCATGGGAACTTACCATCCAACCCTTTCCTCCCAAGGGGAAAAGCTGCTCCAAGGGAATCAATAATCTGAGTTATTACAGTCAGGATAATGCCTGAAGAACTTGATGTTTCTTTCCAAAAAGTAATCCAGACTGGATCATGAGGAAAGGTCGACTCTGCAACACAGAACAGCAGGTGGAGTAGCTATTCCAAGAGCTGAGGGGATCATTAATAACTATCTCACTTACTAATAACTATCTCACTTAGTAATAACTATCTCACTAATAACTATCTCACTTGATCACAGTTTCATCCAGTTTGACCTTGATCATCCCTGCTGCAAATCACAACATGTCATTAGGTGCTGGCTGCAGTCACACTGGATAAACTTCAGCCTGGTGTGATCATTTTCCTGCATGGAAGTTATTTGAAAATGTTTTTAGGAGGCAATTTTTAATTAAAAAAAAAAAAAAAAGAAAATAAAGGATTGTTTAAGAATGACTGCTGCCTGCATGGCTCTTCCAAGTTTTCCTGTAGCCAAGTGATGTGGATAATTATTGGCANAAAAGAAAATAAAGGATTGTTTAAGAATGACTGCTGCCTGCATGGCTCTTCCAAGTTTTCCTGTAGCCAAGTGATGTGGATAATTATTGGCACATATCAACACAGGGAATGATGAACAGCTGGAAGTGTTACCCATGGACACGGCCCTGAAGAAGCTGTAACTCTTAAACAGGCTGAAAGACAAATAATTATCATTCAGCAAGTCTGACTGGAGCCTTCCTTCGGGCAAGGGTGGGGGAGGTTATAGAAACTTACTCAATTAATCAATTGGTCCACATTATAATTAAACCCAAAGCAGAAAAACAATTATCTGGGTAAGTGCTGGTTAGAGGACATTTCTTTTAATGACTTTGCTCCATTCCATTTTTAGTTGTGATGCACTTGATGAGATGAGGTGGATATGAGGCTTTTCTGTGTAATTCTAAGCTAAAGAGAGCTGGATTATCTCTCCTTAAAGGTGAGAATTCCCGAGATGTGTGTGCAACTCTGTTCTCACATCCACACACTTTTCATCCTCCGTGCCCCACATGCACCATTAAAACAAAGTGCTCTGAGTGTGGAACAGTGGAGCATTAAAAAGCCATTAATCATGGCTTTGTACTCCTTGCTGCTGGATGTTAATTTTAATTTACAGTCACTTATTCAGTTCCCCTTCAGCGGAGTGGCTGCTCCTAAAGGCCAGGACAATGAGGGAAGGGGGAGAAAGTCACCTCAGGGAGGGACAGGGGGGTGTGGAGGGGCTGTCTGGGGATCCCATTCTTCTGGTCTCTCCTTTCTCTGTGTTTATGTAGGGAATTTGATTGTCCAGATGGAGGAGCTTCCAAACTCTGCAAGAAGAGAGAATGACATTTCCCAGCTGCTCTTAAATAAAAAAAAAAAAAAAAAAAAAAAAAAAAAAAAAAAAAAAGGGAAGGAAGAGGAAAATTGCTGATTAATCATGTCTGGCCCATGGGGTAACAATTATCATGTTAATTGGGGAAGAGTCAATACTGAGGAAATCAGGACGAGATCACCTGGTCTCCTGCCAGCCAGTTTCCACGTTCTAGAAGGTAACTCCTGCCAGTTTTAGGGACACAGGCACTGCCACCTGTGCAGGGAGGGTCAGGTCTGGAGCCACCCCACCAGAGCTGCAGGTAAGGGGATGGATGGAGAGCTTTGGTGGGTTGTGATCTATGTTGGGCTCCTCATTGTCCTTCCTGGGCTGCTGGGAAAGCTGGAAGTGACAATGTTCCTGGTGGGAACATCTCACTGCAGGGCTTGGAAGGAGCTGAAGGGGGGGGGATCAGCCTGAGGTGATGGGTGTGTCCATGAGGTGAGGAGTTAGCAGATGGGTCAGCTTGGTTGTTCCCAGCACTGGCCATCACCCATATTAAGTAATGGAGAAAGGGTTTGCTATCAAAAAATCATGGAATGGTTAGGGGGGGAAGGAACCTTAAAGATCATCCAGTTCTCCCCGCTGCCATAAGCAGGGACATCTTCCACTAGCCCAGGGTGCTCCAAGCCCTGTCCAGCCTGGCTTTGGACACTTCCAGAGGTGCTGCAGCCACAGCTGCTCTGGGCACCCTATTCATTGTGACATGAAGAAACCATGACACTGGGCTACAACAGGAAGAAGAAAACACCACCAAATTGTATTTCTTTAACAACAAACCCCAGTTTTGTTTATTCCTAGAGTGTCTACAAGTTCTGTTGCCTGTCTCCATCATCCCTCATTCCCTCAGGGATGCTCTTTTCAGAGCATTCATTGCTTCTAGAAGTTATAGTTTCTTATGATGAGGTTCAGTGTTAGGGTTTTCCTAAACATGCATCCTGCTTTTCCTTGCACTGCAAGAAAACATGGAATTTTCCCATAGAATATGGAGAGCTCCTCTTCACATTGCTGGTGAATGAGAGCTCTTCTTCACATCGCTGGTCAGGGATCCTTAAACATATGGGATCCTGTCTTTTTATAGATATCTAAATCTATCCAGCACAAAGGGGAGAGGTGGATAGCAGCAATGTGAGATGCTGATTGAGTGTCCTGAGCCTCTTCAACTTCAGATGGATTGTTTGGTCTCATTTCAAAAGTGTCAGTGACAGGCGGACCAGAAAGGACAAGATCTGTGACTATGAGCATGTTCTGAGGGTGCACTGCATTTCTTTAAGAGAAAAAAACCTTCCCTGTCATCCACCTCTGGCTTCTCCTGGACTACACGTGGGAGTAGCTGATGGGTTACTCTTTGAGCCAGGTCTCATGAGCTCTAAAGGGGCCTATCACATCTGGGATAGCCCAGCTACTCGAAATGGCATAAAAATAGCAGGGTGGCTTTTGTAACAGTGTCGAAAACAGGAAAATGTTTAATAAAAGGCAAAATAACAAAACTCTTACAGAGAAAACCTGAGCTAGGTATAAGAAGTTCTTGCTCCTGCTAAGACACCCCACAAAAGTGATCAGTTCTTTTGTTCTCTTCTTTTTCTAGTGAATTGCTCAGGTGGGACTTCTTGACCCTGGTCCAATCAGCCAGCCTCAGGTCTGAGGTGAAGTCTTAAAGGTCTTATGAGGCGTCTCTGCCCCAAATTTGGGAGAGAAACTTCTGGCCTTTTACCTTTTTGAGCAGACAAAGAACAACCTGGTCACCCTGTGAACAGGGGCACATCCCTACAAGCAGCCAGTGGCATGGACAAAACATTGAGTCCTGGTAAGGCTGTGCTGGTTGGCAGCTAGGAATGTCATGCCCCTCAATGTGGTGTTTTCCAAGTCTGATGCCAGGAAATGAGTTTTATGACCTAGAGTGTGACAAAAATGTGCCTGAGTGAGCCTTGTCCCTGTTGGGACAGCACTGGGCTCAATTAGTGCAGCATCTGCACCATGTCTCCCTGGAGAGCATCCCGGGGAAACTGCCCTGTCAGCTCCAGATTCCTGCCTGCAGAGAGCCACTGGATGGATGCCCAAGAGCCTGGGCTCCCTGAGAGGTGAGGCACAGTCCTCTCTTGGCTGTGAGCCTCTCTGCTCGAGAAGAAAGAGCTGAAGCAAGAAAGAAAGAGCTGAAGCAAGAAAGAAAGAGCTGAAGCAAGTCTCCATCTCCTGCACCTCCTTCTGTGAACAGCCCTTCAGAGGCAGCAGATGGGTCCAGCGTGGCACCAGCACAGTCAGAAATAGCTCTGGCACAGCTCCCCGTGTGATTTCAGACTGTCTCTTCCCTGGCCACACGGCCAAGCTGCAGGAACTGCTGGAAAAAGTCAACTCCGAGCTTGCAGAGCCAGGATCTCATTAGGCACAGCAGGGAGGAGCAGGGAAACAAACACCTGGCACCAGCGTGTCCCTTTAGCGAGAAGGATTTGTGGTGTAAAAGGTGAAGATTGTGTCCAAGAGGCAAACCCAGTATTTGCAGAGCATCCTCCCACCTGTCATGGGCTGGTACTGACAGAAGGACTCATTGCAGCTGGGGGGATGGCTGTGCTCCCAGCTGGGATTTGTGCTCCCAGCTGGGATTTGTGCTCCCAGCTGGGATTTGTGCTCCCAGCTGTGCTCCCAGCTGGGATTTGTGCTCCCAGCCTGGGCTCTGGGCTGGTCTCAGGGTCTCTGAGACAGGGGAGAGTGCTGCAGTGTGCATGAGCAATAAGAGAGGTATCCTATTAGCACCAACCCTTGAGGATGTGGACGTGAAAAGAGCAGAGAAGAAATATATATAAAAAAAAAACAAGTCCAAGCCAGCAGAATGTCTCTGGTTTATTCATTGCTGCCTGATTTCTTATTTACTATTTATTTATTTACTTGAAGGCGAGGTGACCTTCAAAGCTGCTGCCTGTCACTGGCAGCCTCTTGGTTGCAGGTTGCATGTTAATTTTGGCTGGGCACTGACAATGAGCATCCCAGGCATCCTGTGGAGGAATCTCTGCCCCTTAATTTTAGTGCTGTTTAAAAGCAGGAGTCTGCTTTGGGTAGCCAGGCTGGGTTTGGAAGGCTAAATCATAAAAAGCTGTAGGGAAAATGTGAGCCTGGTGGTGCAAATTCCCCTTGTGTTTTGTTCCACCTCATCCCACTCATGTGAGGGATGAGTGGCTCTGACTCTGTGCCATAGAGGGACAGTTTGCAGGTCCCACAGCAGATGTGGGAACGTTCTCTCCCTCCAAACTCTGCCTTTGCAGAGAACAATCATCCACCTCCCACAGATCCAATGCAACAGAGTTTATTTTCATTTTTAACAGCCTGTAAACCCAAGCATCTTTGCCTCCAGCCTTTCCCACTCACCAGGGATGTCCACACAGGTGATTTTACAGCCTCCAGAACAGCAAGGTGGCCACAACCACAGCCACAAATGCATCCAGATTGTGTCTGTGGAGAATGATCAAGAGATGGTGACAAGGGGGACTTCCAGGGCAGGAGCCAAAGGAAAAGATTCAATGTCTGTGGTGTATGCAGCACTGCCAAGGTGCCAGCAATGATTTGTTGGCAGCCAAACACCTCAAGCCAGGACCTTGCAAGCCAGGCATCTCATTCAGGGTCTGTAGTGTGCCCTGGACACTTCCCACTCGGGACACTTGCCTTTATTATTCCAAATAAATTCAGTGCTCTGCTCAGTGTCCCAGTTAATGCAGCAGGACTTGACTCTGGGCTCTTCTGAGCACATAAAAACATTTCCCTGTGCTCTCAGACATGTGCCACACTTCGCCCAGAGATGGAGGGGTTTTCTGGGAGGGAAAATTTGTCACCCTGGCTTTCACTTGTACAAACAGAGAATTTTGCTCCTTCCAAAAGCAGGGGAAACGAAGGCAGGAAATGAAGGCATGCAAAAAATAAAGGCAGGAAACTCATTTCTTGAAGGAGAGGGGTGTGAATGGTCTAAAGTCTTCCTTTTCTAACCTTAAAAATCAATTATGGTGAAAATGGTCCCAAAGAGTGGGCATATTGAATTCAAGATAAAGGTGCCACTTTGGTAAACACACAGCCTTAACTTGGCAAATCTTACCCCTAATTTTGGATGTACATCCCTTTAGGAGGAGCTATTTCCTTCCCTTGGCACCAGGGGCTGCTTCAGAGGTAAGAACAGAGCTAAAGAATGGTTTGGGTTGGAAGGGACCTTAAAGATCATTTAATTCCAACTCCTGCCATGGGCAGGGACACCTTCCACTATCCCAAGGTGCTCCAAGCCCTGTCCAACCTGGCCTTTGACACTTCCAGGGATGCAGGGGCAGCCACAGCTTCTCTGTGCCAGGGTCTTCCCCCCCTCACAGGGAAGAATTTCTACCCAATATCCCACCTAAATCTCCCCATTTTAGTATAAAACCATTTCCCCTCATATTATCAGTATCTGCTGGGGTAAAAACTCACACACCTCCTTTTACATCAGCCCCCTCTAGACCCTGCCAGGGGC
>WEZZ01030427.1:0-43012 GCA_013400585.1 Chloropsis cyanopogon
TAAAAAAAAATAAAAAAGGAAGAGCCAGAGAATCAAAAATCCTGGTATCAAAACTTCAGTTAACCTCAAAAAAAATTACAGTCATGATCCAACAAACTGTTTGTAAATCTCTAGGAACAAAAATAAAAATTTTTAAAAAAAACCAAAATCCAAACTAACAAGCAAACCAGGAAAAAAATTAATTAATTTTTGCATTAAGCATTAATTAATCCGCCATCAGACTGGGTAAGAATAGCCTAGATTAAATTATTGGAGAGTGAACAGAAAATCATCCCCTGAGAGCGATTGTGAGTGATTAATTGTAAGAAGGGAAGAGGCATTGAGGGAAGTCCTGCAGAGGTCTCAGCTGCATTCAGGTATCTTTAATCTCATCACTAGTGCTCAGGATCTGAAGACATGACCACTTTGAGAATAGCACCAGTCATTGTGAATCCTCGAAATTTGGAGATAAAGCTCTGGCAAGTCATGGTGCTGGGACAATGAGGTACTTCATTTGATCCAGAAAAATTAATTGGAAAAGAAACAAATGCTTGTCTGTTACATAGAAAAAGAGAAGGGAGACTTTTTAGAAATGGAAAGCAGAATAAAAATTTAAAATGTTAAGGGGATACAAATATGACCCTAAGATGAAACATATAATTTGAGCCAGCAAAGAACAAAAGTATTTACCTCTGCTCTGATCAGAGCTGGTAAGGTGTCCTTTGAAGAATTGAGTTCAGTCTAAGGCAGTGTGCTTCAAGAAAGATGTGGACCAATGGGACAAACTTCACAGGAGCACGGTGAAAGAGTAAAGGAAGGATTTGTCCTCAAAGTCCATAGTGATGGAACATTGAGCAAGAAAGGCTGAGTTTAAAAAAAAAAAAAACAAAACTTAATTTAAACTTAAATCCAGTGCTAATTCTAGTGAAACCCTGGAAGAAATTCCTTGAAGAGGTAGGGAAATCTTACTTTTAAGTCTTCCTCTCTTGTCATTCATGTGTTTTTCTCAAATACTTGCCGAGAATGACATAGATACAGCTGCACCACCAGACAACCCTTTGAGATTCCTCCAAGCCCTATCTTTCCATGTTTTTAGGTTCTCATCCCTGGACACTTTCCTATGTTGC
The DNA here is from genome assembly GCA_013400585.1 of Chloropsis cyanopogon. Classification (NCBI taxonomy): domain Eukaryota; kingdom Metazoa; phylum Chordata; class Aves; order Passeriformes; family Irenidae; genus Chloropsis; species Chloropsis cyanopogon. The sequence goes on from WEZZ01030427.1 coordinate 1,107, forward strand.
ACCTGTTAGAAAGCAGCAAATGTTGTATTACTTTTGCTACTTTCTCCCTCTTTTTCACTATGTGAGCGTGGTCAGGTTTCCCAGAAAAAAAAAAAATCCACTGCTAAATATTTCAAGCTGTATTTCATATGAATTCTTTTCTTTAGCACTACAGACACCATGTGGTGCTGCTGATAACCACACAAACTCTCATAGCACTTTGCTGTTAGGAACATGTTATGGCAAGATTAAAACTGGTGAAGCTGTGCAGGTATATTTTATGTACATCTCTGCATGTCAGGAAAGGGAATTATTCCAGCAAACATGTAAGGCAGGAAAGAGAATCAAAGGTAGGAATAATCATGTTTGCCAGGAGAGTTAAGTAAGTATGTTTGGGGTTAATTTGAGTTTCATTAGTTACCTGGCCAGAGGCTTAGTCAGTCCTTTCTTTTACAAAATGCATTTTTCTCTGACATTTAAGCTCTTTGACATTTAAGCTCTAAACAGAGTTTCACATACATCATTTCCTTAAATGTTTTGCAAAGAACAAAGTCACAGAGGAAAGCTATGAATTTTTACAACAAAAGAGTATTCTATAATTTTCATTACTGCAAGTGCTTATAACTCTATCATTATAACTTGATGCTGGATAACATCTAGATCTTCATAATGTGACTTAAAATCTGGAATAACTCCCTTGATTTGTGTTAAATAATTCACTTGGAGATAAACAGGAAAATATTCCAGTCTGCAATATCTGCTGCAACTAGCTCCTTTTTTAACTCCCTGTGATTTTCTCTGGTCCATTACCTGTGAGACTGATGCTTTGTACTTTACTTTGCTAATATTCATCATTTACAGAGGAAAACCATATGCTTCATTCTCATTTATCACGATTTCATATGATGAAAAGGAAAAAGTTACAAAATTTATAAGAAAAACCAAAAAACAAACATTAATAGAGACCTTTATGTGTGTAATAGTTTTTTCTTTTTGAAGATAGACAGATTGGTTGCCTTTGAAGGTACATTAAGGTAGCAGCAGTCACAGCTACAAAATATTCTGTTTGTTTTTAAAAAACAGTCTTAGAATACATCTCAACAGCAGCTATGCTAATAGGAAAGTCGTGCGTTTTAAAGCACAGCAGTTCAGACTTCAGTTCCATTGAAGTCTGAAAATAGAGAAAAAAATCTCTGCTAGGAAATACTAGTCCAGGAGCTTCAAATCTGGCCTTTGGAAGTTTGCTGTCTTGGAAAGTTAAGGAACAGCAGTTCTGAAGGACAAATTTCTTTGTCATTTGTTATCTAGTTAATCAGAGAGCCTCATCTCATCCATGGTTACAATCATTAGAGGCTGAAGAAGGCTGCTGCCATGGCCTTCAGGGGCACAGCACAAGCATTCCTCATAGCTCAAGAGGCAAGATTGCAGCAAAACTGCACACAGGCAGCAGGAGCTGTATCCAACCTCCTTTTTAGCAGAGCTTCCCTCCTCAAGATGCATCCCTGCTCCTTTCCTCCTCCTTCAACACAGGCTGCAGAGATTTTCTTCAAGTGTCATAGCAGTCTGACATGAATGGAGGTATCTGAACTTCATAGTCCAGAAATGCCTCTTGTGCCATGTTACTAAAGAATCCAAGTTATTTGGTCTGGCAGAACACGGCTACTAGAGGGCAAACAGCTCTTTTGAAATAAATTCAGGCTAATCAGAGAGCCCAGGGTATCTAACCCAGCACACCACAAGCTTGTTTTCAGCTTTCACACCTCTGTGACCTTGTTCACATGAGCCACATGAGTGCTGGTGCCAGCAGAGAAAAGGTGGAGGGGGTGAAAAATCACAGAATCATAGAACTATTTAGGTTGAAAAAGACCTCTAAGTTCATTGAGTCCAACAGTTTAACCCAACACTGCCAAGTCCACCAAGTCCATGTCCCCAGGTGCCACATCTGCACATCTTTTAAACACCTCCAGCAATGGCGACTCAGCCATCTCCTTGGGCAGCCTGTTCCAGAGCTTGACAACCCTTTCTGAGGAAATATTTCCTAAGACCCAGTCTAAAACTTTCCTGGTGCAATCTGAGGCCATTTCCTCTTGTCCTTTCATTTGTTACTTGAGAGAAGAGTCAGATTCCCACCTAATACAACCCATTTTCAGGTAGAGGGCTCTGGGCAAAGAGCAGGTTTATGTTGAACAAAAGTCACTGTGGGATCTAGACACCAATACAGTATGCCAGAGCACTTGAACATCTGCAGTGGGCTCACCCTGACACCCATCATAGACCCATTTTCCTTAAACTATGACTTTGTGCAACAGCTTTTTCCATGTGACTGAGTCTACCCCCAATAACTCCTGGACTGGTAACAAATCTCTGCAAGATCTGAAGGAATAGCAGCTATGTCAGAGGAACAGTTCCTGAAAACACCAGATAAAGCACCTGAAGGAAGAAGACTTGAATTAGTGCCTTATGGAGGTATTTACCCCAGGAGAGCCAGTCACCACATGCTACCCTGTATGCTTTGAAGACTACCTTGCTTCCTGCCTGATAAAGGAGGTGGAGGCAGAGTTGTTGGGGTGTTGGAAGAGGGAGGGCATGGACATAGATCAAGTGAACAGAACACAGTCACACCTATTCATTGCAATGTGATGGATGCACACCAGCTCAAAACCAACAGTAGATGGCTTATCAGTGCCAAGCACTAAATTATGACTAAGATCATAATTTAAGAAACGAAGTAACTTTAGGAAGAAAGTTAAGTTGATTCAAAATACTTCACCAGAGAAATAATTTTTAACTATTAAATAGTAATCTCCAAATAAGTTTGTGGTTCATTCTAAAGAAAAGTGATTTAGAATGGTTTTGAATGGAAGATACCTTAAAGATCATTGAGTTCCAATCCCTCTGACATGGGCAGGCACACCTTTCACTAGACAAGGTAACTCAGAGCCCCATCCAACCTGGCCTTGAATGCTTCCAGAGACAGGACATCCTCAACTTCTCTGGGCTGACATTTCCAGTGTCTCACCACCCTCACAGTAGAGAATATTTTCCTAGTATCTAATTTAACCTACTCTCCTTCAGCCCAGTGCCATTTCCCCTTGTCCTATCACTGTGTGCCTTTCTGAATAGTCCCTCTTCAGTTCTCTTGTGGGACCTTTTGGGTACTGGAAGGCTGCTTGTAGAGTGTCCCCAGGACTTTCTCTTCTCCAGGCTGAAAAGCCCCAACTCTCTCAGCCTGTCTGACAGGCCTCTCCAGCCAGTCTCCAGTCTCTGGACTCGCCCCAATAGATCCATGCTTTTCTTGTGTTGAGGGCACCAGAGCTGGATACAGCTCTGCAGGTGGGGTCTCACAAGAACAGACTAGAGAGGCAGAATCCCTTCCCTTGACCTGCTGGCCATTCCTCTCTTGATGCAGCCCGGGATGCAGTTGGCCTTCTGGGCTGCAAGCACACACTGACAAGTCATAATTGAGTTTTTTGTCCACAAACATCCCCAGGTCTTTCTCCTCCGGGATCCAGACTCCATCCAGTCTCCTCCCAGACTGTATTTGTGCTTATTACCTCTCCCCAGGTGCAGGACCTTGCACTTGGCCTTGTTGAACTTCATGAGACCCACATGACCCACCTCTCAAGCCATGAAAGTCCCTCTGGATGGCATCCCCTTCTCTTCAGTGTGTCAGCTGAACCACACAGCTGGGTGAGTGGTCACACTCAGTGTGCCCAGGTCAGTGAGCACACTCAGGGTGCCCTCAATCCCACTGTCTGTGTTCATGTTGTCATCAAAGATGTTAAACAGTGCCAGTTCCAACAGCAGGGTTGTTGTTGTTGTACTGGTCCCATCATGGAGTTGTTGTTTTTAATTTTTTTACTCTACATTTTACTGAAGTTCCTTTAATTTTCCCCCTTTTTCTATGTATTGAACAAAAAAAAAGCTAATTTTCCCAGCTTTTTTTAAAAAGAACTCTCAAGTTTTTCTGTTAGCCCACACATCACTAGGGGGTTTTATTCATTTTTGTGCTGTAATTGAAGATCATCATTTGTGGCTTGCTAAATGCATAGAGACTCTGCATGAGTCTCTGCATGAGACTCTGACAACGTCTACAGTAAGAATATATCACACCTTAATGTGTTACTGTTGAATTTAATGCAAAATATTTTCTACCCTGCTCATGATTATGGGACACAAACATTTTGACTAGGAATGAAAGTTGTGTCTTAATGTCAATTAACTAGAGAAAGTTTCCCAGTTCAGGAACATGTGCTGGCATGGTGAAGGTTCAGAAAAGTTTGATTTCACAAAGCTAAAGTAAAAGAATACACTTTGAATATTTGGCAAGATTTTAACACTTTAGAAAATGTTAAACTACTCCTTATACTGTTCCATATCACACAGGATAAATATCATGCCTTGCTGTCCAGTTCCATGAAGACTCTTTTACAGTAATTCACAGATTTCTTCCCACTTCAGTCTCTCCTATTACCTGTGGCTTTTTAGGACATGTCCAGGCTTTCATTCTGCCAGAGAATCAACACATGAACAGGGCTTACATCTAGTCCACGAAGATGAGGTGCAAGTATAGGTGTATAAGATGAAAAATACTGCATAAAATTCCTCTTAATTTGAATAAATGTTTGGATTGATATGAAATAAAACATTTATTTAGGTTTTTGACCTCTTTTAAATACCTTAAAAATTAATAATGTTGATGTACAGATGGAAAAACATTTTGAAATACATTTTCTTTTGAATTACTGACTTTTTTTTCTATTTTCTCAGATATTCTGCCAGTTCTTTCTTCCTTTTTTTTTGGAAGACTGAACCTTTTGAGAAACAAAATGCTTTCACATGCTTTTTTGATTGTTCCAAGTCTTCTTGTTTAGTGAAAAAGAATCACCCAAATTAATTGCTGTGCAGAAGAATCCCCATTAATCAGACCCGTGGGGAGTGTGTTCCTTTTTTCCCTCCCTGTCTGCCTTCCTCCATTGCCTCTAGATGTTCTTTTGAGGAATTTCTTATCTGCAAACTAAAATAGAGTGAATGCCTCTATTTCCTTAAGGCCCCCTGCTTCTTTTTTTTCTTTTCAAGTGGGATGAAATAGCCCTGGGGTTCTGGCAAGTTGTCCCAATTCACTAAAGCCTGCTGTCCCATTTACCTTTTAAATTCTGGAAATAATCAAGTGTCCAAACACAGAAAGAGACATTTCTGCACTTCTGCTTCAGATCAAGACACAGATGATGATTATATTCTTAGAACAGGTATTATTCCCAAACTTGCTGTCCTCTGCAAGAGCCTGACACTCTGAAGGGCCAAATTTCTGTCTGCAAAACGAGAGTGGGAGAGGAAAGGCAGTTCCCCGTGGTGGAGGGGAAAGGCAGCAGGATGTGCTTAACCCTGGCTGGTGTGGGTGGGAATGAGGTTTGTGGCAAGCACAGCCTTGACACCCTCAGCTCTGCCTCACAGCTTCAGTCATTTTCAGTCACCCTCATTTTCCCTTTCAGGAGCCCAGCTGGAGCCAGCCTGCAGCCATGATATGCTCCCCTCATCTCCACTCCAGCGTGTTGGAAATCCTCTCTCTCCTCCATCCCTCAGCTGACCCAGGAACATCTTAATTCTCTATTTTGTCACTCCTAAACCTCGTGGCAACCCCATGTCTCTCCCACTGGTGTCCAGCTGAGCTTTCTGTCACTGCATGGCCTGATCCTCATGCCAAGGCATCTCAGCTGCTGCTCTCCAAGCACCTTGTGCTGAGTGGACCTTGGGCTGTGGTGCCTTGTGGTGAATGTATTCAAGGTGAAAACTTTGGACTTTTTAAAGCCAGATTATTTTGTACTTTCCACCCTCAAAATCTTTCCTACTTTGCTTTAAAAACAAATTAGCGGAAAAATAGGGAGAGATTCTCTGTGAATATGTTGAAAAACACAGCTTTCATCTTATTTAGAGCAGAACACCTAAAAAGACCACTCAAAAGTACTTTTCTCATTTTCTCTATTAGAACAGCTGAAAACTAGTTGTGCTGACCTATAGTATTCAAATGGTATTTGATTTCTTTCTCTGAAATGTTAGATATTTAATCCAGCAGACTGCAGAACGTTAACATCTGTGTTATGCAGATACAAGGCACTGCAACTGTGGTGGTGCAGGCTGAGAACACTAGATGGTCCCTGTGATCCAGTTTTACACTTCAGAGTCTCCACAGTTTTCTCAGCAAGTACAATCATGCCATATCCTTACAGCCAAGGGGAAAAAAAAACAATGTTGGCCATCGGAAGTTACCACCCAGAACCACATCAAGAACTGCAAAAGTAACCATGATGGTTTTCTCAGCCTTTATAACTAGGGAGCGACGTGGCACTCTCAGTCTCCCAACCAGAGCAGCGCAGCCCTTCGGAAAGTTCCTCAAAAACAATTGGCCAGAGTTTTTCCCTGAATTTGGATACACCCTATAATACAGAGCAGCAGTTAGACTGAAAAAGACTAGAAAAAAAAGGAGAATATAAAAATACAGTAGAGAGGTTTTGAAAGTAGCAGTATGTGGGGTTTTTTCCCACTCATATGAGTGCAGCGCAAGGTAAGGATTTTATTTAAAAAGCAGCATTTTCTCACCTTGTTTTCAGAATTAAAGCCATGGAATGAATAAAAAATCAGTAGAGCCTAATTTATTGTACAAATTATTTTTGGCCATGTTTTCAAGTCAGATTTATTTGCAGAGATCCCACTCAAGATTTAAAACACTTTTTTTCCTGATATTACCTGTTTTTTGCCATGGGAGAAGTCCTAAAAGATTGTTATTTTTCAAAGCTATACTCCTTGTAATAATCAGGTACAATTTCCATTCAAAGTCAGTCTTGATCTCAGTTGTGCTGTATCTTCAGACACTTTAAGTGTCTTTCAATGGTTAATGAGGAATAGGTATCCTAAGTCAACCCTTACTGAATTTTTCCAGATATACCCAAGTGAGTTCTCTTAAATGGGTCACCATCAAATTTAACAGAAAAAGCCAGGCAGGAGGAGCCTGGAAAGAGGTGAAAAAGCCTCCTGCCTTGCTACTGTTAAAGCAAAGGAGCCAGATTGATGTTATTGATGAAAAAAGGATTGGCTATGAAAGCAAGTGTGCCCCCCTTAGCTTGCTTGGGAGTGAGGGGAGTCAGAAAATGTATGGAATTACTTCTATTTCCATGTGGTGTGAGTACCAAATCTCAGGGAGGATGGTGAACACTGTTGTCAGTTCCTGCAGCCTGTCCCCTCTACTGTTTTTCTACCTCCCTGTCAGCCACATTCCTCCTGCTTGAAACCAGCCCTGCACACCACAGACACACTGCTGCTCCTCTGCCTGAGGGGGAGGAGGGCTGGGCACCAGCTCCAAGAGCCGCCTCCAAAATTTTGGATTTCCTCTGGCGCAGGCTGTGGCCAGCGTGGATGAATTTGACGTGAGCACTGCAGACAGGGAAAAAAATCTTGCCTGGAAAGAGCTGCACCCTTTTGCCAGAGCATCCATAGCCTCATTGACAGTCACCACAGCCATCCCAGAGGGAGCACCCACACCCCACCCAAAGGTGATGGGTACCTTGAACTGTGGAAGTACCAGCAACAGCTGAGATTTCCTCACAAACAACAGGAATGTCCCTTTGAACTTGGGAGAGGAGAAAGTGCCCTGGTCAGCATTATGTCTCTGAGTCTGGAGAACTGGAAAATATAGGCTATATCCTGACACCCCTTTTATGGTCCATCTTCACAAATAGCTCAGTCAGAAAGTATAACCTACATCTGGGAGATCTTCTCCAGTTAACAATTTTGTTTATATTGTATGCAGCATTTTTATGTTACAACCCTAAAACTGTGACCTGTTTCTTCCTAGGCCCATGTCACTCTTCCTCTGATTATTTCCTCTCACACTACCTGAAAGCCTCTTCTGCATAAGACCTCTCCCTACACACTGCTCATGCCTCCCGGCAGCTCACTGTTCTCCTTTGCTAATGAGTTGTCTGTGACACCTTCCTTTCCTGAATCGTGTCTCCATCACCTTACCCTGCTAAGGTAAGATGACCCTTACCAACAGGTATCTTGGCCCTCCAGGTGTGTTTGTTTTTCTTGGGTTCTCCCACCTGCCTTGCCCTAGTCCGGGCTGCCCTGGCGTTGGACATCTCCGGTTCCTCATCACCACCCAGTGAGCAGCTAGGAGGCACAGCACTCTGCATAGCCTGCTTGAGGATGCTTTGGTTGCTCTGTGGGTTGTTTGCATTGCTTGTTGGGCAGGAGCTTGGGAAGGCCAGGGAGAAGACACACAAGCTGCATATACCAGGTCCAGTACAAGAATTTCAGGTGGGGCATAGGATAATGAACCATAGTGGAAGCTCAGGTGGTAACGGCATTTCAGAAAGAACACAAGAGATTAACCACCATTAATATTTATCATAGTTGCCAGGTCTTCACATATTCACATCAAGTCTTTAGCTTCTAAATCTACATTTGGTTCATAAGTGCATCTATTTAGGACACAAACACTACCATGCAAATAGACTTTCCCATACGTGGTGCCTAAGAAAACATAAATGCTTTTATGTGTATCTATAGACAGTTTTCTCTGACAGGGAAATTGCTAGAGTGTCATTAATAACAAAAAAAGCATTTCTAGGCTAAATTTTAGAGGTTTTGTTCACACACGTGAACATGAGTATGTGTAGTCTCAAACATCTTTCTAGAGGTGTTCAGCTCTTTGTCTCTTGTGTACATACAAACAGACACCATACACTCACAGACACACACATGCAGACACATGCCAACACACTTTATACAAAAATTTAGACAGCCACATTTTGTGGGTAAAAGTTTCCCATTCAATCAGACACAACCTCAAATTTGTCTGTGTGTAGCTATTTAATTTCTGACATTGCTGTTGCAATCCAGGTGACTGCTGGACCCTCATCACCAGGATCTATGAAATGGAGGGAGCAGAAAAGACTGGCTCAGTCTGAGCATCCAAGGAGATGCTCAGGCATCAGAGGGCTTGCCACAGACTTCACAACCTGAGCTTAGATATTGCCTCCAGCTGTGCACTCCCTCAGGACATTACAGCTACTAGTCCCCAGAAGACAAACACCTGCACCTCTGTATTGCAATGTCTTGGTTTTAAAGCATGTTCTTTTTTCCAGCTCTCTTTATTTTATCTGGAGATGAATGTGTGGATGTTCAACAGGGACCTGTTGAATGCTGAAAGGCCTCATGGTTGTAATACTGTAACACTTGCAGAATCTTATCCAGAGGACCTAAAGAGGACCCAGTGCAATAAACCATTGTGTTGGTCCTACCAGATGACCTGTCTCAAGATTACAAGGCATTAAAACAAGTGTGTGGTATTGAGAAATAGATAAAAAAATTAGTCTAAGCATCAGCTGACAGGTCCATGTTGAAAATCAGAAAAAGTTTCAAGATACTTAAAAATAAATATAAATAAAATACTATTTTCTGATTTGTGGCCAAGACTCAACTCAAAACTTATTTAAATAATAATATTTTTGTTTTTCCAGCAGTATGTTAGAAATTTCAAAATGCTTTATGAAGGTGTGCCGGGATTTATAGCTTAGAAAATTTAGGCACAGAAAATGTTGGTGTCCTTTTCTTGAATCTAGATGACATCCTGTTTTTCCATTCAGCCTTGCCCCAAGGCTCACAACAATAAAAAAGTACAGGTCTTCAGGCTACAAATCTGTATTTGCAGAGTATAACTCAGACATCTGCAGACTCTGGATCATATCACCAGTTTTACCCCTCTGTGGACCAGTTTTCTCATTCATGTTCTTCAAACCTTGCAGGTAAAACTCAAATGGAAGCGAGCAGGATCTTCTAAGGAAGAAGAGCTGTGGTCCTGAAAAATAAATAAATTTACGTGATTTCTTTGACTTTCCAAAGTTCGGAAAAATTGTTATAAAAATAAAGGTGAAAATTTGAAGCAGGGCTATTACTAGAAAAGCAATTACAAGAGTCTGGGGATGTGGATGCACTCTCAGATTGCTATCAAAGGACAAAGAAAAGTAAAAAAATACTATGGATAATTTGGGGTTAATGAAAGTCATCAGGCTTTACCAGAAAGGAGATGGAAACTTCTGAGTCTCCAACCAGTATCTTCCACTCTGGCACAGTTTGGGGAACTGGTATCCAATCATATCTGAGTTGATGCTCCCCTTACCACTGGTTAAGCTCATTAGCTGGATGCTGTGTGAGGCTTCAGCACTGTTTTACAGTCAGAGAGAAAGACGAAGACTCCTACAGAGATACTCTGGCTGACTTCCCAGGAGCAGCTCTGTAATGTAACCAGTCTTCCCCAATACTGGCCTCTGCATTTTTCCAGCATTTTCTCTTCCCTTCCCTTCCCTTCCGCCGCCTACTCTTCTCAGTTTGAGTTCTGTTATCTCTATTATGTGCTCTCTCACTCTCTTTCTTTCCTCAAGCACTTATTTAATTATAGCCTTTAGTTATCAGCTGCCCAGGGAATTTCATCCAGTCTCCCCTCTCCTCATAGGAAACTAAGGTGGGTAGGAACTTTGCAAGGACTGGATCCATTTGGTGTGGGTGTCCCACTTCCCCAGTGGAAAATGCATCAGTTGTTTTGAAGGGGAATGCTCCCTGAGTTAGCTTACCTCAGGTGCAAGGAGAAGTGACCTGGGATAAGGATGAAGGAACAGCTGCAGGAAGAATGTGGAGCAAGAAGTTTACATAATTTCACCAACCATATTGGTTAGGAATATTTTAAGAAAATTAGATGGCTCTAAATCCCAAGGTATCTCCAGTTTGAGGAACAAATCCTAATTATGTTAGAACAAAATTGGTCCCTGATGGAGATACCTTGCTGGTTTTACTTTCTCATAAAAAACAAAGCAGCCATGGTGACTGGGCTGAGTGCTTCTTATTTTCATTGCTGCAGGGATATCCAACAGAGACAGAGAATTTAATGTTTTAAAGCATCTTTCTTTCCCTCTACCTGCTTTTGCCTTTTCTCAGAATTTCTGAGAAACATCTGCTGTTCTTTGGTAATCACATTTTTTCGCAGATTTTGGTGTTATTCACAGAGTTGAGCCTAAAGGCCCCTGCATCTGATAGCATATTATCAATTCTCTATGTGTTACTTGCCAAACCATTACGTTGTTCTTCCTTCTTGGCACCTTCCTAAATATTTCACCAAACATCCTGAAGACAATAACCCCCACTGTGACAAATGTTCAGCAGGCTGGAGGGCTCTGTTGTTCTTCCACACCACCCCATCACAGATTCATGCCCCAATGCCCCACAATCATCCACAGTCCACTCCCACTCATACTCTGCATTTCCAAGTACAGTTTCCAAGCCCCCTGGGACTCCTATGCACATTTCTTACCTCAGCATGTAGCACATATATTTTTTTGGTGATGAAACTAAGACAAAAGAACAGACAGTAACAACTAAAAGTGCTTTTAGTGCAACACAACATCTACATAAAAACTTCCACAGTGATTAGTGTGTGTGTTTAGAATTAAAGCGGGGCTGATTCCAAATCTCTTATCTTGGGTAAAGTGAGCTGTATCAAGCTATGTATCAAATAATCAGCAGGGTTTTTCAGCGCTGGGATATAACCTGAGTTTTCCAAAAATATTATCTAAGAGATCACGAGCTAAAAGAAAAAATGTGAAAATGATGCTAAGAAAATGTTCCTGCCATCCAGTCAAACTGAAATTGAGTCTGAAGATGTGGGAAATCACTGGAGCTTCAGTGTGGTTTGCATTAATTTGAATCTTTATTCCTTAAATTCTCCTTCTTTCCTGGGAAAATGCAGAGCTGCAAGAATTGCTAGATCTGGCATAGCTTTTTGAAAAGGGAGAAGAACTCTGACAGGGGACGTGTCTGTCCGTGTCCCTTGCCCTGGCTCTGCTCCGCAGTGTCCACGTAGTCAGCGGGCTGCGCACCAAACCAGAGAAAGGGGAGGGGGGGAGAAGGAAGGATGGACCGAGGGAGGAGCCCAGCCAGGCAGATGCATAATTTTTCTTCACCCCATTCTAAGGACAGGAAAAACAATTCAGGAAAAGCTGCATGAAGCAGGACTAATTCTTCTCAGTCACCCTCTGTTCTCTCCAGTCACAGTTCTAGCAGAGGGCCAGACACCAGCACCAGCATGGCCACAGGCTCTGCTGAGCAATCCCAGCCCCTGGGAGCAAGACAGCCTGGAAGCAGGGGAGGAAGAGGGGTATGGATAGCTGGGAAAACAGTTCCAAATTCTGTTTCCAGAGCTCTGGCTTTACTTCCTTTTTTTTTTTTTTTTTTTTTGTACCTAGGAACGGTGCTTGCCATACAGCTCCTGCTTCTGGGTTAGCTTCTCATTCTCGTCGTCTGGGATGATGACGGACTGCAAAGAGCCTCGTGATTTTTATTTTAGTAAAAGGGGAAAAAAGAATGACTGCATGTTGCTGCTGTGACAAACTACTTCCATAGACACACAGCCAGCCCTCTCCTGCTGCATGAAACAAAAATGCTTGAAGAAATGGAGCACACACAGTTGTAGTTAAAGGAAAAGCTGCAAAAGGAAAAATCTGGAGGAATTCCTTTCTCCCCCTGCTTCCTCAGCCATGTACTCACTTGCAAGTGACTACAGGCTTGCAGCAGAGAGGTGTTTTCATTGGGAAACGTCCCAGCAGGCTGATTGGGTGGGCCATTGCCCTTTGAATAAATGCCAAATCCAGCAGTCTAGGAAAAAGGAAACTTTTTAAAAAAATTTTCTCCTTCAGGCCTAAATCAACAAAACCTGGAATAGACATCCTGGAGGTAGAATTGTTGGGGTTCAGGCGGGAAGGCAGGTGTAACCAAGATTTCTCTCAACTCCCATACTCATCTGAAAGCTTTTTTCCCATTAAAGTCAAAACTGTTTAGCAGAGGTCTGTTTCTTTTGCATTCAGCAACACTTTTTCCCAGTAGAACCTGTACAATGTAGTTTTCTAGAGCTTGGCAGCAGTGCATGTGGCACCTGCTCCCTCTGCAACACTCCTGCCACAGTAGCTCACCTCAAAGCTGCCCTCAGACCTCTCTGCTCTGTGCCTCTTGCTAGGGAATGTGAAAAGAAAATATGAGTGGATAAGTAAGCAGCAGATGGGGAGTCTTGGAAGGAAAACACTGACCACATATTCAAAATGTGGTAAATTGAAACAATTGGCAGCAAAATTATCTGTAGCTTAATGATCTAGTCTGATTCTAGATAGTCTCACAACACAGGAAATGTTCTGGGCACTGAATTGATCTGCTTCTGGTGCAGTCATTATTTTAACCTGGAAGAGTTTGTTTGGGCTACATGGCCTTCCTGCTTCTTGCCTTGTCAAGTGATTTTAGATGGAGAGGAAATCACTTCATGATTCTTCAAGGTTCAAGTGTTTGCTATTGAGGATGCCATTCTATTTCTAACATCTTTAAATACAGTCACCTATGGAAAAGAGGCTGTTCCATAGTCATAATCAGTAGGGACTGGCACAAAGCAGACATGCACCCACATAATTATAGGCAGGGACACACATGTATTTATAGGACCATGCAAATACCTACGACATGCTCTCATAAAAATTGTGTTTCTCAGTTGCTGGTTCTTAGCGCTTTAGACAAAGGTCATTCTAACTGAGAGAACATAGTTGCTGGAATATGGGTCAAAATAACAGAAATAACTGACATAAAAATCTCAAGTTCAAGGATGGCATATAAACCATGTATCCTTATAACCAGGGCCAAAGGACTTAATGCTTGATCCTTCCTTGTGTTGAAGGAGAAATCCGTTCTTACCCTAGTTTCATGGCATTGGACTAAGAAGTAGACACTTCTTAGAAGAAGGCAGGCAGAGGAGCAGGAAGAAGAGCTATTGTTGTCTTTTACACTTTTCCAGATTCCCACTCATTTTAGTTTCTTTCTACCAGAGAAGCTCTGCTCTTAAAGTCTGTTTCAATTAGATTCAACTGCTTTATTTCCATTTCTTTTGCTTTCCATCTATTTTTATTGTTCACACAAATCCTCACATAAAGCTCACATAAAACCTTCAATATTTAAATTATATTTAAATTATTTGAATGCGTATTCTCCACACTGAGAAGGATAAAATTGACAGACTGATGTACTGACCTTTTTTAAAAAATGAGCAAGTGCCCTCAATATTATTTGTGACTAATTTCCTGATTTTTTTAATCATGAAAGGAAACAGATATGCTGCAGAAGTGCAGCAGAGGATCTGGTATGAATCCTTGGTGTGGACTTAGCGGGTTCATATGAGGTACATACCATATTGGCTGGTGAGGAATTAAGAAGCAGTAACTCCTTAGGGCTTCTGGTAAACCAGCTACAAGAGACTGTTATGATACAGGGGCTGCATAAAAATCAATAGTCCCACCTTGTTGCATAAGTGAAGCAATGTGTGTAAGAAGGTGGGTTAAGTGAGCAAAACGAGCCCCTTACCACCTTACAAAGGAAGGTTTGGACTAGAGGGAGCTCCCCACTGCTGCCATTCTTTGGTGAGTCTAATTGCCATGCCTGGCACTGTGGTCCAGTGAGACCCGAGCAGACTGGCCAGAGTCTCTTTGGAATTCCCACTCTATCATTTAGAAGAGCTGTATTTGGCATGCAGAGGCTGAGGCCTGAACTCCTCTGGTCAATCCTAAATAGCTGTTGCCACTGACAGCCACATCACGTCCCCTACCTCAGCCTGCATTCTTCAATTCCAGAAAATTCCCTGTCATCTTCCTCCCACAGATCATTGCCTTGCTTCAGCAAAGCACTTAGGAAATATTTTCCTTGTAGGTCTGTTTGCATTATAGAAAAGTCACCTCTCTAAATTAGATGTTAGCTTGCAGTTGGTTTTGCTTTAAAGGCACTGCATTAACTTCTGTTCTGAACAGCCTATAGTCCAAACTAGGCTAACATGGAAGGCAGACAGTTCTGGAGCTGCTTTGGGAAGAATTGATATGCACAGTGAATGTATACACAACAGGAGATGAATTATCCTCCCAGACTAAAATTAAAGTGATTTTAAAGCTGTGAAATTTGAAGCTATTGCATAGACTTTCAAAGTGGTCCTTTACAAAAGGTTAAATTTTCAGTACAGCACTCTCAGTTATTCTGGCAGCATTACACTTTCTATACTTCTGCCAATAGCTGAATTTAATTACTGTTGCACTTATGGAAATACTTACCAAACTAGAAGAGCTGCACATGAATTCCATCAGCTTCTTATAAAGTGAAGCAAATGCAGAGATGTTGGCCTATGGAGAGAACATGGAGAACTTTAAAACAGAGCTTTGCATAACTGCTTCTAAGTTTCATTTCTTCCCCTCTCTGGTTCAATGAATTTTAGCATGCATAAAAAAATGCAAGGAAAAAAGAGAAAAGTAAAAAATTGGGGAAAATAAACTCTTCTGTTTATTACAGTAGAGTCAGCAGGTCAGCAGTCCCTCCCATGTTGTGAGAGGTGAAGTCACTCAGGGAGAAAAGGGTGCTGAAGTTTTCAAAAGCAACAAGGGTGAACTGTACCTCCCTCTTACAGTGTCTCTAGCAGTAGTTTTGTACAAAAAGTACTAAGAGCAGGCATCTTGCTCATTCACCTCTAATCCAAATACCAGCTGCATCATCTCATTTTCCCTCCCATTCAGAAGGCGAAATGGCTTCTGCAGAGCTCCGCAGCCACAGTCTTGCAACCTAAGAGTGAGGCTCCTAAAAACTTCTTTCTGTTAAGGTCATATTTTTGTAGATTCCTTTTTGTTCTCTGCTCATCTGGTATCCACAGTCTGTCCTACAGCTGAGTGTCTGACTTTTTATTGGTCTCCAGGTATACCCGGTGCTTGACTTGCACAGTGATGCAGTTACCACCAGGGAAGGGGATCAGCCAAATAAAAGCACTTTCATTTCATTTCATTTCATTTCATTTCATTTCATTTCATTTCATTTCATTTCATTTTCAATTGTTAGTGCTCTAAAGAATAGTTACTTGATAAAGAAAAACCTAATGAAGATGCATTTCTCTGTGGATTTAGGGTAGGACAGATTGTACTTCCTTGACATTTAAAATGTCGGAGGAACAAAGGTAGACTGGTAACA
The DNA here is from genome assembly GCA_013400585.1 of Chloropsis cyanopogon. Lineage (NCBI taxonomy): Eukaryota > Metazoa > Chordata > Aves > Passeriformes > Irenidae > Chloropsis > Chloropsis cyanopogon. The sequence continues at coordinate 17,163 of WEZZ01030427.1, forward strand.
CAATTAAAAATATGATTTTCATTGCTGGCTTGAGTTATACATACCATGGATTAATTATTCTAGGTACTGAGTAAAAAGAAACATGGGAAAGCTAATTTCTTAAAATTTATTTTAGCTGGATTTAAATCAACCTTCTAAGCTAGGACTTCATTCTAGAGTGCAACTCAGTCACTCAACAGGAAAAATTTAGTCTCCCTGAAGCAGTAGAATTTTTTTTTTTTTTTGCAATGCTACCATTACTTTTTTCAGTAAGAACTTAAAGCTTGTGACTGAAGCAGTAGAATAAAATCACTGAGTGCCAATATCAGTAGACATGAAAGTGCTTCATGGCAGCGAGATTAACAAAGAATTCAAATGAGGTTTTTGACACCGTTAAGAAAAGCAGTGACTGGAAATTATTTTGTTTTAAATCTGAGAGCCATTACAAACAAAACAAAACAAAACAAAAAAGAGAAACCATCAAACAAACAAACAAACAAAAAAAAAGGAAGAAAGTAATAGAGAAAAGGCTGTAGTGAGTTGAAGTAGAAAAATATACGGGATTGAATTGTAAGTGATGATACTGCTGTGGAAACATAATAATGAAATATTTTGACTGAATGATTTAGACATTAAACTATTATCTCTAATGTAATTTGATTGATTGTTTAGAACATTTAAAATGACATGTAAGTGCCAAGCTGGCAAGCAAGTTCTCATTCCTCATCTCCCACATAGGAACAAAAATTATTTCCGCCTTATAATATTGAACAAAATTCTTCTGTTGCCAGAAAGGCTGCAGGTAATTCTAGAGATGTTAATTTCAATTATGGCTGAATTTTAATGTTGAAAATTTTACAAGCTGTCATTATAAAAAATAATGTAGTCTCAGGTTATTATTGTCACTTTAAACACAGTCTACTGGTAACTATTGGGATGGAAAGAATTCTAAGCATCCCTGATAATTTTTTCTTCTTGGTGTTTCCAGTGTTTCTACTTCTAAATTTCAAGTGAGGCTGACACCTTTGTGATTCCTTAGATAGAAAAGTATTGCTATGCAGTCATCTATGAAGTAAGATTTATAGAAGAGTAAATATCTTTTATTAGCATATCCATAATAAGTATAGGTTGGGAAATGTTAATTTAAACAATTAGACAATTTGAGGAAAGAAGGATAACTGCTACCTATGGAGAAAGAGGATGTTACCATGAGATGAAATAGGAGTCTTTTACCTACATATATGGAGCACAGAGAGGAAAAGAAAAGGTAATTGTGTATCAATGAACAGTTAAACATATGTGAAGGGTAAGAAAAATTATAATGTGCTGCAAAGTCAATATCTCTACTGGAGTTCTTGAATATGACAGACAACACCCTCACAGACTGCATTTCCCAGTCTTGTCTTTCAAAGAGATTTTTGTAAACCTTCCCATCAGCCCCTCTCAATGATCAAATCTGATAGGTCAAAAATAGATCACCTGTATTTTGAAAATACTCTCCCACTGGCTGATGTATGTCCCTGTATTTGCTTTTCTGAGTTCATACTATTTAATGCACAGCACTAGCTTTGTGTCTGGGACCATGCTCTGTAAGGACATTTAGAGAACCAGAAAAAGTACATAATTCTCCAGGGAACTGCATGTGTTTCATCTTTGGGTTTGCCATCAAAGACGTTTTATGTGTGCCATGTTTCCATTGTTACTGGCACAGAGCCACGGATCCCCTCTCCTTTGCAGCACTCAGGTGTGGTACAGCTGCACAGCCATGTTTCCACTGCTCTTTACTGCAGTCTGACAAAGGAAGGCAGCAAACCCACACAGCGGGGTGCTCACAACCAAATTCAAAACTCATGAATCCTATTGCATCAGCAAGATCCAATAGTGTCCATATTTCTTTTTAAAGTGAATTAATGAGGCAGTTTTGCCAGTAACAGAGAACTCCCAGTCGTGCCAAAACCAATGTTCTTTACATGTGCTCCACGAGGCCAGCACACACATCTGTCCATGGGGATAATAGAAGGTGTGATCTACACAGATCTGTATCCTAAGGCTAAATGTCTTGGAGGAATTGCAAAGAGCAAAGATCACTTCTACTACCACAGATCTGTAACAGTACATCTATTGCAATGGTACTTTCAGGAGTGGTCCCTAAACAAAATTTCTTTCTTGACACTTCTGTTGAATAATAAACTTATTCTTAAATATGGAGTTTGTCCTAATTTGGCCAATACTGAAAATCAATTGTACTTTGGAAATGTAATAATATTTACTTCTACTCTACAAAATAAAACAATTTGCTAAAAAGACAAAGAAAGGCTAGAACCATCTCAGCTAATGTGGCAACATGTTGGTGTGCCTCTCTTCCTGTTCCTGTCTCTACAATTTTTGCTTAAGGAGTCCTCATCTCTATATTCCTTCTCTGATGTTCTGCAATAAACACAAAGATCTATTTTATTTTTTTACCAGCTATGACATTCACTTTACAGCTTTGCGAATGTGTACACAATTCTGAAGCCACTGCAGATGTAGTCCTGTCATAGTTCATACTCTGATTCTGACTGATGATGTGCTGATAACATGCTGCAGTGAAATTTCAAAATACCAGTCCCAGATGACTGTTTGGATCCCCTATTATAGCTGGAGGCCTAGCTCAGACGTAAATTCCTTTGTTCTTGACATCTACCTTTAGAGAAACACACTCTACCCTGGGAATTCCAAGTCAGAAAACGTGCTGAGTTTTATACAGGGAAACAGAGCATGGGAAGGGATCATCAGGTTCAATGAAGCCAGTTGTCAAACACAAATTACAGTGTAGCTGTTTCTACTTCAGGAAGATCTGCAGAACAATCACCCCACATGACCTTTCTAAGGAAAGTATTTCCTATTGAATTTCAGGTTTTTTTGAATACTGAAAGTATCTTTCCCTATGACAAAAGCAATATAGCTGACAAGTATATAGCTGATAGTTTTAAAAATAAATAAATTTAATTCCTTGTCTTCCTGTCTTTGATGAAAATCACTCTTTATTTACCTTGTGAGGCTTTCAAATGGCAGTTCTATGTGCAATTTAATTCTGTTATGCCAGCTATGGTACTGAAAGAAAACTCACATTCTGAGACTTCTTTATTTGCAACCTAGTTAGATCCATCCTCAGCAGTTTCTTCTTGTTGTGTCTCATGGAGTTGCACAAAAGCTGCAGCTCTCCACAAGTCTCTCTGTAATAACATGTCTCAGGTAATTATTGGTTTCTTGGAATGCACTACCCTCTACTTCAAGCCATAATTAAAGGAATCAAACTTCAGAACAGTCTCTGGAAATCTGAAAATAGGAGTTTAATTTAGAAATGTTAGGGTGGAATGGGAAATGAGTGAGCCAAAATCAGCATACTACAATGCTTATTTGCAAAACTCTCAACAGGGCATCCTTTTCGTTTTGGCCAGCAAGACTTATCCAAGGAGCCTTGTATATAAATGGGGCGGTGAGAACAACAGCAGGTCCTCTCCAGAAAGAGCAGAGTGCATTTATTATCAAGACAGAAAGAGTTTGCTTGAAATTACATGCAGGTCTACCATCAAAAGAAGAATATTGCCAAAGGCAAAACAAATTGTGACAGACAAGGCCTCTTCTTATACCTGTTCATCAGTGTTGCCAAAAACTGCATGCTGAAGTCCATATTTTAAACAAGGATCTGGGGATATGTTTTGTTTTAAACAAGTGGACACCTCCAGGGATGTGAAAGGGTTATGTGAAAGGATAATGCTTCTGTTGTGCTTTCTGTATCTTGGCCACCTTTATGTTAAATGGCTGATTTCAGAAAACTTTTAAAACTTTGTTAACAGACTCCTGGCTAAATCCAGGTTATAGTTCATCAAGTGTACTTTTAAGCCTTTTTCCAAAGTTCTTCTGATATGGTCTATGAATATTTCTTCCTTACCAAGTGCTGGGTTATATTCAATTCCAATAAAATATTGGCAGTAGTTTCATGGGATGTTCTGTACAGATCTGGGAAGCTTCACTATGAGATTAGGTGTCATGACAAGATAGGCCCAGAAAATTGAACACTGAAAATAAACTGGGTTTCATTCATTTCTTGGGGTTTTGTTAGGTTTTTTTAAGTTTTAGTATCACTGTGATTTTTTTACAAATTCTCAGCAAATAAAAACATAACCTTCTCAAGTACAAATGAAACAAAGTACTTATCTAGATGCTGATTTACAAGTAAGTCTCTGCCTTTCCATTCTTTCACTTCTTTCTCACTACTTACTAGCTCATTTCTCCTTTTGTGCCACTGTCTCTCAATTGTATAGTTGGAGGATATTTTACCAGTTTTTTAGGATCTAACTCATTTTCTCTTTCTCCTTCCACTCCACTCCACTCATCTCAGTACTTTTAGGTCATCTTTAAGTTTCAAATTAGAAACCCTGTGACACCATGATTTCCCCAGATCCCTCTCTTGCAGTTTTAAATAAAGTGCTTTAACTTAAAGATTCTTCAAATATGTCTTTGGGGTTTTTTTCCCCTCCAGTTCATTCATGATATGGAAGATCAAATATTCATTTTTGTTCCTTTCATTTTTCTTCCGCTTCTTTACAGGGTAAAGGTCACTTTTTTACATAACATTTTTTATCCATAATGTCTCTTACTAATATCTAGGGTGAAACATCCTCTCCTGTGCATCAAGCATTTTCCCATACTCTTAGAATTTCTCCCAATACATTTCTGTAGAAATATTTTTGCTTAGAAATTTAGGATTATATTTGTAATAGAAACATACACAGAAGAGAAAATTTCTTTGTCTCAACATCTTGATTTTCTTTTCCCTTATTTCCTCATTTCCTGTATCCTGTGACAGGAGGGAAGATTAAGGGCTGATCACTGACTGATTCCCTAATCTGCCATTTCCTTCTGAAAAGGGATGATTTAACAGAGGAAAACAAGAATTTAGGGTGATGGATTCCAATATCCAACTCTTTGTTTGGACCCTGAGCAAGAATCTGGGTCTTTGTTTCCTGCTAAATGTCCAGCTCCACAGAATTATTTTGGATTGCACATCTATTCCTGCATCACTTTTTTTGTTTCTCCATCCCATTTTTGGTCTGCACTTTTTGAAGGGCATGAAACTCCCTGATTTTTCAGGACTGGGAATCCCCCACATCTACCACGCCTCTTTCCTGACATGAAAATCTCACCTCTGTGAAAAAGTGGGTAACCCAGAGTCATTAATTTCTGAACTGGTGACAGAACTGCTGGTTATGTTGGCAAATTGCTGTTGTTTCTTGTGGTTTCCATGTCTGCCCCGAAGGAATTGGATAACTCTGCTCAAATGCAAGAAAATTTGGTCATTTGCTTACTTGATCACTGATACCTGATTACAAAGGTCAGGATGATACCATCAGGCAATACACATGAAGCTGTTTTAAAGATGTTTTCTATTTCCTCAGAACATATTCCATTTCCTTTGGGAAAGGTCGAAGCACAGAGAATGGGGGAATAAATGAGCACTAGGTTAATAAGCTTCCTGGAGCTATCATTTACATTAATTACATGTTTTCTCTGCCTCCTTTGGGTATGCTGACAGAAAGACATGAATTTCACTGGGAATTTCACCTCTGTAAGTAAGAACATAAATGTTATATGAGAAGGACAAGTAAAGAAAGTTGGAATAAATAAGATCTCTATAGTTATAGAACAGCAAAATGGGAGATGTTTATGGTTTTCCTCTAACATCTGACATCCCCACACCCATCTCGGGCTGTAGTTTTCTTATATCAATGTCTGGAAAACCTAGCATTTTCATCCATTATAATTTAAGTGCTGCAATGGCTGCTGTTTTTAGAGATTTTACCAAATAACTGAAAACAGGTATTCCTAATATTTTTCTTTGGAAAACTACTCCGATCAGAAAAGTGATCATTAATGTCTTTTTACCTGTGATTCTCTTTGTCTTGGGAGGCTTACCTCCTTCACCCATTCTCACGCTCTTCTCACTTAAGCAACTTACTGATTTCAGGGGAGCTAGTCATGGGAGAGAGGAGTCCAACACTCTGCCTTGCAGAAAGACGTCCAGAGTTGGTCCCATGTCGCCAGGGTTAATTTTCTTCCCTGTGTTTTCAGGCTTCTCCCACTGCTGTACCTCTCACATCTCCTCCCATTTGGATTCTTTCATTTGCTTTTTGAGCTTTGTTAGAAAATTAAGAGAAATGTTACAGAAACAGGCTCTTACAAACCCTTTTCCCAGTGCTATTGCAAGTACTGGGAAATATTGTTTATTATTCTGCTGCATCTGCACCTGGTTTCAAGCAAAACCTCTTCAGCCCCAGATGGTCAATTTTTAACACTGTTCACAGCAGGAAGCAATAGTTTGACAGCTGACCCCTTGGTACCACCACTGTTTCTCCTTAAAACTGAGAACTGCCAAACAGAAAGAAAATACTAGAAGAAGAAAATGAGACATAAGCAGCTCCAAAGTTCAAAAAAGAAAAGAAGTTGGGGACTGTAAAGGGCAGAGCACTGGTCTTAGGCTAAGTATTTAGATTTACAAATGGAGATCTCAAGTCCAAAATAATATCTAGGTTAGTTCCTGTTAGCAACATTTTACTGATTTGTGTTAAGGCAGTAGGAGGCTGAAAGTACTTGTTTCTCTAACAGAAATGCCTGGCAAAATCCCCATACATGATTTTCCCATACTCTTGAGGAGACACAGGGTGAAAAGCAGAAGGAGCCATTTAAAATGGTCATCTGTGCTCAGGCAACACCTCTGTTGCTGCAGGCACAGGGCAAAGCACAGGCTGGTGGCCACAGGCATCTGTCCTTCTTCACTCTATAGGCTCCTGCCTGGTGAAATGGCAGGAATGGACATCTCCATATGATTTCCTATTTTCTAGTACATAGTTTTAAAATGTTGTAGGGTACAGGAAAATTAATTACTCCATAAGAAGCATAAAACTATGCTATGGACTAACAGGTGAATTTCAGGGCAGAGTTTGGCCTGTATTTATTTGTTCATTATTAATGTTCTGCAATCATTTCAGGCAGCATATGCCTTTGGGGTGTAGCACTCTCATAGGTGTAATATTTATAAATCACACATGTAACACTTTGGTTTGTGTAAGCCTCATCCAAGTGTTAAAAAAGGACCTCAAAATACCTCTGTGATCTGCTAGATACTTGTCAGACCACAGACACTTGTACAATGAGGGGCTGAATGTCTGGCCAAGTCCACAGGACACTCCAGTGGCAGAACACAGCCATTACTGACACCAGTAAATGTACTGGTCATTCCAGTTTTCCACTGGTTTCCACCTTTTAGATTCAAGAGCAATGAAAACAATATCACCTCTCTTTTTACAGACAGAGTGGAGCACCACAAGCTCACCAGCATTGCCCCTCCACCAGTTGAACATTGTATAACCACTGTGCATGAAAATACAAAGTGAGAGATCTTTTCAGGTCTTTTCAGGTACCAGTAGCAATGTCTACTAATTCAGCTACTGTCTCCCTGTTTGTGACGATGAAATGGGATCAATTGATGTTTCTGTATGATGCTACTTAGCTTGAAAATTGGTTGAGACAAGCCGGTTCTCATGATTTTGACGGTGGCTGGTTCTAACCTTACAGTACATTAGATTCCCTGCTAGAGACAGTTAAAGATGCAAGAGAAAAAATGGACTTATGGCAGAATAGTAAAGAATGAAGTCTTCAGCCTTTTCATCACCAGATATGCTAAGCAGGAGGAGGTCCCATGAGGGGTTTGCAGCTAGTTAGGAAAGGAGGACCCTGGCATTATTTAGCTGGCTACAATCACTGCATTCAAGGCATAAATTGGCAGAAGCTACTGGGAGGAGACTGTAACAGACTGGCCTACAGCACTGATGGCTGCAGGAGGAAAATGGCTATCCACAGGCAAACAGATCTGTCAGCAGAAGAAGTTCAACAGAAGATAGATCTTCATTCATCATTTGATTCTTCTAATTCTCTACAGGGATTTGGGTTTCATGCCAGATTATAGCCCTGTATTTTACAATGCCAGTATAATATTCTAGCAGTTGTTTTTAATGTAAGAAAGGAGTTAAATGATCCACTGAAAACTATGATGGGGAAAATAGACAGAGCAAAAGTAAAGCTATTTGAACTCTCCTACATAGTGCAGGGAACTGTGTTCAGAGGTATTCCAGAAGGGTTATTGGAATTGCCTTCAGGAGAGAAGTGGGGGAAAGTTTTCTTTGTTGCATATTCATAAGTCTTTAAAAGTGTTGGGGTTTGATTGGCTCTAAAGTTCTGCTGTGTTTGATTGGCTTAGAAACTGTAACGGGAGGAAAAAAAAGTAGAAATTCCATCCTGCTTTAATCACTGCCCACTCCAAGCTTCCCTAATGACTTCCAGATGCATTCTTTTTATGCTATTGTTTTGGCACCGTTTCCAGACAACTTTTGTGTCTGTTAACAAAAAAAAAAAAAAAAAAAGGAAAGAGGAAAAACTCTGCCCTCCCCTCTCTTTTAACAGAAAACAGATTTCACTCTGGTTATATAAATGTGTGATGAGCTGGAGAAGCAAAATACTTGTTGCTTTCTCTCTTCAATATCCAATACAATTTCTGATATAAAGTGAAGGAAAAATACTCCTTGTAGGGAAAGAGTTGAAAGCAGATTCTATAGAATCTATTGATATTTATATGAATACCATGAAGTTGACTAAACTAAAAAACATTAACTCTACAAACCTAAATCTCCTACCACAAAATAGTTTTTATGCTGCTGTATGTCTCTGCCCTGTTAAGCCATCTAAAGCAAATCATCTTGCCTCTTAATGCCTCAGTTTCCCCCATGTGAAATGGAGACAATGGTGCTTTGCCACAGTGTCAAAAATTTCTATGATCTGCAGACAGAAATCACCTTGTAAGGTAGGGTCAAAACATCCTCTAACACCCCTAGGGAATGTCACAAGAGTCATGATGCATTTGCTCAGTTGGAGAGCAAAACAGCAGTCCCCTCTGCAGTGGTGTGTTTGGTGCCCATGCAAGACTGCCAAGAATTGTATTTGTAAGGTAGTCTGCTCCCTTTGGAACAAAATAACATATTAGTGCTAAGAACTTCTGTCTTTGAAAGCCAGCAAACCACTGCCTCCTCCTTAGGTACCTCACCAGCCCTACCTTTTCAGAGGATAAAACTCAGGATGCATTATTCTATATCTTTTAAGAGAATTCCACCATTCCTCTACCCTTATGCTGTTGTCCACATCAAAATGTCCACTCCATAGTAGCTGTGCCTCCCAGCCCTCCCATCCACAACAAGAGATGAAGAGGTATTGCTACATCTTGTGAAGAAGATATCTTTTATCAGTCCTTGACTGCCTCAAGAAGTCTGGGGTTTAGGTGCTGGCATCTTCTGCACCAGCAGAAATTCATTGGCTACCAAAAACCCCATGGAATTTCTGCAGTGAGCAGGGACAGCTTCAACCTAGATCGGGTTGCTCAGAGCCGCATCCAAACTGACCTTGAATGTTCCCAGGGATGGGGCATCCACCACTCCTCTGGGCAACCTGTTCCAGTGTTCCTTCACTCTCATCATGAAAAGTTTCTTCCTTCTATCTAATCTGAATATACCCTCTTTTACTTTACAACCATTATCCCTCCTCCTATCACTGCAGAAAAGTCTGTCTCCATCTTTCAAACCTCCTTTAAGTACTGGAAGGCCACAACAAGGTCACTCCAGCTGACCTTAGATGTCCAAGATGAGCAATCCCAACGCTCTCAGCTTTTTCTTACAGGAGAGTGCTCCATCCCTCTGATCATCTTGTTGGCCTCCTCTGGGTCTGCTCCAACAGCAAACCCTCCCTCTCAATGCTGGCCACACTGCTTTGGATGCAGCCCAGGACACCTCTGACGTTCTGGGCTGTGAGTGCACATGGCTGGGTCATGTCCAGACTCTCATTCACCAGCACCCTCAAGTTCTTCTCAGCAGGGCTGCTCTCAATCCCTTCATTCCCCAGCCTGTGTTGATACTGGGGTTGCCCCAATCCAGCTGCAGCACCCTGACCTGGCCTTATCAACCTTCATGAAGTTCACATTGGCCCACTCCTCGAGATACATAATTACCCTGAGGCTAATTGCTTTGTGTTTCAGAAACACTTTAAGCAGGAGTAGACTAGATGGTCTCCAAGCAGCAAACACTTTTTGAGAATCAACCCTCTTGATTATAAAGTCTTGTGTAACATTATTTTATGTAAAAGTAAAACCAGCTGCCCCTGATAAGGTGGGAGAATAGGAGTGTTTGGGAAAGGTGTCTCTAGAAAACTTTCAACGTGTTGGCCAGAATTGGACTGAGCTAAGGAATTTTGCAACTCAATTTTTGCCTGATTTTAAGACTTGTAGTAGAACAGGTGGATCTGTCTGTTATGAGGTACTGAGAAAGAACCTATTTCAGTACTCAGCACACTAACCAAGTGCAAGTCAAAGACCAATAACTCTCAGCAGGACAACAAAATTAATGCTAACAACAGCAATTTTGATTGATCCCTTCTTTTTCATCAGTTAATGAGTTTATATTAGACAGAGGAGATCTATGACAGTTCTTTATTAAATAAAACATTTACTAATAAAAGCAACATTAAAATTACTTGTATTTCTCTGCCACGAGGGTATCTAAAATGGTACAGAGAGTACAGAGAGCATTACAAATTTTAATTGGTAAGAAAAGAACATTGCCTCCCTCTGCAACTGCTAGCAACAATCTGGATTTATAAAATCTAGGTGATAGGCACAGATCTCTCCTGAGGAACTGGTTTAATAATTCCTTAATCCTAGTCAAATATACTCTTTATAATATTTAAATTATAAGGTTTTGAACCTATATTTTACTGTCTCTTACAATATCTCAACATCTATGAAGTGAAAACATTCTCTATGCCCATAGAAATATAAATGAAGATACACCTTTGGATTCACAATGAAGACAAAGTGTGTCTATACCAGAACACCAGACATGCCCAGAAGGATTCTGTACACAGAGGTGAGTTGTCAGGTACTGGTTCTGGGCCAGGAAACCCTTTTTGAGCACATTCAAGGATGATTTTGGAGTTGGTATTTGGAATAGGCACAGTACCTCACAGCTCTTCAACAGACTATTGGTTGGCACGGGCCAAAAGCAGCCCAGGGACCATTCTGACAATAAAAACCATTTATAGTGCCCAAGGAGACCCCCTGTTTAATTTCACCACTGTGGTCATAGCCAGCCTAGCCCAGATGTAAAGGCGCATGTAGGAATTTTGTGCACATCCAAAGCAACACTTGGTGGAAATTTTCAGACAGCTTTGAGGCAAAATCAGAAGTTTCACATCAGAAAATCTATACCATGCCCTCTGATGTGCATAGGTTTCAAATCCTTTTGGAAAGGTGGTTCTAAGATTCAGTCTTCTTTGCCAGATTCTTCACTCCTTGATCACCAACATTACTGTGGTCATGAAAAGTTCCCAGCTCCTGCCGAGGCCGTGCAATGCTGGACTCTTTGAGCAGACACTGAATAGCTCTTTTAAAAGAGCCCGTTAAAATTTAAGAAACTTAATCTATTAAATATAACAGAAATGTAGGGCTGAGAAATCAAAAGGTCGGCTTAATCTATCTCTTTACTTCTAATCAAAGGCAAATATTTCTAGATGAATGCTGACTCATATTTAATATCCTTTTAAAACTTCTAAGGAAATTATTTCTGTCTCAAGAGTGGCCGTAGTAACTACCGCTAGCAGAACGTTTTTCTCTAATAGATAATCCAAGTTTTTTGTCTTCTGAAGAATGAAAAACTTGCTTGTTCTGCCCCAAATGAAGTGTGAGCAACCTGTAATATGCTGAAAGAATGCAGATTATATGTCCATTCAATCCTAATTCCTCAAAATTACTTTGTTAAACCTCTTCTCTACCTTGTTAAATGTCGGCTTGCTCCTTTGCTTCCTCTCACTCTTGGACTCTCCAATTTGTCCCCTATGCATCTCAAGAATGAAAAAAGCTGAGACCTCATGATTGTGGAAAAATGTTATTTAACTGCTTATACACAATGTTTTTATTAATATACACATGACACAGGTAAAGCTGCAAAGAGGCTCTGCCATTGACTCACACTCAGTTTAACCTCCTTTGTTTTCTCCAGATCCTTCCCTGAGGTGTTATCACCCACCTAGGTTAACTATTCATTGTATATTTGTGTATCTGCTTTCCTTCCTAAACTTATTTTGCTAGTGTTTGTTTTTATTGAATTCCAGGGGTTTGCCCCTTTTCTCCAAGTTGTCAAGATCACTCTGAATCCTAATGATAATGGCTTTCAGCTCCTGCCCCCACTGTGGTGTCACACTTAAATGTTTTCCTGTTCTGTTGAAATATGCCCTGAGAATCTCAGGCAGAGCAGAACTCACATAGAGCTCTTTTGACATCAAATAAAAAAAATGCCCTGAATCAAACATTTATAATGAAAGACTATTTATAGAGCATCATATTTATGAAATTGTCTAAGACTTTCCCACTGCAAGACTACTAATATAAACCTAATATCTAAAACTTGTCTCCAACTTCTTTTTTCTTCATATAAAGGATGAATGAATTCTACCTTCAGTGATTTCTCATGAATAGGGTTCCCCCTTCCTAAAACTGTAAGAATTAAGTGCAGTGATGTAATGTAGACTACGTGTAGAGGGAGAGTCATTTACTTAATGAAGATTTATTTTTGGCAGATGTTCTTGCAAAATTTTTCTTAACATCTTCACTCTGTACTCATTAGCCCTTTCTTTGGGAAAGGTATAATGAGAAATCTCAACCCAGAGACAGAAACGTAACAGCCCCAGGATATGAGTTACCTTTTCACTCATAGCTGACCTGACACAGCATTGGCAACTCTGCTGGTTCAAGCAGGAAATTGAATTAACTGACTTCCAGAGATCCTGATCAACACACCTGACTCTGTGAAGTCATACTTGCTACCCCTGGAAAGACTTTTTCAAAATTTTTCGTGTAAACTTTTTTTTAATAAGTTTTTTCAAATCAGAAAATTTCCCTGAGGATTAATCAGTTTTACTGTAATACTGGCTGTTTTTAAACATTTCAGTAATGGTTTTGCTTACAAATTTTAAAAATTATTGTTATTCAACCCCCTCCCCCCATATACTATATAATATATATTGGAAGGGTTTTTTTTTAAAACAGGGCAATTAAAAAAAAAAAGAATATTAAAAGCCTTTCTTTTTTAGTAAAAAAGGTATTTTCAGTAAAAATGTTGATCACCAAAACTATTAGAAATGAAAAGCAGCACGAAAAACTTTTCCAGCCATGTAAAATGGCATTTACTAAACTTTCTAAAAAGTAGAAAACTCTTCATCATTCCTTTAATTTTAAAAAAATAGTTTAAAATTTTATTTTACAATATTGTTCTCTCATTTTTCATTGGTGATCTCATATTTTCTAAAATCTCAACAATTTAAGGCACTTCTATACATAAACGTTAGATTCCCCCTTAGTTTAGATGATCTTGAGCCCTGGTGCATCTCCTCCTCAAGATCCAGGGGGCAGTTTAACAAAGGCTATTTCTAGATTTTGCCCAGGCTTTGTGTTCAGCCTGGATATGGTCTGTCATTTGTATCTTCCTGACACGTCATGAAGTGAAACAAGCCAGCTTCTCCTAGCAGAGATTCCCCCCAAGCTTCTTTTTATCTTACTGTGCACAGACTGTTTGAAGCCCTGCCTCTGTCCTCCATGTCCTCTGCAGTTTATTTTTTCACTCTTTTGTCACAGATATGTGAATCAGCTCAGATTAAATTAAAAAAAATAATGCAGCATACGGGGCAAGGAGCAGGGAAACTTTTTTAGGCATAAAGGGGGAAAGCAGGGAAGTTTAGACATTTGCCATTCATTAAAACTGCTCCTCTGAGTAGCTCAGACTCCATGTGCTTTCCGAGAAAAAATGCAAGCACCTCCATGCTTAGCTGCAAATTGCTTGTTGTTTACTTCATGAGCTCGGTGACAAACTGCATCCTATTCAAGGTATGGAACTGAGAACTGTCCTCCCTCTATAGGTTATTTCTTTGTGATTTTTCAGAAATACTGGTACCTCCCTAGCATTGTTTTTTTACTACCAAGTACCTTCGCATTTAAAAATGGAAAGCTTCAGAGGTGATAGAGCAACGTCTAACGCACAATAGTAAAGCACTGGCAGCGATGAGAGGGCAAAATGTCCTTTTACATGGTGAGAAGGAAAATGTTAAACTCTCTGGTGTTCCAAACAAACCCATAGGATGCAGAAATACCATGGGAAAGAATGCTGACAAAATTTATGCCTGTGGGTTAAAGCTGCAAATGCTTTAAGAAGAAAACTTGCAGGTCAAAAAGCAAAGGATTCCCTTCCCCCCTGCTCTGCTTAAATATTTCTTCCAGGGATTTGAGAAATGCAGGATGACGTGGAAAGGGGTAATAAAACCCTTCGAGTCTCTGGGTGTTCACCAGCCTGGCCTCACTCACAGCAGCTCTATAGACTTTAAAATTAAAAGTCCCATGGAGTGAGTCATGCCTCCCAGTTTCTCCCCTCTCAGAAAGAGTAGGCAAAAAAGGCTGAAAATTTCCCCTGCAAATGCCTCAATCTTGCAAGCTTTAGGCAAATCATAACAGCATTTTTTAATGTTAGTGAGGAACTGCAATAAAAAAAATCTCAGATCCTGAGCAATTCTCAGTGTCAGTCTCGGGCTGTGCTGTGACAAAAATTTTCTGTGAAAAGAAAAATAAGAAGAGAAAGTCTTTGTTTTTCTTCCTGACTTGTCAGGTTTTGGGTGGTTTTTTGGGTTTTGTTTTTGTTTGGGGTTTTTTGTGCTCTGTGGCTCTTAATTTGGAATTGTTGACTCTCTCGTTGTCCTGATGGTCACAGGGGACCTACAACACGCATACCATATAATTGGGAAGCGGTTCGGGAAGCTGCCACGTCTGTAGGGCTCCAGCGCACAAAAGGAGGCGGAGGTAGCAGGAATACCTTCTACTTGACAAACTTGGAAATCCTGGTGCCACATCAGCAGCAGCAGCACAGCCCAGCACAGTGCTCTTCAGTCACTGCAGAACTGAAATGCACCACAGAAGTGATTCAAGGCACAAAACTGCCCAAATGCCTGCTAATATCTGCCCTTCTGCCCCTCACATCTCAGTCAGAGGGGGATGGTACACATTTTAAACCTCTGTTAACAACAAATTGCCTAATTCCATTTAGCATACTTGGAACCTCCTGCCTCTATATCCAAAAGCCTCTCAGTCTGCTTCTCTGTGAATCAGGGAAGAACTGAGGCACAGAGAGACCGAGGGTATTTCAAGACCATGCAGTAGACTTTCACATCCATGTACCTGACCTGACTTGGGAGTCAAAGCCCAACAGACAGACTGAGCCAGTGCTGCTCCTACCCTAAGGAGCCCCAGGTCCCGATGGCTTCTGGTTCTAGAATTAATTCAGGATGTCTGTATGATGTTGCGACTGGTGCGACTGCCATGAAGACATAAACGTCATTCTTAGCTGGCTTTGGTTCCACTGTGCTCACATTCTGAGTAGCCAGCATACAAGAAATTCAAGGTTTTTTGTTCGAGAGGCTCGGACAGGGACTTCGAGCCACACATACAAGACACCTGAGCTGGGTTTGGGCCCATTGGGTAGTATTTTACCAGAGTGGGTTCATTTATAAACACTGAAGTGTACTTGCAATTCAATGAACTATGAAGAGGTAATCCTTGAAAAAATCATGACTGTATTAGCAAGGCCAAACAGTGACCACCTCTATGGACACTCCCTGCAGGGATAACAGCACTAGCATGAGTATCCCATTTATCTGCTCAGCCCTTAAAAGTAGCAAAGTATGAATTAAAGAAAACCTTTGATTCATACACCTTTTTATACCTATTTAACCATATATATGAAATAAGAGTGTGTGTTCACAGAGCCATGGCTCTACCTATCTCAGACATGATGTGTTTGAAGACAGAAGAGCCTGCTGAAGTGTCTGTTGTAAAAACCATCCTTGGAACTATCAGAGCTGACATCATATCCTGATTATTAAGATTTATTATCATGCGTACTTGATCTGGGATGTTGGAACATGCAGAAAAAAAGAGGGACATATAATGACTTAGGGACGATAAAAAGCTCATGTTGGGAGCAAAAAGGAGAAACAAATAGCAGAATTCAGAGAAAAATGTAAGAAACAAGTGACACTTCCCCAAAAAGTATGTTTTATCTAGACAGAAGCAAGTTGATTTAGATGTTTAAAAGTGGAAATTAATGCGTTCAAGTACCATTTTTCAAATATTTTTGAAAAGTTTGAAGGAAACCATAACTACAACGACACAGATGAATGTTGGATCATCAAGAAAGTCAATAGTATTATGGACTTTTCTCAGTTGGTGACTGATGTTCAGTTATCTCTTTTGCCTATTCCAAGTGCACTTTCGAGTCATATAAACATAATCTCCTCACATGGGGAACAAAGGCAATTTCCCATTTTCCAGAACAGATACGACTGAATAATTTACACATTATTTACCATGCAAATTCTGTGATTGTGTGATTTGTGGAATGAAGTGTGTGCATAAATCCAACTGATGTCTAATTGTTCTGCATTATATAGTTACTATGTACACATCCATGTTTTTGTCCTGAACGCTGACATGAACTTAGTGCACTGATATCTCTTTTATGGCAATAATCAAAGTGGCATGAGGTGGCTGCAGTGTCATGGCAGGACAGCAGCCATCCAACTCTGTTACATTAATAGCCCACCTCTGATAGAAAGCTGCAGGACTTAGATGCCAGGGTAGAGGAAGTATTTATTTTTCTGGATCAACATCTGGCTCATTAATGAACTCCACAGGTGGCTCTGCTGGTGGTTTCTACTCCCTTATGTGGTTAGGCTCTGTGTGGACAGCTTAAACAGCCCATCCTGTCAATGACTGGTTCATTCAGCCTGAACTATTTTCATTGGCCCTAGTGATACTGTGGGATCTGTGCAACCTCAGCAAAGCCTCTCCTGAAGTAGGTGCTTAAAAACACCTACAGTTCAGACCGGGAAAAGCTATGGTATGTTTGTTTACATAACGTTTAGCACAGGCAAGCTACCATCTGTACAGTCTTTCTAAAAGCGTTTATCCAACTTATAAGATTTTTGTTCTTAATAAAGAAATAAAACATATTATACGCATAAATTAAAAGAGTGTTTTAAGGCTATAAAGTTCAGTACCCAAATTCAAAAGATTGGAAGAATTAAAAATGTGTGCAAAGTATTCAGAGTCAAGCAAAATGGTATTCTTTTCTCTTCAGAATGTTTTTGAATACTTAACACAGCTCTGGACTGATTGTTTTAGACTAGCTGCAATTTTCTGTAGGAAACTGAAATTTTGATTCACTAATGCAATATTGCTTCACACCGTTTCTAATGCTCCACTCACAATAGCCCATTGTTAGCAATGTATTTCTTCACACTTCCTGATTTTCCCCAATGGTGATTTAAAAAACATTTGGGCAATTTAAAAAAAAGAAAAAAAAGAATTAGAAGTCCTAGCTTCTTACTTCTTTTCAGCTTTTTACATAGTAAGGAAGATAAAATGCTTTAATAACTCCAGTTAGGTAACAGGGATCAAAGTAGGGGTTTGCTCTATTTCTGGTTCAATTTAAGTCAGTCAAATTGGTCCAAAAGTTCAGCAAAAAAGCCTTTTCATCTCCTTTCTGCTGATGCTAAGGGTAATTACTGGGTAGCCCCATATGGTGTTAATAGAGCAGGGTCAAACTGGAATAGCTTATATTCACCTGTATGCAGGGTAAAAAACTGGCTTCCATAGGACCAGGATCTCAACCCAGAAGCTTTACTACAGGGGTGTAATGAAGTCCACAAAGTCCTCCAACTCCACAACTAAATACAGATCAAAATGCCACATTATCTCTGAAGTGATCTTTCAATGACAAGGTTAAAGTGTATCATGAGTTCCACCAAAACTGTTTATACTCAGTTGTTTCTTTCTACTTCTGTACAAAACCACCGTGAATTTCTACATTCAGCAGAACTTCTATTCAACCAACACACTAACTCATCCACATACTTTGAACTTATTGCACAGTTTATATGTAAATTCACTACCTGAAATTAAATCAACTGGATTTAGGGCTATATGTTCTATTAAGCATAAGAATTAAGAGTCTTCTGATGGTCTGAAGAACGTCTTGCAGCACGACACAAAGAGAAATGCAGCGATCACCTGTGCCTGCAATGAATGTAATGGAAATCAGTATAATACAGGTTTAACCTGTGGTAAGCGGAGCATTAATGTGCTCTTCTGAAGTGGTGTACAAAATCTGGGAAGTTCCTCAGGTGCAGGGATGATCATTTGGAATGTTCCTTTCTTTTTCTGACCAAATTTAATTCCTTCTTCAATGGGGCAGTGGTGTACCCAGGCATTTGAATGCTCAGTGCTGAATCAGAAAAACTGGACTCAAGCCATGTCCCAGTACCAGCTGAAGGCAAGCCCCATCTCTCCAGTCCCCTGGGGCTGGGGTTCCTTCTGCTGGGCAATGACACATGGGAGAAATACGTGCAGTCTTTGAGTCTGAAAACGACGGAGAAAACCCCAGACTTGGAATTGGCTGGGCTGGTGGAAGTGATGAGGATCACTAGCCTCTGGATGCAGAATGTGAGATGTTGTATCACAGGATGTTTCCGCACAGCTGGGAATCCTCCCTGTCCTTTTCTTTCCCTGTCCAACAGGACTGCAAGCCCATCCGCACCAGTGTATCTAAAGGCCTTGTGTTGTTGCAGTAGGGAAAGAAAATGAAGGGTGGATATCTACATTCTGAATTATGGCTCTGATTAGCAACTGCCCAGACTGAACAACCTTCAAAGAATAAACCATGAGCACAGGAACCCTCTCTTCTGAAAGGTTTCCTTCTGAGAGATAAAAAAACAAAAGAAGGGTTTAAGTCTCCCACCTTGCAAGCATTTGCTGTAAACATCAACCTATGGGATGAAGAAAATCAGTTCTTCGTGTGCACCAAGGTCTGGCAGTACCTTAGGTGTTCACAACCTATTTCTTAGCTTACTCGACAAAAGTAAGACGCAATTGTTTAGACTTCCATTCACTCTAATTAATATAAACAATATTCTGTACAGGCTTCCCAAGTAGCCTTCTTTACCTGGATTTTCCTTAAACTTTAATTAATGGCATGTGACTTTAATATTCAGTATGTTACATATATTATTAAATTTTATAATTAAAGATTCTACACTATATACACAGAATTTTCATGCCTTTGTTCTAGTTGTTAACCAGACATTATCCAAACAAAACTATTTTACTGCCCTTCTGTCAAAATAAAACCATTTTTCTTTGAAAGAAAAAAAAAAAAAGTTCAGTTCAATAGTAATGATGAATTCAAACATTAAAACTTCTCTGCCTTTTCATCCATTTTTTTCCACCTGCTCCCGCTCCTGGCCCTGCTGGTGCCAGGATCATTAGTGAAGCTGGAGCTGCAGAAGTGGGACTTACTCTGGCTTGCCAAAGAAACAAGCCCAAGACTGGAGACCAGAGGACTCAGAGCACCTGGACAGTGGCAGTAGTGGCACTTGCTCTGCTTTCCTGCAGACACAGTCTGTCCAAGGAGCCCAAAACTATGTCTAGAGCTGATACCATGGGTCATCCCTAAATTGCCAGGCTAAATTTTTTTCCTAAAGCTTCCAGCTTGGTCTTTCTCTCTCTAGTAATAACAAACTAGTAATAACAACAGTAAATGAAGCTTAAATATTTTCTTTCTCTCTATCTAAAGTAGAGAAGATAACTTGCAAAAAAAAAAAAAAAANCAGCTTAAATATTTTCTTTCCCTCTGTCTAAAGTAGAGAAAATAACAGCACCATGAGAACTTGCAATTAAAAAAAAAAAAAAAGGAATTTTTTTTTTTTTTTTTTAAACCATTTTGAGAAAGCAGACAGCTTTAAGCAGGCTGAAACCTGGTCTTTCTTTCCATAGGGTTTTGTTTATACATTGAAGCACATCTCTCAGGCTGTGGCCTCCAGGTGGCTTCAGTTTCTAGGTTAATGAGAAAGGCCTTGCACAAATTCCAGGTCTAACGTGTGACTGCTGCTTTTATGGCTATGAAATGGAGTAGGGGGGGGCCCACGTTTATATTGGCTTTTCTCAGCTGGAGGCTCCAGAGTGCCATTAATCCATAAAGTGAAGCCACTTACGACTGGGGAGTCAATTGTTCTGCTAAGCATCATGAATTTTCATTTCTCCATGGATGGGGATTTGCCTGGAGTGAACCCTCACCACTGCCAAGGATTCCCCATTTCAGAATCTTTAGCTTTGCTCTGAAAGTGGGGTTCCTGGAGGCTGTGAAGGGTTCAGTTGGTGTGGCTGTACCTTGCTACCCTCTCTGAATTTCCCACCTGAGAGCTCATCACTTCGATCCTTGTAGCACACAAACACTTTGCAGGCACGCTTCCTCCTGTCATCCAGACGCACAGATGTCTTCACTGGTCAGCTGCAGGTTGGTCTGGAAAATGAACTCACTCAAACAGTATTCTCTTTAACTTATTTTTTCATATCAGTTTTAAAACAACTGATGACCAGGCAGAATTCCTGCTGAGAAAAATATCAGTTTCACAGTCAAAAAAAAAAAAATTCTTGCATTTCTGATTTTATCCAATTATTTCAAAACAGTCTAGTAATTAGCAGGATGATAAATAGGTGTCATGACATTGTTCTAAAGTACTTGGCTTCTTTAGGACTTTCTGTACTTCTCACTGTAGAAGGAAACTGAAGTTAACAGCAAAAAAAGAGATGTATGTGTAATGTGAAGACACAGGTTCCATAAAAAGACAAAATACAGTGCACTTAAATAATGAGTATATAGTTGCACAACACTGAATTTCAGCAGAACTCAAAGGATGATTTCTTTACAATGCAGGGTACCATGGGAGTCTTTAGTTTGTGTGTGTTCATTTCTAGACATCATCTGAGATGTGGTACCTCAGTAAATGATTTCCTTTTTTCCCTAAATAGCTTATGACCACTTTTTTCTACTTACAGATACCTCCTTGCTTCCTTAGCTAACTAAAGTATTCTGAGACATCACAATATGACAATTCTCCTGGAACTACTTGCAAACCTGCCACTCAAGCTTGTTTTGCTTTTTTTATTCCACAATCAAATATAAATTAGAAATGTTTTAAAGCTTGTCTAATAACAGTTTCCAGAAGGGTAGGAGTGGATGTCTATAACACAGCAGAGCCAGGTGCTGGCAAGGGGGTCCATCCAGAGCTGGAAATTCAGTATACATGGAATTAGATCCAGGGTCCTTCTAGGAAGTCCTGTCACAAGCAGTAGGAGACAGGTCAGAGACAAGGCTGAATTGTGGGTCAAAAGTTCTTGCAAGACACAAGTTACCTACTGCACAGGGCCCAAGCACATCCAGGAGGCAGAGCGAGAAGCAGGGCTGAAGAGAGAACACCTACAGCATAATTCAGGTGAGGAGTCACGGCTCAAGGTTGTGCTGGAAGGGGCTCCTGGAATCACAGGTGAGGGTGGAGAACCCAGAGTGAGACTGGTCACCATTCAGGCTTATTAATAGCCTCAGAGTTCTGAAAAATGCCTTCTTCAACCTTCTCCTCACTTCATCTGCAATGGCCCATTGTCTGATATTATTTTCACCATTTTGAAGAATTAGGCATTCCTACTATGGAAGAGCATAGGGACATTTTTGTTGGGAACATACCCAGTCTGTCTTGTTAGCCATTGCTTTGAACAGTCCAATAAGAAACAGAATACAGAACTATCTCAGCCCTCCCACAACACACAGGGTATATGTCACCTCTGCAGAATGGTACATTCTTCGGGAATCTTTTCAGAAATTTGGAGGCATTTCCTTATTCTTGTGCTATAAACATAGAGAGATGAATGCTCTTTTCTGATGCAAAACCGGTCTGCAAACCACCAGTGAAACCATTACACTTCCATAAGCACAGGGAGCCAAAACAACTTCTTCACATTCCTATGATCCACTCAGAGATGGGACATACGTGGCAAGTTGGGCACAGTGCTGGTGCTATGCCCAGGAAGCAAATTTCAACATAAAAGATCGGTCGGTGACTTCAGGGGCTGAATGTCTCGATTGCAAGCTTAGTCTGTTTGACAGCCCCTGCAGAACTGCTCTGTAATGGTGAAGAGAAGTGGAATAATGAACAAGTGGGCATCTATGCTGCTTGAGAATTTAGTGTTAAAGCTGCAGAAGCCACTGTGCACTGTGAGGACTAAGCAGGAAATGCAGCCATGGAAATTCTTGCAGTGGGGAAACGGGACTCTCTCTTCACCTTCATTTCAGACTGAACAAATATCACAGGAAAAAAATTGAGAGGACTTCTGAATCTTCCTAAACATTCTATTTACTCCTGAAGTTCAAGAAGTAAATGCCAATACACCCATTCTTATTAAAGAAATGTTATTTCTTTGGAAAAAATCACAGGAAATCTGATAGAATGATCACAGAGTTATGTACAGAGATCTAGTCTTAACTCATAAGTGAACAACAGGAGCAAACTTTCCATTAAAAAAGGACTCTGAAAAGAGTCATTATTTTAGCTTTGGAATAGCCTGGTTTTGCAAAGCAGTGCATCACCAGAAATCTGTTTATTCCTATTGTGTTTTTTGTTTGATGTTAAGACAAAGTTCCTGGGGTAGGAGGCTGGTAAAGAAAATACATTCCCTTGCTACAAACTGTTAGCA
Organism: Chloropsis cyanopogon; assembly: GCA_013400585.1. Taxonomy (NCBI): domain Eukaryota; kingdom Metazoa; phylum Chordata; class Aves; order Passeriformes; family Irenidae; genus Chloropsis; species Chloropsis cyanopogon. The sequence continues at coordinate 39,904 of WEZZ01030427.1, forward strand.
GACAGAGCTTTGCTTTGCTCACTTTAAGTATTTTGCTTAGTTTGGCCCAAAACTCTGTTTTTTCTGGAAACCTCTCATTTTTCTTTTGGTCTGGCTTCCAAAACCACAGTGAGCTGAAAAAGAATTCTTACTCTGGTGCTTCTCTGCTTCAAGAAATGCTCACTTTATACGTTCCTATATACCTGTACCCTGCATTTTCAGGACCGTATTTATACAAATTAAAATATTTATCCCAGAACATTTTTATTTTTTTGAAAAGGACAGAAGTTTCAGCCAGTATACGGGGGATGATCCAGCTGGCTTCTCCAGTGGAAATTATTACCACAGAAACATTTGCAATCACTTAGCTTTGCTCTCCCATGATCCTTAGCAGAAAAGGCTGAAAACAATTCAAAATAAATGTAGTGCAGTCTAAACAGGGAAGTCAGAAATGAAAGATAATTTGCAGCAAATGAAGGAGAAGACTTTCTTACCATTCAAGGTCCATTAGCTACAAGATTTTACAGTTATTTCTGCAATCCTGTTACAAATGCCTGGAAAATTAACACGTATGGAGACTTTATATATTCTGCAGCTCAGCTACAGTCACCCACATCTGTTTCTGGTTTAAATTATACCTCACTCTGGCATGGATTCAAAGAGCAGCAGTGGAAGTGAGTCTGGGTCTGGGACTTGACTGGGGTAAATGGATGCAGCTCCACTGAGAGAAGTGCAGCTAAATCCACTAATAATGTGGTGCTACATTTCTGGAGACCTGTATTTCTAGAATTTTCTTCCCTTTGCCTTCCTCTGTGTCCAATCAACTCTTCTGCACAGGAAAAATAGGGTCCCCACCTTAGCCATAGAATTCAATTTTATAACTGTATGTGAACTTCTTTGTAATGCCAAAAAAAAAAAGACAGCTTAAACATTATTCAATTCAGAAAACAGTCCATGTTCCTATTAGATTGGTAAGTTTTGCATTTAAGAGGATGATTTATATATATTTATAAGTACAGAAACTGGGAATACCATGTGATGTGTGTGTTTGCACATCCATACATATATGTTCATCATATGTTTGCATGTGTGAAAAATCTTTCATATAAAAATAACTCAGTAAGCAGAAAATTCCTTACCAAACAATTTCCTGTAACAGAACAAGCTACATTTTCCCATTTAAGTAGGTAACTTCTCATGCTGCAGCATGAAGAAACTGAAAAATGGAGAAAATCATGCCTTAGATCGCTTCAGCATTTTATCTCACAAAACTGATTCTGTAGATTCAGCAATTCCTCATACATTTTGAATGCAAGAATGATGAAATTATACTAAGGATGCACTAAGGTGTCATCATACAGTTTTGTCCTGGAGATCCCAGTTTCACATAAGCTCCTAAAGAAGCACAATGGGATATTTAACTTCTGGAAGAGAGGCAAAATTTGGGGCATATTATGATGTCCTACATTCCCTACTAATTGTCTGTAGTAGCACCCATGCTAGCAGGTATAAGGAGCAAGGTCTCTTCCCTGGGCCTGTGGGCAAGAGGCACAACAGAGCTCATCTCCAGGTGGCTAAACTCTCTTGCACCTACACTGGAACTAAGCCCTTCCTTAATGATTTGGGACAGACAGCACTGAGTGAAGTAAAAGCACCCTGCAACTCAGCCCAGTGGCACCTGGCTCTTACAAGGCAGAGGGGTAGCTTCTGGGAGAAGCTACAGCCAGGAATANTTGTTCCTCTGTGACTGCATTTCTATATTACTAGGAAGAATTCAAAAAGACTGAAAACTAGTGAACACAGAACAAGAGAAATTTTCAATTGTCCTAGAAAGAATGGTGGAGTGAAGCTATGTTTGGAGAAAAATGGAAAGGAAAAGTTCCCAGTAACATAATCTTCCTTAAAAGATAAGATGCTAGTACAGGTTAGCTTTGATTAATTTTAATACAAAAGAAATACCAAAGGGATAGGAAGGTGACACATTGAGTAGATTTTGTGTATGTAAAATGAAGGTGGAAAGTTCGTAAGCAAGGATTCCAGTAAGAAATCCCAGACTACAATGTAATAATTTTTAGTCTCATTTTTGTAAATGCAAATGAAGTAATATGAAATAAAAATTAGCATTTAAATGGTAAGCTGGTTGAAGCTGAGAACTTGCAGTTTGAAAGGGTCAGTTATGCAGCACAATGTTTGATGACTTTGTGAGGCAAATCAGCTTATTAAACAGCCCAAAGACAAGTACTACAGTAAAAATTAGTGGCTTTCAGCTGGTTTAGTGAACAGAGCTTGTTCACCAAAAGTTAGGTGAGAGCTCTACCTTGAAAAAAGGGACTACATGGTCAGGACCACGTGGGAATGGAATCACATTTTTTGGCAGTTATTGAGATGTCAGACCAGCTCAGACCATCAGATGCAACCATAAGTTGGAACAGCAGTAGGTCCTTCAAATAGTTTGCCTTTAAAATCCACTGAACCTACCATGCTTCATGTTGCCAATACGCAGATACAGATGCCACATGAAAAGGAAACATCACATAAAAAGGAGAATATATAGGTGTTACAGAAATAGTAAAGAACTCATGTTTTAGCCTTTTATTCAAACTGTTTCACCTGTCCTCATAACAGAGAAAATCTGTAAAGACTATCTCACTAAAAGCAGTAAACCCCATGNGCAGTTATTGAGATGTCAGACCAGCTCAGACCATCAGACGCAACCATAAGTTGGAACAGCAGTAGGTCCTTCAAATAGTTTGCCTTTAAAATCCACTGAACCTACCATGCTTCATGTTGCCAATACGCAGATACAGATGCCACATGAAAAGGAAACATCACATAAAAAGGAGAATATATAGGTGTTACAGAAATAGTAAAGAACTCATGTTTTAGCCTTTTATTCAAACTGTTTCACCTGTCCTCATAACAGAGAAAATCTGTAAAGACTATCTCACTAAAAGCAGTAAACCCCATGTGATTTAGCCAGATAGAACACATGGGCACCTACAGGTGAAAGTAGCAACATGCTGCAAAGACACTTTGGGGGAAAAAAATCACAAAAACATCCTCCTCTACTTTTTTTTTTTCTTTTACTTAAGTGAATAAACTTTAGATCTGTTTGTTCCATAACTATCGA
>WEZZ01030430.1:244-14309 GCA_013400585.1 Chloropsis cyanopogon
ATTTTTTGGCTGCTGAGGTACCTCGGTGCTACCCTATAAAAAGCATAGTAGGTGAAAGACTGAACATGTTCTTTGAATTTTCACTTGTTTTCTGACAGAGGTTGTGCTGAGGGTGGCAAATGTCAGCTACCGGAAATGGCACCAAGTGCTGAAAGAAATCCAGTTTTCTTAATTTGATTTTTCTTTCTCAGCCACAGATTCTTCAGTCTTGAAAGGATTGCAAAAAGCTTTCTAGAAAATTCATTTTCTTGAGATTAAATGAACCGTACTTATATCATGTCTCACTGATCCTTTTTTGGCCTGTTTTTAAAATCTTTTACAGAGGCAGGTGAACACTGTAAGCAATTGAGAAAACATAATTTGTGCTTCACTAACCTTATCACAAAAATCTTTCATTAACATTAAATTTTCTTTATTTTAGTTTTTATTTTAGCAATTAAACATCCATTTCGCATATCCTGACTGCTGTGGCCAAGAAAAACACATTTTTCACTTTAACTTTTTAGCATCTTCCCATCTCTTTACTTTTATCAAGTACTCAGCTCCTTCTCTTCTCTTAGACCCTTTTAAATCAGTCTTTACTTCTTTTCTGTGGGACTTCAGTCTTCTGATCATTCCCTAGATTTTCTTTGCAATTTATCTAATTGAATCCAATGATTTCATGGTTGTTGGGATCCGGAGCATGGTGCATGTTGGTTACTCCTATTCTATGATGGTTTTTATCTTTTGGGTGATACTTATTCCTAGATGTTATTTATAAAAGAAAAATATTTTTTTTTATTCCTGCCTGAAATTTCATCCCAATCTTACATGCTAAAGTAATAACAGCTGAAATAATAGTGCTGTATGAGTGTGGGTGATTATTATCATCCATCAGTCAGGCAGTAAAAGACTGTATTTCTTTTGGAGGTTTGAGGTTTATTCCTTCAGGTCACCCCAGCAGCTACACATGAGCCCTGTCCTCAGTTAGCAATAAGTCATAGTAGCCAGCCAGCTTGCACAGAATGGAAAAAATGAGATTTCTCAGAAAGGCTCTTCAGAAATGATGGGCCGTGCCAAACTGACTCCTCTCAGAGCAGTCACCAGATGAAAGAATCAAATAGGAAATGTCCAAATATAAATTAAGGTTGAAATATTAAAAACCAATTTGTGAGAAAAATAGCTGTCTATAGAAATCCGTATGGTTGCCACTCTAAAATCTAAATTAACAATTTAAGACTAAATTAATTTTTTAAAAGTTTACTTTGGCAAAAAAGATGCATAAGAATTTCCCAGGCCCATTGATTCTGGTTTAACATCCCTGCTACACAAATCTAGTGGCTTTGAAAGTGATGCTACAACTTCTAGAGACAGGTACTAATAACAGAGTCTTAATTATTGCAGCCAGGGTGGAATGAAGCAGAAAATTCCCTTCCATTCTTTATTTTTTTTCTCTGTTAACTAAATAATTTAAGTGTAAAAACTATATTTGTCATCAACGAAGTGTTATTTAGATTTATGTATCATATTTCAAATCAGCTACTTTTCAAGTATATCAACCTAAATTGAATGACATAAAATTATATCCCTGAAATGATTAGAGGGCATCAGTACAACTCAGTGCAATCAAAAATTAGCAAAACAAGTTGCCCTTTTTCCCACACAAGCACAGATATCTTCCATATGGTTGCCTGTTTTAACATCTTTACAGTTTTCATGAATTTATTGTTACTACCTCTCTGAGGGGAAAAAAAAAAAAAGGTATGTGTTCTTTTATTCCTGGTTTAAGATGTACCACTAGATATGGACACTCTATGCAACCTGTTAAGGAGAATGGATGAAATTTATGGTAGGACAGGCTATTGATTTTATGTTTAAGGTTGCTACTGTTGGAAATACAGTATAACACTGAAAAATGATCTTAGCTCTTCCTTGAATTCCAACAGTCTCCATGGCCTCAGCTGTAATCCTGGGCATCTTTTTTCCAAAAACTTGTGGGCAGACTGAGCTGAGGGCTGACTCTGAATTCCAATGCAACATATTATATGAGTGCTCTTTTAGGAAGAACTACAGTCCTTTCTGCAAGGAGGAACACAAATTTTCTTCTCTCTGACATGAGAGCAAGGAGAGAAGTCTAAAGATCCCAGGTCCATTTGGGCTGAGGTGTGAAGAGTTTCCTATAATTCAGTCTTCTTCAGGAAAAGCTCTGGAGGTGTCCCAGAACAGAAAGGTGGCTGTTTTAGTCTTGAAGTCGTGGGGAAAAAGGCACATTCTGTGCAATAACACAGAGTTCACAAAGATTGTTGATCACCCTATTCTCTTCCACATCCAAATCCAGGATATTTGAGGCCAAAGGAATTTTTACTCAGAAGTCAGCTGTTCGAGGGAGACCAAGATTTGCAGAATTTGATTTTGAATGCAGGAAGCAAAATGCCTATACAGCCTAATACATAGAATTGATTGATATATCAGAAATGTCTTCCTATTATTGACTGATTTACAAACAAGACTCTTCTTCTTACACCTGCCTGGTTAAACTAAAAATCTATATTACCTCCTTTTTATTTCTCTACCCTTTGAATAATACTAGCTCAGTCATCATGCTGTCAAATTATGAAGGACACTTTTATTCTTATTCAGAAGGGGAAAAAAGCATATCCAGCACCAAAGTAAGATGGATTTAGTTGATATAGTCCTTACTTGGAGGTCACTTCTTTTCTCAAATTAACATTTGGCTTTATTAGGAAGCAAGGGATAATATTAGCCAATATTACTCAAAGTATATTTGATGAAACAGTATTTATAGGCGTGACTGTATTTGATGTTAATGATTTTGGTGTAACAATTGTTCTCTACTCCACTTTTGTGTCTTAATCCTCTGATTTACAGGAACTTGGAGCTCAAACTGTATGTTCATGAGAAGAAAGGATGCCAAAGGCAAGATTAAAGCAAGGGAATTAAAACATAGGTTCATGTTTAAAAGCTATCAGCTCTGCTAAATTCCAATTCCCCTTCTACAGCCTCCCCATATTATTTTTCTCACTTTCCTCCTAGGCAGTTATTGCCTCATTGTTTTGGTGTACTCTTCTTTGCAATTCATCTTGCTTTAAGAAAATGAGGCACCTTGCCTTTAAATATTGCTTAAAGAACCTGTGAAGATTCTGCAGCTGCTTTTCCTGGTTGAACAGTCCTTGATGGGACTGGGAGGGCAGGGAAGCCTCGTTACAGAAGCTGGAAAGCCTCGTTACAGAAGCTGGAAAGCAAATCCCCAGGACTTGGCTTGCCAGGCAGAACCTTTTGCTGGAGTTCACACAGCTGTGGAGTCCCCAGAAGCAGGGAAGTTTGTCTGAGGCAAGACGAAGAAAAGATAATATAAGCCTTGTGAGAGTTATTTGGCACTTCAACATAGAAGTGCTTGTGCTTCCATCTGGGTTGTATGCAAAATTAGAGAAGCCAGAGCTATATCCTTCTCCTTGGGCTGTTGACAGGAGTTTGGCTCACACTTTAATGGAATTTTTATGTTTGCCAGAAGGTTAGAAGCACAAAACCTGTGCTGGAAATGGCAACCTATATTGTACATAGGAGTTCATCCTGGCAGATGGAGGACAGAAAGTCAAACCAGTTCTTTCACATCCTTTGAGTCTTGCAGTTATACCTCACAATGTTTCTACTTCTGAGCACCTCCTACCCCTTTCCCAATATTGTTTGCATTTCTGCTGTTAACCACGGGGGTTTTTTAAATACAATTCATGCCTGGCCAAAGTGCTGCCCAAGTTTCTTGAGCAACCAGCTGCTTCTTTTACTTCAGCCTTTCATTTGACAGGATTAGAACAAAAAGAACATCCAATCAATCAATGGGAGTTGCTTCTCAAGATAAAATCATGCTCTATGCTGCTGACAGAATTAATGAGGGTGATGTAAGACAACATCATTCCATTCTGATATAATGAAGAGATCCACAAGTGGCATAATTGGATGGAGGTCCATTGGCCTCAGGTCTGTGCGTGTGTGTATGCACAGAATTGCCTGTGTATATAGAATTATAAAACTCTAGACTGGTTTGGGTGAGAAAGAACCTTAGTTCTTACCCCTGCCATGGGCAGGAACAACTTCTATTTGACCAGATTGCTCCAAGCCCTGTTCAACCTGGCCTTGAACACTTCCAGGGATGGGGCAGCCAGAGCCTCTTTGGGCAACCTGTGCCAGGGCCTCACCACCCTCAGAGTAATAATCTTCTTCCCAAGATCCAACCTCTACCCTCCTTCAGCTTAAAACCTCTTCCTCTTGTCCAATCACTACATACTCTAGTCAGAAGTCCCTCTCCATCTCTCTTGTGGCCCCACTAGGTACTGGAAGTTTTCTATAAGGTCTTTCTGAAACATTTTCTTCTCCAATATGTGTCTTCACTGTCTTTAGTGATATTTAAATTTTAGCAAGAAAAGGACTACTCAGGAATTTTCAGTGATAACACCCATTTCTCTTCTCCATTTTAATTTTATAAATCATTGCTCTTTAAGAGTAACTGTTCTGACTACATCCTTTACAGATGTTTCCCAAATAACAGGGTAAACTAAGGCATGAGAGAAGAAACTCTCTCAGGGGAAAAGAGGGACTAAGTTTATTGCACCAAACTTCTGTCTTCTACTAATGTGGTCAAAAACCCCTCTGATCACTATTTAACTCAGAATAACTTCTATTGTGTTCCTTAATATCACATTAAAGAAGGGGGGAAAAAAGTGTAAGGTTGAAGACCATTATTACAGTGAACATAAAGGAACTGTAATAAAACCTTGATTTAGAAATGAGATTTTAGGATGGATCATTTTGATTGTGTTTTCTCTTCTGCTCAGGTCATGTCAAAGTTTTTCACCTGACAGTTTCTGTTTTGAGCCACCATGTATGATTTCTTTCCACTATTTCCTGCAAACTTCACCCTAGTGATGTCAACAATTGTGGAAAAGCCAGTAATTCTGCACATAAAGCTTCTTGTTGCTCTGAAATAAAGTATTCTCAACGAAAAAATGGGAATTCAGAGTCTTGAGCCAGTTGAGAATCACGCCCAGAAAAACTTCTCGTCTATTACCAGATATTAAGCTTTGACTCATTCTCTGCCACTCTCTTTCAAACTCCAAGGTCAGGGAAAATAACTTTAAGTTAAACTGAGTTTATTTTTATTATTTTTAACTATCTCTAGAACCAGAGTTTTAGCCAACATATCACATTCAATATTTTTGAATTTTCTTAGTGTTTGTATAACCATTTTTATATGTTTATAAGCTCACAAATATTATTTCTACTTAAAAAAAGTACTACAAATGGACAAAAAAACCTGTTCCCTATGCAACAATTTATTGTTTACTTTAGAAATCAGATAATTGTTTATCTTAGTTCAAGCATTGTTTAATGTCTTTCAAAATACAAAGTTAACAAGAAATATATCTCTGTGGGTTTTAAGGCTTGGATTGAAAGTGTTTCAAAATGAGTTGAAAGCAATTGTTGATGTTCTTTAGAAATCCACATTCTCTGGAAATTTAAACTGGTTGACTTTGATGGAACAAGGTTATTCAAAACACTCTGAACCATCTCCATGCATTAGTATATGCCTGGTTCTCCCTTGCATTTCATATCTAATTCTGCTACTTGTTATATTTGCGACAGAATTTTTCCAGGGACCCAAAGAATTAAAAACATGAGATGTGAAATTGTAATAATTTGGAGTGATAGGAGACTACAACCATTTGCAGAGGTAAAAGAGGTAAACAAAAAAGGGGTAAGCAAAAATAAACACATCTTTGCAAAGGTGGATGTAAAATGAAATTTTCTGATGAAGTAATAGCATAGTCCAGCATCAAATATGAGATGGTTTAGGTAATAATCCCATCTTCACCTCCACTTTAGATTGTTTAGATTGTTTGTGATTTTCCTCTGCCCCACAAAGTGCGGAGACTCTGTTTGACAAATAACAGTAAAAAAAAATCTTTAGCAGAGATAAATCCACACAGATCAATTGACTTCAGTTCTCACCCCCCTCAATATCTGGCTTAGTACTAAGACCTGGCATTTAGAACTAAGGACAAAAAAGATTTTTTGGAGGAAAAGAGATTTTATGGCTGCCTCTGGGGAGGGAAGGGAGATTGGTGTTGGGACTGGAAACTGCCCAAACCAGCAGACTGCTAAGGCTGTCAGAGTCTTAATCTCTCACTGGAAGCAGACCTGCATTTCAGAAAAAAGAAGGAGAAAATGCTATGATTATTCTAACAGACCTCTGGACACTGCCATGAGCTCTTTACCAGAGCAAGAAAAAGTGTTCTGGCAATTTCTTCTGCCTCTCTCTTCAGAGTTAACTCTTCATTTTAGCAGCCAGATTCTTAAATAGCCCTTTAAAATGCCAGTGACGCTATCTGTGATGCCACCTGCGTACAAGTGGAATTACCAGACAGACTTCCAACTGCTTCGATGGGAGCAGATTTTAAACAGAACTTAGAACATGTGAACATAAAAGGTTTACCACCAGGAAGCTCCAAGGCAAATAAAATACTTCCTAAAGCAGTCTTTCTTGTATTCTGAAAAACTTCGTTTTATGGGTGAGGATGTACCAATCCTCCATGGCAGGAGGGTTGGAGCTGGATAATTTTTAAGGTCCCTTAAAAGCCAAGCCATTCTATGATTCTGTTATTCTACTCATAACATAATTTCCAAGGGACTGGCTACTCTTCCTGCCTAGCAGTCAACCTTGTGTCTAACAGCATCACTGTTTTTTTGCTACCTTTATTGTAAGAGTGCTGCTGAGGGGCATTTGTCATTTTATAAAACAGGAACTAAGGACAGAACCTGGGGGACATTCGAACATTTAAGCAATATGATCTTTGGAGACCACGCAACTTGATGAAAAATGCAGAAGTCTATTCACATTCAAAGAGTCAACAACAGTCCTGCAAGTTCTAGCTTAGAGGCATTTTTTGCTTTCTTCACATGCTGAAGAAATATTAGATGGATTTCCCACTGCCGTGGAAAGATTCAGTCTCACAGTACCTCTGAAGGTAGGTTGATAGGAACAAGCAAAATTATTAATATAGTGATTCCGTGCAAAAGATTTTTGACTTTGTCAGAAATTCCATTACCTTCCATTTCCAAGATTTTTGTCATATTTCGCCATTGATGTTAACTTTAAGTAAAGCCCCTGGAGATCAGAATTTGGATAAGCATCTCAGCTAATGCTCAACACAGTAGTAAGGCCTATATGGATCTCACAATTGCTCTCTTATCCTTTTTCTACTCTTGTTTATAATGTTCATCTGAGGATGATTGGAATATTTTAAGATAATAGTATTTATTTTGGAGTTCCTGGTGGCACAATATTTGAAACTGGAGGCAACGGCTAAAAGCTGGCAAATAAGTGTTGCAGTGAGGGACAAACCAGCCATCTTGAGCCAAGCCCCTTTAATGATTCATGCTGCATTGGCTCACCCTGGAGAAGGATTAATAACTCCCAGCCAGTTGAGGCGAGTTGGACCCATCCATTTCTAGAGCCAATTCAATCAAAACCTCTGATTGAATAGTCATTCACATAATAGTCACGTCTGGCCTTCAAATTCATACCTTTTCCTGACAATCCCAGTCCTTTAGCTTGTAGAGTATTGATTTATACAGGAGCACAGGAGGTTTCCTGTTCCAGCCTTCCAGTCTGTGCCTGATCAGGGTCGCTGCATCCTTGGGTCCGACCACTCCACGCGTTTTATGAGCTTTGGATAATACACAGGTCACTAACTGGAACACTGCACATTCATCTGATTTTCTGGCTGAATGCTAATAGGGCTTCAATATTTGTTCATTCAGCATTGTATTTCCAGTTACTGCAGTTAATAAAACTTCTTTCCCAGGAATCGTGCTGGCTAAGGGAATCAGAGCAATGTTTATTCCCATATTTATTCCCAAAGCTTTTCTTTTCAGTCCTGTCCCTCGCTGACTCAGAGGTCTGTTTTGTATGAAGAAGACAAAGAAAAGGTTATATGATTATCTACAGAAAGCCAAGAAAACATACTTGGTGGCATGCCTTTTTCATTGTTACTTGGAAACCATTAAAATATTAAAATGTCTACAAAAGCAATAAAATGATCACAGGAGTATGTGGTGATATTTAATTTTCCCACAAGTTAAATATCACTGATAATTAACTGTTAGAAGTTTATTTTGAAATGACATTTCAGTGGAATATCAGACCTTTACAACATAATTAAAGGTTTCCTCATTGTAATGGTGCCCTATTCCTGGTATGAAAGCTGTTTGAAATTATCTGTCTGCTTCATAAATGATTTTTTTATAACCTTTTTTTTTCCCCCCATTTAATTTGGCTATTTCTTGTTTTGTTTCTCTTTTAACTACTGATCACAGCCGTCTCATTAGGTAATTTGGATCTCTGAGACAGGAAAATGGCTCAGTTTTTTTTAATTTTAATTGTTTGATCTGGTACTTTTCTCAGATTAGGTGGATTTTTGCTGCCAGTCAGGAAAGAGTTTCCTGTTAGTAGAGTCCAGGACATGTTTTATTTCACGTTAGGACTGGGGAGATTTAGGGAAATAGGGTCAGATTTTAGAAAGCCCTCAGTTCTTAACTGAAGTAGGCTTTTGTCACTCCTCAGATGTCACCCAAAAGGGTCATCTATCCTGTAGAGAAGAGAGAAAACAGTCTTCTGTCTGTTGCTGTTCAACATAGGTGTGACATAGCCAAATGCAAATATAAAGAGAATTTATTCTAACAAGGAAACGTTTGTGGCACAACTTCCCCATTGCAGAAGTTTTGTCTCTACCACCACTCAGCCAAATTGTCTGATGTCTTACAAAGTAAGGGGCCTTTAATCCCTATGAGAGCATTTCTTGCTCTTTCATGGTATTCTATGCAGTGTAATTCTGTCTTCTTCATATCATGAAGAAGCCTTAGTAGAGCATCTCACAAATCTCAGACCCTAACATCAGTCAATCAGTGTCATGGATTAGCCATGGCAGGAGCTCAGCCCCAAACAGCTGCTCACTCACTACCACCCAGCTGGATGGGGGAGAGCCTCAGCAGGCTTGGCGTGAGAAAACTTGTGGGTTGAGAGAAAAACAGTTTAATAAGAAAAGCAAAAGCTGCACACATAAACAAAAAAAATGGAATTAATTCACTGATTTCCATGGGCAGGCAGGAAAGCCAGGAAAGCAGGGTTCCATCATGGATGACAGTGACCTGGGGACAAACACCATCACTCTGAATGTCCCTCACTTCCTTCTTCTTCCCCTAGTTGGTATTGCTGAGCGTGGTGCCACAACTTGTAGAATATCCCTGGGGTCAGTTGGGGTCAGCTGTCCTGGCTGTGTCCCCTCCCAACTCCTTGTGCAGCCCCAGACTCCTCACTGGTGGGGTGGGGAGCAGAAATGGCCTGGACTGTGTGTAAACACTGCCCAGCAATAAACAAAACATCCCTCTGTTGTCAATGTGGTTTTCAGCACAAATTCAAAACACAGTCCCCGAACCAGTGACTGTGAAGAAAATAAAATGAACACTACCCCAACCAAAACCAATACAGTAATTTTCTCCTCTAACCCTCCTTTTACGTTTTAGCTCAAAATTGAGGCCAACATTTTCAACAGCAGCCCCTAAAATTTCATCTGTTACACAATCAGGATAGTATAAGTATTATAATCATTTTATGGACCATCTTGAGACATCTTTGTGCATTATTATCCAGTTATGTGCTCAGAAAAGGATTTCACTTGCAGTGCTGCAAGGACAGGCTGGCTCCATCAACACTACCAAATTAGATTATACCAGAAAATGTTCCTCAAGCTACTAGACTGTTAAAGCAATCCCTGGCAATGTTTCCATGAGAGGAAACAAATATCCTCCAAGAATTTCCCAAACACAGCCTGAGATCTAGCACTGAGCAGGGACTATTTCCAATAGACAACTGTAAAGCAACTGTGTCAGCTTTGAAGGAAAAGGGTTTAAGAGTGTGAATGTGAGTCATAGCATAGAGGGTGGTCTTGGTGCCAGACAACATTAAAATTTAATAGAATAGATAAAACCCCCATGTATTCAATGATTTGACATCCCAAGAGCAAACAGGCAGTAAGGAATAGCAATGCAAGTTTACTTCTGCTTTCTTATCACTCTGATGTGGTATGGCAGGAAAGAAACTGGCAGTGGAGCTGTAAAAATGTTCATCATACACATATTGTCTCTGAGGCATCAGAGGTGTTCCAAAACACTGCCAATATGGCTTTATATAAAGGAGAGAGCACTCAGCACAGTAATTGCTGGTGGGCACTAAATTCATTTCATACAGGTCACAAAACAACCTTCAAATGATGATTCCAACCAGCAGCTACTGCAATAGCAGACACTGGGATAGGCAGGGGCTACCCCGTGCTTTTGTGGCAAGGATGCACCTCTGAAACATCTTCATCTTGCAGATATTACTCACTGGAGTCCCCTAAGCTCCATGACTCTCAGATTTATTTCTTATCCTTTGTGTTTTATTGGTGAAAAACTGAAATATAGAAAAGATAAAGGAAGAACAGATTATCTCAAGAGGATGTCCATAATATTTATTTTCATCATTACTTTTGTTTCTTTTTGGTCTCCTTTTAAGAGAACTTGGCTCAGAGTTTAAGCTCTGACAAGCTGAAAAGTAATGTAAAGGGCATTAATATCCTATAAATCTGTCCTGTGTCAGGTAATGGATGTCAGACAACCTCTTCCAGACCTAACTGGAAGAAAAAAGAGAAAAAGAACAAAAGGTACTTTTTTTTTTTTCCAGGAAATTCATGGTATTATCAGGAGGATCAACCTTTTTATGTCATTATCAAACAAAATCCTTGGGTCAAAGGCAAGTTATGAAGGTGTTATCTTCTAAAAATCTGGAAAGATTGGTGCTGAGGGAAGCGTGCTAACTTTGCTGTCTGTAGTTATATTATATTCCAAACAGGGACCAGCTGGAAACATCCCATAATAACAATCACAGGATGCACAACAAATCTGGAAACATCCCATAATAACAATCACAGGATGCACAACAATGTCAGAATCACCTACTGGATCTACACAGATGTTTTTAGAGAAGTTGAAGAGATTTATGCTATCAAATGTGAGAACAGCAGTGCTTTATTTCTTAGATGCATTAATAAAGTTGCTTCATGGGAGTTTTCTCATGTTGACAGAAGTAGCACAGGACTGTCCAAAATGCAGAAATAATCAGCCAAGTAGAGAATGAACTCAGATTTCTCAAGTATGATTAATTTTGAAGGGTTTTATTTCAACAAAGCAACTAGGGTCTTTAAAAAACTTAGATGCTCAAAAACATCAGGATGCCAGGAATCTTGAAGACCTCTTGCAAAGCAAGCAACATCTTTTCTCCATTTTACAGAAAGACAATAGAAACTGAGAAGCAGAAATAGAGATAATTTTTAATTAGCAAGTGACAGAAATAAACCCTCAATTTCTTGGATCCCAATGGACCTACAGTCCAATAAACCACTGAACCCCCACAGTGCTATTGAAAAGATATTGGCGGATAAGTTATGTCATAACTCATTCTCTGTCTTAAAAAAACTAATAAGGAAAATTTCATTCTAGAGAGAAAAAAAACAAAACCCAAAAACTTAACCCCAGTCTAGCTGATCACAAGTATCTCTCAGATCTTAATCCCTTTAAATAAATGTTAAGACATTTAAATTATATGTTATGACTCTTATGTCCTTCATCTCCACCTGCCCTTTCCTGAGGCAGTCAACCACCAGTGTGGGGGCATTCAGTTGAGGACAATCAGCAGAAAAAGATGAGATGTTTTAACCTTGATTAAAAATGCTGAGACATTTCATGAAACAGCTGCACACCACACTCACCAGAAAGCCATGTTTGACTAAATAGTGGTATTGGCCTAAAAGTTTTCAGTTTCTTCTCTTCTCTTTCAGTTTGTTTGTTTTTGTGGGCTGTTTGTTTTGTTTTGCTTTATTTTGTTTCTTCTTTTTTATTCTATAAGGGTCATATATCTCATCCCTGGAAGTGTTCAAGGCCAGGTTGGATTGGGCTTGGAGCAACCTGGTCTAGTGGAAGGAGTCCCTGCCCATGGCAGGCAGGTTGGAACTGAATGATATTTAAGTTCTCTTCCAACCCCAAACCATTCTGCAAGGAACTGTGGATTGACAAAGATACAAATTCACATTTAGGAAATTCCTAAATACATAAAAGAAGGCGACTGGGGGGGCAGAAGTCTCTAAAGAAAATTTTTTTAAGTGTTGCTGCATTTTGCTCATCTTTCCAGGACTTCACACAGGCATTATTTAATAGAGATAAAAAAGTAAACAGAGCTGCAAACCTTGGAAGTTCCTCCTAGGCTATCTCAAAATAAAAGTGCAATTGTCTTTAAAATGCTTGAGAGTAGACAGCAGGATGGACTCAGTAGCTGTGCACTTGGGCAAATTTATGTGCACAGATATCCTATTCCAGCTGATAAAGAAGTATTCATAACTCACTTCTAGATATCAACTGGAATTTTCCCTTTGTAAAAGAAAGCCAAAATTATCAGATAGCTATGACAAAAACAGTTGAAATCTTTTTACATAAAGATTGTCACAATAGTTTCAGAAAATTAATCTGGAAAGTATTCTTTTTCTTTCTTTTTCTTTTCCATTTCTTTTTTAATCCTAAATGCTGAATTCAAACTCTATTTGATTCCAATCTACCACAAGTTCATAAACACATACCTCACTAAGAGGATATGAGTAAAGACCAGCAAGTAATTAAATATCTTTGCTGAACTGGTTCCTAGGAACTGAGGGATTCATTATTTTTGTTTAATGAATTTTCCTAACCTTTGGTTCTGTAGCTGTGCTCCCTCTTTACTCCCCAGAGACGCTGGCAAATGGAAAGAATCGACAGCAGACGTTTGTTCTTTGACCCAGGGGTATGGCCAGAAACAAGGGCTACCAAAAGGGGTCGATAGATACACAGGTGCCAGGCTGTTAAGGTTTGTGTGTGAATAACTATCGCTGAAAATCAATCTGAGAGTTGCCTGGTGTCAAAGGCAGCCGAGCCCATTTGCAGGTAATGTGGTGGTTTTCTTTCAGGCAGGTCAGACACCACACATAAGAATTTATGATGAAAAAGAAGAAAAAAAGGAATAAACCTATGCTTATGCAAACCAGGAGAGGAATTTTGTAACAACTGAGACAATCAGGTGTAGGCAGAGACTAGCACAAACTCTTTAAAGAAGTAGAAGAGATTTTTAACTCAGTGAGGAGAGAAGCAAAATAAAAATATGTTGGAAATAACTACAGGATGCAGAGAACTTATTTGGATTTTAAATTGCAAAGATAACCATGCAATGGCATTACAGGGAACTTGAAAAGTCTAATTACCATGACATCAGTCACCTAAGTGCAGAGTTATGGGCTGTAAACCTGCATCTAATCCTTCTTTTCAGTGCTTTAACCCCCTACCCACACAAACAGAAAGAGACTAAAAGGCATGGGCAGTCAATCAGTGGTGATAACACCTCCATACAATCAAGCAGCAGAGTCCAGGGGAGGATTAAGCATCAGGGAATAACAGGGTTATCAACCAGAGAAACAGCAAAACAGCCAAAGAAATTNAAAGAAACACATTAGATATAAAATATATCACAGGCCTATGGTGAACTGGAAAGAGACTCATTATGGAGTAGCCACCAAGCACAACCAAGGCACTCGTAGATATGAAAAAAGTGCCAGAGCTGTCTCTGGCTGGCTCAAATTATGGAGGTAACAGTAGAGCTAAAGCCTGGTGAGTGTCCTGACCTGATCAGCGTGGAACAGATCTCTCTCACGTTTTCATTTCAGCACAGAGCAGATACGCTATTGTATTCTATAGAATTTTAACAGGGCAGAAAAAAAATTACTTTCCATACTGCTCTGCTTGTCACCTCAGATTTTCAGCAGTTCTTGCTCTTTAATGTAACTATCTTCATAATTTTCTGCAGGTTTGGGAAATGCTAATTATCACTGTTTTATAGGTCACAACACTTGACAAATGAAGGCGCAGGTCCAACAAAGCATGCAACCTGTGTTGACTA
>WEZZ01030432.1:15503-28322 GCA_013400585.1 Chloropsis cyanopogon
TGTGTATACATATATATGTATACACACATACACACATGCTTGTAACAGGCACTATAGTAAAGAGGGACAACAAAAAATACACAGCCAGAGCAGCAAGCCTTAGCATTAAGAATACAGTATGCCAGAATTGGGGTTTGTGCCTCCTAGCCTAGGAAACTTAAAGAAATATCATTTTTGACACAAAATACAAAATGATTGACATGATACATTACGCCTTTGCAGTGAGCTAATAATAAGCTAACCTTTGTGCACAAATATATATATATTATATATATTCTGCATAGGTATTTTGACTGTGCAGGACAGAAAGTTGTGTAGGTATGACTGTTCTACTTTTCNATGATCAACAGTTTTTTTGTTTTGATTAAAATTAGTTTTTTGAAAGTTGATTCTGCCTCCTTTAATGGTGTCTGTTACTGGAACTGAATTGTGTTCAGAGATCATGAATGCCCATCTAACAATTTCACTGCACTGTGGTGGTATGCAGTACGACCACCAAGTCCAGGAAAGAAATGTGTTCCTCAGAAGTTCTGCTGAGGAATGGTAGTGTTCACAGCTGCTGGTGGAAGAAGACCTGGTAAGTCAGAGAAGGGGCCAAATGCTGCCTGTGTCTCAAGAGGTGTGGTCTGTACATCAAGCAGTAAGCCTTGATGTACCATCCTGGTAGGATTTTGGAATGTGTGTGAGTGTGTTTCCACTCTGGATTATTTGGGTGGCCATGAAGGTTGAGGTGTGCTGCAGATGTATTCAAGGACAATTCTTCTTGTTCATCGATTGGCTTTTCTCAAGTGTTGTGTGTATTTTGAGTGATGCAGCTCATTCCACACAGTGTGAAGTTCTTGCTCATCAGCTGATAGGTGATATTTCTGTTTTTTGGAGCCCTTACTCCATAGGAATTGTGTGAATTTTCTAGCCCTCGGAGAATAATGGAATATGACATGGTTGCAAATTGAAGAGGAACTTTCTGCTTTACCACCATTTAATCATCTTAGGAATGTTACTTGATGTCATATTTGATCTGATCACCTTCAATTCCTTTTTTTTTTAGTATCTTCAGCTGAAAAGAGAATTAGTATGCAGCAAGCAACTAACAGAGATACCAGTGTAACCATGAATTCTGACAATGAGGCTTGCATCACTGAAGATTAAGAAGGAAAAGGTCTGAATCTTTGTACAACTTGTCATGTAAAATATGAGTCTTTTACCAAGTCTTGCTAGCAGCTGAGATGTCCTGACCTAATGGTGCTAACATTCTGTGACATTTTGTAACTTCAATTCCTTCCAAGTATTGAATTCTCATTACATTTTTGGTTCATTACTTAGTCCTAGATGAATTGTCTGTCATGGGCAGTAGCACGGGAAGGAAAAGAGGGAGTATCACTTCATTTTGTAATAGGGTTTGCATGGTTGCTGTTTTTTTGTGGTCATTTTTTGTGGTTTTTTTTTCTCTAATTTTACAAATAATGCCACAGTAAGGATAATTCTGGATTATGTAGATTGTAAAACTGAAGCCTCTTTGAAGACCAGGCGTTAGAATTGAATGCAGTCGTGGTGGTTGTCACCTGGTTTGGACAACCAAGTTTCTGCTTCTTGCAAAACTGATAGAATTCTATTTGGCTTATTTTTGTGACTGAGTAAAATCTCTTCTGTGCCTGCACTGGTGCTGTGCAGTGCAGTTTACATCACGTTACGAGCCCTCAAGGACTAACAGAGACATGGCCAATCTCTCTAGTAAACATGTCTCAGTATGTCCTGCCCTTGGTTTGTGAAGATAGGAGGAATCAACTAAAAAAAAGAAAAGCCTGAGGGCTCTTGTTAGAGACTTTCAAAAGTCTGAAAGTCACTCTTTAATGTTTTCTTTAGTGTTCTGTCAAATTAGTTTGAGGTTTTCCTTTCAGTTTTGGTTTTGAGGTGTTTTTTTTTAGCAATTCAGATTTTCATGTAACTGGGTGTAAGTAACAAGTGCAGCAAGACTGGGGTGCTGCTTACATGAAAATTTTGTCTTCTGAGGTGTAGTTAGAGTGAATTTCCAGTAACTTTTTTTCACTGTGATGCCTTCAGTTTTGTAAAAATGAGGAATTTTTTTACTGAAAAATCATACAACCTTCAATTTTTGCTTTAAAAACAAAAGTTCTAGGAGTTAATCTAATTTTAATGGAGGGATATGATTTGGGAAAGTAGCAGTATAGCTGATACCTTTACCTGAATTCAGAAGCTTGATACCCTCAGGTATCCTCTTGCTCTGCAATTTTGACGAGAAGTAAAGTCAAAATATTTGTTCAGAGACAAATATTTTTCCACTATTTTAAATGCTTGCCCCATGTAAAGTATGTACTTTGTGCTAGGATAAGTGGGGAAACAAGGAACATAAACCACAAAGTGTTTTGCCAGCCCTTGCCTTGCAACACGCAAGACTTTACTGAATATGAAACGAAAAGCTTTGTAGGAATCTTAACTGGAGAGACAACAAAGTGTCAGATACAGCTTTACTTGTCAGAAGAGGTTGCTGGGATCATTCTCCTGTGGAGAAGTGTACTCTTCATGCTGCACATGGGGAGGTAAGTCTTGCCTCTGCTAACACCCTGGGCAGCCAGCATCAAGTAGCACCTCCCTGTCAGCTGAAATGTTTGCAGTCCATCTTCATGGTGTTATCTGTGTCCCTGCTTTTACTAAAAATAGAGAGTTGTTTGCTCTGAGAAAAAGAATCTGTCTTAAAAAGAAAATCACATCAGCTGCTGTATTTGCAGACAACTCCAAGGTCATAGGATCTAAGATTTCTATTAACATATATTGGCTGCAAAGCACAAGTTATTTCTAAAGCCAACCTTGGCTAATTTCTATAGCTTTTTAGGTAGAGAGCAGTAATGACTAGGAAGTGCCACAATCATGAAGCCACCCAGTGAGTCATCTTTTGCTGAGTTTTGTGACAAATGCATTTAATTGTTGGGATTTTTTTCTTCCTCTTTAGCCTTTGTCATTTTGCATATGTAATTTAAAGAGCTTTATATTTGTAAAAATGTTTACATAAAAGGTACTTGTGGTTTTATGATATAAAATGAGCAACAGAGCTGTTGGTAACCATGGTCCGTGGTGTTGTAAGAATCTGTGGACCAGTGAATAGGAAGAGCAGGCTGATGCAGGGGCTGGTGAGCTCAGTGAGGCCTAAGGGAGTAACCACAGCTGGCGTGCAAAACCAGCACTTTCCACCACTCTGACCTTGGAATTGTTTGTCTGACCACAGGGAAGTCTTACTTTGGTGTGTCAGGCATCAAAGGCACATCACTGTTCACAGAAGGATTCTGGAACGTCAGAAAATGGATGAGGGTGATTAAGGACAGAGCTTAATATTCCTCTGGTGAAGCTGCTGGAATTACATCAAGGCTAATGTTGGCAGACACTTCTGGGAAGCCTGTTATAAGAAAAAAAGTAGCAAGAGAAGTAGAGCCAAATTCTGCCTGGTCAGTGGGCAGGAAAAATCATTTGGGGTTTGTGGTCTTCATTTCCAGATGATCTATATTGCACTAAGCAACATAATGTCTACTTGTAACACTGTAGTGCCCGGCTTTTCCAATGCCCAGGCAAGAGTCAGGCGGATGGCAACTCATCTCTTAGCAAATTATGTCCCTGAAGCCTTCTGTCACCTCTGAGAAGGCAGGGTGTGGGACAAAGGCTGGCCTTGCTTGGGCCATCTTGCCAAAATATTGAGGAATCCTGAGCAGCACAACCAAACCAGTTCAGAAGGCCAAGGTTGCAACAGGGAAAATTACATGAAATGTTTTCCCAGCAAGATCCCATTTGTAAAACTCGGAACGGCAGTTGGTCACTTAAATGAATGGAAATCATGGGTTCTGAAGAAAATATGATTTCTTTTGTGCCTCTAATTGATGCTTCAAACATGTTTAGTAGATCAGTAGATTAATTAAAAATATCCCAAATAAACACCAAAATGGAAGACATGTTAACTTGTTCCTGAAATGAGCAAATGTACTTGGAGAGGATTTTTGTCACACTCATACTCTGCCTGTTGCACTATGAACATGAAGGTGTGAAAGGCCGCTCTCACTAACGCCATTGTGGCAACCATCACCCCTCTCCAGCTGGTTTTAGTGGGAGAGAGGTAAGGAGGTATTTTTAGGTGGTGTTTTCTTTCCTTAGTTTAAAACGTTTTTTCTCTCTAGCCACCTGCTGACTGATTCCAGATATGGTGTAGGTGCAGCATGGGAAGACTATGCCTGGTTACTCAGGATGTGTTTGCTCCACCAATTCTTTGTGTCAATACAAATATCTGACCTAGTGCATACTTTTTTCTCCAGCAGCCTGCAATTTTTACATCTTTCAGGTTGTCTCCACTTCTGTCATACTGTAAGTTCTGGGGACTTTTAGTTTTGAAAAATGGGCCTCTCCAACCATTCTTGCAAATCTGAAGTCCAATTAAAACCACTATGTGCTACAAGGCCTTTGGCTTGGCTGCTACTTAGTAATTTAGCAGGTCTTTTATATTCTTTGTCTAAATCGTATAATGAGAAACTGAGAAACCTAATAGACATGTTTGGAAATTTTAATGTGAGATGATACCAAAATACTGAAAAAGAAATTTAAGAATTGCCTTATGGAGTGGTGATTTTAGAGGGAGACTCTACTCAAGAGTTTTCATCTGCTCTGAAGCTCTCAGTATTTTATGTGAAGCAAAGTCCATATGAGAAAGACTTAAGTGTTGCATGGTGGCTTTGGTTTCACAGCCTGCATTTTCCCAGCTATCACTGTATTCTCCATCTGAAATGATCCAGGACTTTTTCTATATCTCAGTAATTCCTTTTTCTTAATCTCACCAGTCACATGGTGTGTACAATGTTGTACCATGTTCCTCTTGTAACTGCCGGACTGCATTACCGTAGTGTAGCAAGTAGAATTTGTCCAGATTGGGTTCTCTTTGACTTTGTATGGAAACCTTGAGCCTAACACTGGTAAGTTACTGCACCTCAGACGTAATTAGAGGCTGTGTGTGCTATCCTCATTTGTGGAAGAAGTGGCCACTGCTCATGAGGAAGCAATATGGCACTAATCAGAGTTTGATGTCATTAATTTTGTGAGTATTTGGACTTCCTTGCACAGCAAATGCAGGTAATAAAAGCCAGAAGCTAAAAAGCAACTTTTTTTAAGGCAATAATTCACAACATTTGGTCTTTCATCAGAAAGAATAGTCAAGAAAACAGTAATTACTGGCAAGAGTTGGAAGTGCATCCGTCATAAAGTGTATGCACTGCCAAGGCACAAATTCTCCACTCCTAGTTAAGTTCAGGCAAACCAGACAGGATGGTTTTGTGTTTTAGTTGCCAGTTTTTTAGCACCAAATGGTCTGTATATAGTTTGTGAGTGTGTGTGGGAGACCTAATTGGATGAACTAAAATGGCACTGACTCTGTTGAGCCCAGTATGAAAATGCTAGTTTATGCACTTGTTTGTGCTGCTGAATTGGAGAGCAGCGTGTTTCTGGCACACGTCCCACACTGGCAATCACACTGGGCTATCTCATTGTTCAACCTGCATTACTTAGAATACATCTAGGTTATTACCAGCAGCAATCCCAAATCTCTGTTTTCTGGTGATAGGAAATAAAATGGAAGACATTTCTAGCATTTGGACAGGAGCTTGAGGAGTGCAGCTGCATTGAGAGCTCTGAGCAGAAGCCTGAGCTTTAGTATCTGCTGAGTTCAGGACCTGAATTTGCTACTAATTTCACAGTGGTTTTGTTTTTGCTGCGACTCAGGTATGCACTTGCAGGTGAGCATGTTCAGCAGAGACAAATGTAGACTTACCTCATGGTGTGGGGACAATGTATGTGGGTGTCCAAACCCCAACACAGCTGTAATCCATGGGCCAAAGCTTTTCTTCATATGTTGCAGTTGGGTGAAACGTTTGTGGAACAATGCGTGGACCGTCTGAGTTGGCTAGCTGATACCAATATCCATGAACATCCTGCAAGGACGTGCTATGGCCAGGCCAGAGGGCACCCAGGGGAGCAAAACAATGAGTCAGCATGTTTGTTTCTGTCCTTAAGTCCATCTCTTGATAAACCATGGGCATAGGTAGCCCTGGAGAAAATGCTTCTTCCTTCTTTTCACCAGTACTAAGTGCTTCTCTACTGTACAAATGGTGGTAAAGGTTCAGGCAGCACGTTGAGCCCTGTGTGTGGCATGTGACTGAGAGAGATCACACGTCTTCCTTACAGCCTGCCTTGTGTTGGGTA
The DNA here is from genome assembly GCA_013400585.1 of Chloropsis cyanopogon. Classification (NCBI taxonomy): domain Eukaryota; kingdom Metazoa; phylum Chordata; class Aves; order Passeriformes; family Irenidae; genus Chloropsis; species Chloropsis cyanopogon. Next base: position 21,750 of record WEZZ01030432.1, read on the forward strand.
CTCCTGTCCCATCCATGAGCCTGACTGACTGCTGCCTTTGTTTGGAGTGACTGCTCTTCTGTGCAGCTCTTGGCTTTCTGTAGATTTTGCAACTTGCCAGCAGTTCTGGCGAGTTTCTGTAGGTAAGAATTGGGAGTAATTAAAATACTTACTGAATTGCAACACTGTGGATTTGTGGTTAAATTCAGAAAGTATAGAGTTTTGGAATTCTGCTGTAAAGAATATTCTTTGCCTAGTGCAATGCATCCTTGATGTCTGGCTTTTCCAAACAGTGGTGGTTTTCAGCTTGCTGCATTTATTTAATGTTTAGCAGCATAACTGCAGAGCCCTTTTCATGTTACAGAAAGCAAATACGAGACACAGATCTCTGGAAGCTGTACCTCAATAAGACTAAATACATAAGTTCTTCAGGGTTTTTTCCCACAAATTCTTACCCTATATACTAGGGAGTAGAAGTATGGCACGGATCCCTAACATAAAGACAAGATGTAAGTCTGGAATTGTCTTTGGATTTAGCTCTGCTTTAGTAAGATACGGAATCTTACAGCTGAGCTTCCGTGTGTGAATAGTCAGTGAGGTTGATGGTTAACTTCCATAAAGTACTTCACTACCAAGAGTGTTTAGAAGCCCAGTGGAGTGCACAGGCTGTTCCTTCAGCAGCTGGTGGGAGCTTGTGCAAAGTGTATCACCTCAGGGGACATCTGCCCAGAGCTGCTGGGGTGATCCCCACTTCCTCCCCTTCCTGCAAAGCTCCATTGATGGACCCTGGGAGGAGCCTGTCCTGCTCTGCCTGGAGAGACCTGTGCCCGTGTAAGACTCAGCCCATCTCAGAAACGGGCTGGAGGGAGTGTGCCACAGAAGCTGGAGAGGCAAAACCTCCAGGCTTTCTTAAAAGGAGAAACTTCTCATTTAATTTCCTTTGTTTTCATTACTAGCAGCTTAAAATAAACAGCAAAATAGGAGTGAAAAATAGAACTTCAAGGGATTGCTTCTTGGCAGCTCTGTTTCACTCCCTGATGTTCTGCAAATGTATCGAAGCTCTTTTCAGCCAAGTGCTTAAAAAACTCTCCTATTTAAAGGTATCTGTTTTAAGTGCCTGCTAAAGTAGGTTTTCAGACTACTGCTTGCTGGTTGACCAAACGGCTCACTACAGGCCTGCTGCAAAACTGCACATAGGGAGAAAAAGGGAGACTGCCTCCTCAGGTGAAGCTCCCCCAGCAGTAATATTAGAACCCTCAGAAGAGGTTGTTGTTTAGCAGCAGCTGCTTTTAAAGTTTGTAAAACAGATTTTAACTGACTACAGCATGAGAGCAGTGAAAGTAAAGAGCCATGATGTCAGAGGCTGAAGACAATTAATTCTTCTCATTTAGATAATTTTGGGCTACAGAGCTGCTTTAAAGACTAGGATGCCACCATTGTTTTAGGTATGTGTGTGTGCATGCACACTTCTCTGAAGTCCTGATGTAGAAACAGAAGATTTGTGTCTGTCCCTGCAAGTGCCATATGATTATAGCTGAGTTATAAAACACTTCAAAGCAGGGGTTTATAATGGAAATGGTAACATATCCTTAAGCATGTTGATGCTAACAGGCACTACCTTAAAAGGGTTTAAAAAGAGACATCTGTCTTTTTTCTGGGAGAGGATATACTGGCTTCTGCCTGAAGTGAAGCTTGTCATTTCTGTTCTTCAAACCAATTGAATCTTCAGTGGCATCTAAGAAACTCTGGGTGTTGGCTGACACTTCAGTTGGTGCCAGTATGTAGCAAAGTAATGTTTTTGAGATCTGAAAGCTTTTACAATTGCAATACGGAAATGACAGCCCTTTTCAGAACATGTAATTTTTCCTATGCGTATGTGTGATACAGTGCATATTTTTTCCAGCTTTTTCCCTACTTCTTATGTCCTGAAATAAATCCAAATTTGTAGCAACTGTTCTAGTTCTTTGTGTTCTGGGTGCAATCACTACACCTGCTTTCATTAAAATTCCTCCCATGATAAACTCAGCTTCTAGTCATTAATGCGTCTTACCCATTTTCTTACAGATTTTAGTGAGCTTCTGACTTTCTTATAGGCAACAATAGGCATTTAACATTGGCTGTAGCTAAAACCTTTCACCCAAGCTGTTGTGAGCACTTTTGGAGTGGATCCTTCTCTTTTGCTAGCAAGCTGCAGTCAGCTTGGGACTGGAGCAGGGAAGTTGTGCAGCATTTTGCAGCTGTTCAGGGGCATGAAGCTTGTCTGTCACACTTAAAATGGCAAAGCAGATCTGTAGCCTGGGTGAAGTGATGCAGTTCAGACTTGAGCTATCATCCCAGGGGATAACATGCTCACTCTGCAAAGCAGCACAAGCAGCAAACAGCAGCGTTAAACACAGGAGTGCTGCTATTGTGTTGGACATGGTTGAGCCTTTCCTGGAATCACTACCACAGTCTTTCCATTCTTTGGCATGATATGTAGAAGCAACGTATGTTTTTCAATGGTTGGTTGTTATGTTTCCTTGTTGTTCCCCATGGAACACAACGTTCTCTGTCACAGAGTCTCCTGGTGTGTGCCAGCAGCCCACTGTAGCCTGGTACGCCAAGTGCATGTGGGATGAAACTGTGTTGATTGTAGAGTGGATAATATGCCTGAAGAGGCTCAAAGATAAGTCAGGGAGGCATCATGGTCAGTCTCTGGGGCAATGCTTTCACAGGGAAATAAAAGGGGAACCATGTTGCTTTGGGGTGAGATGCTCAACCAGCTACTGATGGGAAGGAAGTAGTGAAGAAATAAATGCTTTCAAAATGAAACAAAGTACATTTAGATTAGATATTAGGAAAAAATTGTGAGGGTGGTGAGGCACTGGAACAGGCTACCCAAGGAAGTTGTGGATGCCCTGTCCCTGGAAGTGTTCAAGACCAGAGCAGCCTGGTTTATTTGAAGGTGTCCTTGCCCACAGCAGGGGAGTTGAAACTCTATCTTCAAGGTCCCCTTCTAAACCAAACCATTAAAAAAACCCAAAAAATTAAAGAAAATCCCAGTGATAGGGAAAATAGAGTGACTTGTCTGTATCGTCTGAGCTGTGGTGTGATTACTGGTTTTTACAACTGGGGTAGTAGAAAACAGTCTGATATAGGATGGAATGCTGTCCCCTCTGATGGAGGTGCAGTATCACACAATTCCTTTCATGTCTTTAGCAAATCTCTCCTGCCAACCTCCCAGAAACCTCATAATTTTCAGCAGGCCCCAGAAGGCTCAGGGGGGTGGATGCTGAGCCAGTTGATGGGCAGATGGGAGAGCAAAGCCATCTTCAGACCCTCAGGCCAAGGACACAAGCTGCAAGCTGGGATGGCAATGCACAGGGTGAGATGAACTTGGGTGCCCTCAGTTCATGACTGTGGCACCTCTGTCCTTTCAATAGGTCAGTCAGGGACTCAGCTGCAGTACTTCTAGTTATGATTTCACATCTACATGCATGAGGAATGCCAATGCCCAGGTGCAAACGTTAGGTGAGAGCCATAGTCTGGAGTAACCTACATAGTCTCTGCAAAGTCACCATCTTCCTAACAGTCTGCAGTTGATGTATGGGGATCCAATACTCCTTCTTCTCCAAAAGGGCACCAGAACATTTAACTCAAAATCATGAAGCTCCTTGATCTTATGATCTTACGATCTTATGATCTTATTTATTAGGTTTTGCTTCCAAAGACTCAGGGTGTTTTTATGTTTCCCTCTAACCTGCCTTCCTTCTGCATCGGTCCTAGTGAGAGATGATTTCTCAGATTAGGGCCCTATTCTTCACTATAATGGTACCCCAAAGGGGACTCACAGCATGTAACTCAGGTGGAAACAAAAAGCAAACTCTCTGCAATGTATCCAGTCTTTACACAGTACAGTACGGCTGTAGTTTTGTGAAAGATGGGAGTTTGCTTCACTAAACTTCAGAACTGAAAATAACCATGAGAAATGTAGTGTTTTGTTTTAGACTAATCACAAATACAGCAGTGGTATGTTACCCAAATAAATCACTCATTGCAAGCTGCTTTGTGGCTTCCTTTGATAATTAATAATACTGGAATTGAAGTTGTCAGGTAAATGTTTTCATTACACTGGTGTCTGAAGAGCACAGTGTGGCCCATGCCTCCTTGAATCACCTGTGCCTTTGGAGTAGGTATTGGAATTGGCACAGAAAGAAAAAGATTTCTCCTATTTAAAACTATATGGCACTTTTCTGGTGGCTCCTTTACTTCCTGAGCCTTTTACCTTTTCAAGGAAAGAGAATAGCTTCTGCTGAGCAGTACATTCTGGCTAATCAGTCTATGTCTCCATTGTGCAGATAGTATCAATGTGGTAGCTTATGGACCTCAGATGTAAATTGCAATAACAATTTATGTAGCATTTGGAAGGAAAATTAGATTATATGTTTATAATACTTGTGAGTTTGATTACTGTCTTCCACAGAGCAGAACAAAATTGGAGGGATCAGGAGCAGCAGGTTTAGCTTTCTGACACAGCTGGAGAAAATCAACTTTATCTGAATAGCATTGCTGTTAGTACTAGGTTTGTTATACATGCATTTTGGTTCCTCAACAGTGGGACAATGGATGAGCTGGATCCTATTATTAACTTGTCTCAAAGTACTGTGTAAAATTAGTAAGTATAGAGAAAATGTGCCTTCAGATCTTGACAGAAATAAAGAGTAACAGAGACAACGTGGACTTAAATATGTTATGGGAAGTAAGCTGCATTCAGGGATTTCTGTAATAAAGCTAATGGAATCTTGAAATGCAAGAGGGTCAGCGAGCTTTTGTTTTGATCTTACCTGCTCTGTAGAAACTGCTCCAATGATGGATATAGTTACAAAACATTGGTATCCTATCGTGTTTGCAGCACTACTCAGGTAATATTGATAGGAAGACCTCTGCCTTGACCACATTCCCTGACTATGGCCCTCTGAGGTCTGTTAAAATTCAGCTTGGGAATTTGGTTTAAACATAGTCTGGGCTCAGTAAAACTAAGTGATTATTCTGATTTAGCTGTGCTGAGTGACTAGTTGGTCTTCTAAACCATTTTCTGCTAGGATGACATTACAATCATTTGCCTCAAATATGACCTAGCTGAGGTAATTTCTTCAGATGAATTTTACTACTGTTTCCCAACTGTGTACCTTTCCAGAAGAACCAAGTTTAATTTCTTGTTCCTAAACTCTTGTAATTTGTATGCTGCTCTCAGCTCATAGCAGAACTGCCTGTAGGAAATAACCTCTATAGAGCAGCATTTTCTGAAAAAGCAGAAAAAAAAAACACCAAAAAACCATGGTTTTCTTTGTAGAGACTTTTTATATAGCATAATTTAATCAGGTGTTTTGTTTTGTTTTTCCAGGGTAGCCCTCTGTAATCTACAGGACACAGCAGAGGACAGCCAGTCAGGGTAGTCTTAAAGTTCAAGCTTTGGGAATTTCCCTGGCTTGAGTGCTGACAGGAGTCTTCCAGGTGACAGCAAGATTGAGAGAAGCATCTTGATATGGCTTCTAAAGAGGTTGGCTGGAATGGAAATTTTCCCTCATCCTGCACTCTTTTGGCAAATTTCTTGCAGGTAAAGCAAATTTCTTACAGGTTATGTTCAGTACTAAATATGGCATTGTAGGCCAGAAACCTCGAGCAACTCAGGAATCTTGTCTGTTGACTCAAGATGTTTGAAAGTCTGTTGACCTGAAACATGTATTGTCATTCCTGATTCAAAAGTTCTCCAGTTAAAGTCATGTGCAAATAGACTGTTCCCAAGTTATCCACACAGGAGCCTCTACTTTTCCCAAAGAGCACTACAAGTCTCTCCTGAGGAAGCAGAGGCTGCCCTTAGTGATGACTTTGAGCCAGGTGGTGGCAGATTGGAGGATGCAATAGGTTATTTAATGCCCTTTTTGCTGAAGCATTATCAGTTCTAGGTGATCCTTCAGCAGAATCGTTTTTTAAGATGGAGAACCATCGGTGTGACTTTCACCTCGTAAGAGTTCCCAGGATGGGACAAAGAGGTGTCTCTGTCACTTGGGGGTGTTATGCTCGCCCATACATGACCCAACAGCCAAAATCTTACAGGGAAAGGGATTCCTCCCACAGAAGGAAGTCAACAAAAGAGCCATGTCCAAAGACCCCCAGGCTGTGTTCTGGGACAGTGTGTAGTTTTGCTTTGTTACAGTAATTCATGACCAATGTGAACTGTGCTCAGAAAGACCAAGTCAACACAGGCTGCTGAAACCTGTATTAGGACTGGGCAGTCTTACTGGCTTAATAACTCATTTTTGCATGATAGCCTCCATTGAGTGCAAGAGAATTAATAGCTCCTCTCTTTGATTATATTGATGTATGTCTCCAGTTATTCCAGCCAGTCTTACCCAAAACACAAGGAGCTCCTCCACTGATGTTCTTTTAATATGTAGCATGAGAAAAAGTATTTCATTTATAATTGCCACAAACATAGCTTGCAACTTTTTTTGAATGATTGAATATTTGCACTAGCTTTATTTAGCTTGGGAAACAAGGGTGAAATCAGAGTCTTCAGCACAAACTGCCAACAAAATGGTCTTGCTCCATGTT
>WEZZ01030432.1:30004-80845 GCA_013400585.1 Chloropsis cyanopogon
TTTTGTGAGTTTAGTTTTTTTTTTCATCCTCTTGCCGTTTTAACACAAAGTTCCTTTATCTTTCAAATGTCTCTTTCTTAGATGTACAAGCACATCTCATTATTAATATCAGACCTTGCCATGGTACCAATCATTATTTTTCTCCCTGTGATGATTTTAGCAGCTAGCTTCAAGAATGAGGATGTACACTTCACCCGGCTTTAGACACAACAGTTCCAAATTCCTGCACAGTTCATGGTGCTGGGTTCCCACTCTGGCAGTTTGGCTATACAAATCACCAACCATTTAAGCAGAGCTCAAACACGGCTTGGCAATGCTGCTTATAGCCTAGAGTGAGCACAGCTGAAGCTCAGGCATGCCTAGTGATTATTCCTACGCATGCTGCAGGGCAGGCTCGTCTGTGTTCTGCAATGTGTGCAGCCAACTAGCCAGAATGACAGATAAAATGTTCCCTTTTACCCATTGCCACCCTTTACAAGTGACTCAGAACCTAAATAGCATCTCTTTTCTGTGAGAAGAGCATAATGGCCTGGTTTGTCTATTCTCATTTTTTTCTCTTTTTTTCCTTTTCCAAATAATATGTGCTTGCAGTGCAGTATGATGACATCCCAGGCCCATATCCCCTGTGCACAGTCTTTAACATGGTTCACATGAGGTTTTGTTGTCCATTATTTTCTTCACAGTTTCTCAACAGTTGAGGTATCTTTCATTATATGTTGCTGAAAGCAGGATAGCCCGTAGCCTTCCTGCCAGAAGATTTAATGTTTCTGAATGGGTCCAAGCTTCCCCTTTCTTGCCCAGCTGGTTTTTCTGCTGTTGTGCTGGAGTTAGCAATTGCAATGCAGTTGCTTGCAGATTTCACTACCCTGGTCCCTTATGGGCTATATGCCACATACATTGCCTTTCAGTGCATGCATACTAAAGATTTTCTAGGACAGAAAAGCCCTAGAAGGGTCTGCAGAGACTCTGAGGGAAAACACAGATGAAAGTGTAAAAGCAGGATTGAAAGCACTTGTTTAAGCTCATGGAAATAAACATTTACAGCTTTTCTGACCTTTTCCTGTATATCATCTCATGCCCTTCATCAAGTTCACTGTGATTTAAAATTTAGAGCAATGCTTCCTTTAGGCTGTTACATTAAAGTCCAGATGTGAGTGAATATTTGGACGCAATATCAAATTTTCCGCCAGCTTCCAAATTTTTAACCTGCAGGCAATTGCAAGAAGGTTGGCTGCACTTGCCTATTCATTGATCCCATACAGGGACTCTGTATGCAATGGCAGAGGGATGATGTAGTTTCCCCATTACTGCTTTGAACTAGAGAATTTACTAACAATCTTTTGACACCCTGCTTTTGGCATGTTTTATTCTATTTTTTACTTTCCAGGATATTTTCTTATTTACTCTACTGAAATACTATCACATATAGGATAAAGAAATATTTCTTACTGCCTAAAATTTATGCTTCTGCTGCAACATTAAATATTCTGCATCTGTTCTTCAGTTACACTACAGACCTGTATCACAACGACTTGCACAGAATTCTTTAGCAAGAGTGATGCAAATAGGACTTCAGCAAACCATTTTGGACTTTAGTCAAGGAGGTAGGACAGAATTTAGGAATGTAGTTTTGGAGGAACAGCTCACATTGCTGCAGGCCCAGGGACACGAGTAAGAATGTTTTCTTGCTGTACTCCTGGTTTGTGCTAGCAGGGAAGGTCTCCCCCAGCCTGAGATGCAGCTGCCCAGCCTGACTAGCAACACTGGCATTACTGGGTTACTATGCTTTTGCAGCCCCAACTCAAACTTCATCATCTATTTCTACTCAGCATTTTCCTTTCCAGATCCTTCCCATCTTTCTGCTGAAATTTGGTCCAAGAGCTCCTATTTCTACCACCCCAAATATGTAATTCTTGTGTCTACAGGGTCATTCATAGACTAGACAGCTGTGCTGTACATTCTGCAGTGACCATTGAGCCTCAGGCCCATCTCAGGCCTGTTGGCTGTTTTGGCTAAGGCTGTGAACCCTGCTCCTGCTCTTAGGTCATATTCAGGACTGAGGAAACCAGGGATACATCCTGAACTCATTTGTGTATGCCATTAAAAGGCATACAGTGATGTAGTATGTTCATTATTGTTAATTATTTGCTGTAACAGGTAATGAAATGTAACAGGTTTACTTGGGTTTTTCAGTCTAATCTTATTTTCTCATAGGTGTAGAAGCACATATGGTTGAACATCTCTCCACAAAGAGCAGAAATACAGATTCTTGAGACATTGAGGCAGGAAAATAGTTCATGGATTCTTCAAATGGCCATGCTACTTAGAGATAAGAACTTTAACCTCAAATCTTTGACCCCAGTCCTGCCACCCCTCTCATCTCTGAATGTTCCAGGAGATGGAAGTTTGTGGGTGGGTGTTGCCTCTTGACCCTTCCTGCAACTTCATAGTTACCGGAAAATCACTCTGAATCACTCTGCTGGTGCCTCTTGCACATCCTGTGTTTCTTTAAACTTCCCGATTCCCTTTCTTTCTTTTTCCACCTCCTCAGCCCCATCCAGCATTGCACAAGCTATTCTGAGGTTGCACTCCCTGCTGCACACTGGTCCTGCTGCGGATAGGCCACCCTATACCCTGGGATTTCTCTCCTTGCCCATAGTCAGCAGTCTTTGCTGGAGCTCAGCTTTCTAACTGAACACTAGCCTGAGCTATAAAATTATGTAGAAACTTTCCAAAACCAGGCCCATTTTTAAACCCTTTGAATTTCATATGAGAATGAATCATAGAAAGAGTAATTTTCTTCTCATGACGAATAGGGAACTGCATTAAAATTGGGAAGGAAAATGACTTGTAAAGCAACTTTATTTGTTTCATGTTAAGGCAGCCACTGCAAGCTTTTTCAACTCCCCCTCTATCTTTTTTTGCCTAATTTTGAGAAAAATACACAGTTCGTCTTCCCCCACTCCCTCCCAAAAAAATCTTGTTTTCAGGTTGAATTAAACATTTTAATCCACTGTGAATGCTCTTTTACCAAAAACCAGATAAACTGGTTTAGGTTGACTTGTAACAAAAAATATCTTCTCAGTGTCACCCACAAACTGACTGAATCCATAACTCACACAGCTCGAGGGAAAGGCCTGCTTTGAGTCCAGGAGTGGATAATTGCCTTGGTGCTGCATTTGACTTTGGTGATCCCTGGAGGGAGAGGACATTTGAGTCAGCTACAGCTGGGTGACATTGCCAAGCGCCCAGCCAGCCATGCCGGGGGCACAGGTGTGGTTGGCAGTGCCTGTTCACATCCACATCTTGAGCTCTGCCACAGCAGCCTCTAATTTCTGTACCCAGGGGCAGGTAAGCTGTGAGTGTGGTGTTTTTCCCAGAAGTGATGACACTACCTCAGCACCCAGCCCCAGCTGTTGGTCAGTGGCAGCCCTGGAGAAGGGAATCAGCTACTACCATGCTTATATTACACTGAGATTTTAGGGTCTGTACAAAAAGCAGCTAAGTCTTGTAAAATTGGAATGATTTTGTTAAGCACATATTTTACTGAGGTTATCCAACTTATTCTCCTGGTTCTTGGGAGATAAGGGAGGGCAACATGGCCAGGGAATGACTCATTCCATCCCCTCTGAGGAAGAAATGAGTCAAGTTGAACCTTTCCCTGTAGGAGACTTACTGTTCTTCTGAAGGACAATAAGCAAAGAGAAATCCAAAGTGCAGAAGGGAAGATGTAAGCCAACATGAAGCAGGAAAAAAAAGATGGAGGAAAACATAGAGGCAGAAGGAAGGACTAACTGCCATAAAGCAAAGGTATGACTGTGAAAAGAAACCCACCCAGTGACAGAGAGAGCAATACCAGGAAATCTCAGTGGATATGGATTTGCTGCAAGGGCAAATCACTGAGTAGCTCTGCTCCTCTGACAGCACCTTCTGCTGCACAGTGCTGTCCTCATGTGGAATATTTCTTGTTCAGTGGATACCACTGGTGAAGGTAGACAATTGAAAATATGTGTGAGTTCAGTTATTCGAGATAGAAAAACTCACACCATACCTTATAGTTCAAATGGGTCAAGCACACTTGGAGAAAAATGCAGACACATTTTTCAATATCTCTTTCTGTCTGTCACTGTCTCTTATAGTTGGATGTTTTGGGTAACAAAGCACAGGATATGGTGCAGAAACCACCATATTTTTTTGAGGCTAAACCCCTGGTACCTACAAATTCAATAACTTTTGTAAGAAGCATGGGATCTTGCACAGGGTTTGGGTTTTGTCACATTCCACTGTTTTGTTGCTTTTTTTATAATAAAAATGTACCTATCAAATATTCTTATACTTCTCCTTCTCTATAAAACTTTTACCTTCACAGCTTCTCCCTGGCATTTCCTCACCTTTGGCTTTTCTGTTTCTATAGCAGCTCTGAAGACCTTCCCCCTCCTTTCAGAAAGGTATTTGTTGCAAAGTTAACCTTACTTTTTCATTGGAAATGTGAAGGATGACCTCATACCTTTCCTTGTCTGTGGCCTTGGAGTCCTCCTCTGTCCCCTTCAATGCACTCAGAGGCACAGCACACACAGAGCTGGAGGGAGACAAGGTTCCTATCAGGTCCTCTGAGGCCCCACAATGTCCTGCACTTCCCCTCTGCTGTCAGGGAGAGTCATATGAGAATTATTTTCAGAAGAGGGAAGTAATTGAAAATAGGGCCAAGAGGCCAGGTACAGAGCTTGGGACTTTTGTACAGGCCATGCACTATCTAACAATCCTGGTGTCCATCATGGGCAGGCTGTTTTGGAGTCGAAGCAGGACCTGTTTGGTCAATCAATGGGAAGGGTAGAACAGCTCCAAATTTCCAGCACTGGCTAAGCAGCAATCAGAAGTCAATTGGCAGGAGATATTAAGCCAGATATCCTCCTCTCTACCTGCTCCTCCCCAATGTCTCAATCAGAGCCACCCTGGCTGTTCTACATCCCCCCAGGACACAGTGTGTAGTGACCTCCTTTGTCCTGGGGTGGGCAGGTCTTGCTGCTTGGAAGGTGTTTTTCACCATGCCAGTGCCACTCTTTGCCACTGTCTCCTTACTGCAGCTCAGAGGGTTTCTCCAGGAAGGGGCCTTCCGTCTAGGTCTCACACCAAACAGGTTACAAAGTTACAAAATAAAATTTTCTTGATTTTTAGTGGTTTTGGTAGTTTGATTTTTTTTTTTTTTTGTTTTGGTTTGGGTTTTTTGGGGATTTTTTTTGTTTTTTGTTGCCAACCCCCAGCTTCAGGAAACTCATAATTTTGACTCATAAGAGGAAAACTTTCAAAGTGTTCTGTAAAGGATAACCCTACCTGGAAGATTCAGCTGGGGAGGAATGGACCTGCAGGAGCTGCAGGGATGTGGCTGCATTGCCTTCAGGCTGAAAAGGAAGCTGATCACAGATTTCCCATTTCCTAGGTAAGCATTCTGCCACTAGGCTAAGAGTTGACTTTATTTATTTACTACAGTTGCAGTTTTGTTTCACATTTTATTGATGGCACAAGCAAACACACAAAATTTATTCTCTTAAGAATGTACGAAGGAATTGGAAACATTATAGGTGTTGGTAAAAAGTGCACGTGACTTATTATTCTCATTATTAAAACATGCAACTTGAAAATACTTCTTGGTCTGGGGGTAAAAAATTCTATTTGACTTTGGTGACCAATCACACAGTCCAGCTATTGAGCAAGCAGCAGTTGTGGCACAGCATTCACAAGTAAGTACACAGTCTGCAAGATGTTCCCATGCATTATTCAGTGAATAATTCTAAATAATGAAAACACTAAAATCTGTGCGCAGATGTAATACGGGGGACAAAATTAAATGTGTTATTTAATAGAAGAAGCTGACCTAGCTCTAGTGGAGAGCAGCACCAGCTGTTCAGAGACCTGTGGGTGTACGTAACATGAATTTATTGTGTGCTAGCAACAGTAATCCAAGTCCCGCAATCACCAGTGGATGGTAGGTATCATTCACAGTGATGAAGCAGCTTCCAGAATACACAAGCCTCACCCACAGGGCGCCTTCACTGTAGAGTCACCTTCTGAGTGATTTCCATTTTCCAGGCCAGCTCCTTGGGAGCTGCCTGCAGTCGGCTGGGAACCTGTTGGCATGGCACCCGGCTGGTGTCTGCGGCTCGCAGTGACCCTGGGGCAGCTGCTGGACTGCAGGCACTCAGACTCCAGCCTGTGCCCCCCTTCACACTACCTTTGTGTGTAGACCAGCCTTGGGTTAACAGCTACATGCATTTATAATCTAAATCAATTCTTACAGACAGCTACAGGTGCTTCCATGTATCAGTCTGGGGATGTTACAGCTTTGCATGCATTTGGTGGTTTTACTCCGAGCTGTAGCCTATAGTCAAATACTGCAGGATGGTAACATTCAAATACTGCAGAGCAATAACTCTTTCATCCCTTAAGGCACCCCTCAAAGTAATCGTATGAATAAAAATCCTTGAACCATTGAGGCAAAAATAACTCATGACCAACACCTTCTTGGAATTTTATTTGCCATATTATGATCTGGAGGACAGGGGCTAAAGCTCACAGCTGTTGTAGCAGATTTCCCTGTTGCTTTCAAAATGTTTCTACAGGTGCAAAGCAAAACTTCAGGAAAGTTACTGAAGGGCAGTGGGCAATGACAGCAGATTTAGATGTAAACAAGAAAAATGAGATCCTGGTAAGATGTTTGACAAGCCATAACTTGTCATTCAGCTAAACATAGATAAGTGGATTGAAGTAAAAAGCTGCACGTATTTTTATTTTTGATGCATTGTTATTTTTGTCCACGCAGGCAGTGTATTGCAGGCTGCAATTAAGACCTGGCAGTGGAAAAAAGAACAATAACAAGAAATTGAATCAATCATTTGTTTGAAAATAAGACAAAAGCAACAGTATGGAGAGAAAGGAAGGAACTTGCGAAAGATCTACTTACTGCTTTATTTTCAACATTCAGCTCCTTTGCTTTAATGGTGCTTAAAATACCAGTCACAAGTCCGGGCTCTGAAGGAAAACACACAATGTTTTCTGATGATTGAGAGATTTATTCTAAAGGCACCACAGGAAAAGAACGTCTTGGAGGTTCAGCAGGTTCGAAATGTTGTACAAGAACTCAGAGTGAAATTGATCTAAAACACGCAGTAAATGGATTTACAAGTCTTATTGACTACCCTGCTGAGTTGCTGCTTCCAAAAAGCTCTAAACTGCATGTCTGTAATAAAGGTTTTCCTTTCAGATATTCAGCCTGCACAATCTGCTGGCATTCAGCATTGATACAGGCTTTTATTTTTACTGGAAAAATGCAAGAGGCAGGCTGATGCAGTTTTTCTTTTCTCAGGTTTTGGTGATCTGAAATCATAGGTGTTTTGAAGTATCCAGGTTATTTTTATGAATGCCCTTGAACTTTTGGGATATAGCATGAAGCACATTTTATTTTACTTTGGTTATTAGAGAGCTCCAAAAAACTGTGGCTGCATAGCTGTTAGGCTGTATTCAGAACACTTCAGAAATCTGGATCAGGTTGTGTTTTTACTAGAACCACAGAGTTGGATGGGAAAAGATGGATGATTTTGTTTCCCCTCCCTCCAACCTCCAGGTTTTTCCTGCTGTGAGACACTATGTTTGTTATCTGAATGTGTGTTGTCGCAGGCTGCAGTGCCACGCAGTCACTGCGGGATCTTTTACGCCCGTGCCTGTAAAAGGCATGTCAAAATGAAGAATTGTATGCCAAGTGGTTTGATGAAGAAGCCATGGCTGTAAATTGTATTTTGATTTGCATTATAGAGTAGCTGTGACCTTCACTTGAGGTTTGATACTGAACTTGTTCTGGCCAGAAATGCCTTATTTGAGAAGTTATAGCTAAAGGAAGGGAGTTTGGATTTTTATGGAGGGAGAAAGGTGTCTAAGGGGAAGAGCTTGGGTTTTTAGAAAAACCTATGCTACTGCCTTTAATTGTAGGGCTTTAAGACTATTGTTGTCCCAGGAGTCTGGGCCAGAGCTCCCATGGCCAGTTCTGGAAAATTCTCAGCTGCTCTGTCACTAAAATTGTGGACAGCATGGATACCTCTTAGAAAATGTGGTATCCTGAGCAGCAGCTCTGGCAGTTGTCCTTGCTGGGAGAAATTCAGCCTGGGACTGAGCAGAAATAAAACAGCAAACTCTTGAGGAAGCCACAGAAATACAGGAAGGACCCATGAGTCTTCTAGAAAAGTGCAAAGAAATATCCCATACTCCTACCCCTAAAGTTTGTTTCCTAACCAAAACAGTTCCTTTGCAAACTCTCTCCATGGAGGTGGTCAGTAATTTTGAGAAGAAAAATAAAACTTGAAGTTATTCCGCTTTATTTCAGGGAAATTGCAAAGGCATGGTCTATTCTTTCTTTGTACTTTCAACATGGAGAGAGACTGGCAGAGTTCAAGACTTAGCAGAATTTTACCTGTATTTTATCTTGTTGAAGGACAGCCATTATTGCAACTGTGAAAGTCATTCTGTCAGGGTTAACAGGGTTAACAACAATGAAAATATGAGACTACGTATGGAATCCTTAATATCAACCCTCCTTTCATTTTCAAAAGCATGTTTTTTAACCAAAGAGACATCAAAACAAGGTGTAAAAAGAACACAGAAATGTCTGTTTTCTAAAAGGCAAAAGTTGTGGAAAAAAATCTCTCCCTTTTGTAACTCTTCTATCTCCTAGTTCAAAATAGCTATGGTATTTTGGGAAGAAGGGAAGACAAGAGTAAACTCCAAAACAATGCAACATTTCATTGTGGGGTTTTTAAGCTGAAGCAATCAACACCTTTTTTCTCTGTTTTTTCTTAATAACATCCTTTTCCTCACCAGGAAGTTATCACTGTCAAACTTGGAACAGGGTAGCCTCCTTCCTACGGGTGTTCCTTCAGTGCATTTCTCAGTGCATTTCTAGCTTTGATGATACCTGTGATGATGCTGACTAATTTCAATAAGATTGGATAAACCAAGCAGAGTGATTGAAAAACCTGAGAGTTCTAACCAGGTTAGCTGTGAACCTCACTGCTCACCCAGGGCTTTCATGTTGAGTTTCATGTTGCTGTGGCATCCTGCTGGCTATACCCAAGTGAAACTGCTGTCAGACTGCTGTGCCCATATGTGGCTGCAGGAGCAGCTGGTCTCAGCACTGATTGCCACAGTAATGTCCCCGCAGTGCTGTCACACTTCTGAGGCAAGATCTTTCCCTCACCACAATCCAGGCTTGCAGTTTTAAGAGAGAACTCCGCACAGCTGTTATTGCAGAGTACTAGTTTCCAAAGATTTGTTATCAGCAGTGTGGGAGCAGCATATTGAGCAAATTTAGATGAAGATTAGAAAAATATTTCCTGCATGCGAAAGAAGAATAATATGTCAAGAATGTGTATGAAGCCCATAATTTGGTGGTTTTAGCTCCAAATGGTGATGAACAGCCCTGAATAGTCAGAGCAGGATGTAACTGCTCTAAGTGATTTAGCTTAATCTCTGCTTTTTGAAGTCTGTGTTGTGTTTATGGGATACCTGGGAACACACTGGTGTTAATGTAACTCTGTATGTGAACAGACTCCAAAGGTGTGTGGGCTGATGCACGCATGCCTTGTTCTGAATGCTATCCTACACCCTTGCATGGTGGCTCACGTGGTGGGGAAAGGCTGGTGGCAAACATCTTCAGCCAGAAAGAGGCATCAGCATCTTCCCTTTCCATTCCTTCTCCCCTGTGGCTGCACTGGGCCTGCTGTGTTACCAGTGCTGTGCTCACCTTCATGGATGTCTGAAACTGGGGAATTGGATACAGTCTCATACTGGGCAGGGCAGGGGGAAGGGGCAACAGACAGGCAACAAAAAGAGAAACTAAATCCCCCTGGCGCCAGGGTAAATCTCTGCCTGGAATATGGTCCTGTACAAAGCTCTTCTGGAGCAATTTTTGGCATGCAGATAGACCATGTCAGCTGTTTCTTGATCACAAGCTGTGAGCATGCTCTTGCCTATCGACTACGTGGAGCAACTCCTTCCCTGAGCGGGGAGAGAGACTCGTGTATATTTGCCCTGGAGTAAGAGCATCCCCATGGGTGGCTACCCAGAGCAGCTGACAGCATCCTGTTTGTTCTCATCTCAGCTTAGCCTGTGATAAGCTGTTTGTGAACTGTTGTGTGTGAACATACTAAGAAGAAAACAGCTTGTTTAAGAATTAAATATCAGTTTTCTTTCTCAGGAGAAGAGAGGATTTCCTGTCATATTTTAATTTGGAATTTGTTTATAGTATTTACATTCACATTCAGTTAGAGTTATCAACACTAACAATGCAAAATCAGTGGTTCTACAGCAGCATCTCAGACAATGCCAGGAGGGCCTTTGGCATCACATGATATGATTAGTATGAAATTCTCTGCTGTTGCAGTACATCACTACAGTGTGATACACTTTTTTCTCAATAGATGCTTAAAGTGAGCATGTTAGGAGAAAATTCATTATTCCAGATGCAAAATCCTTTGGTACAAACCACAAGACAACATCATTCAAATAAGCCACTTACAAAAAAAAAAAATATCCAGAGGGAAAAAAAATTCTCTTCTTCAATTTTTTAAAACATAGTTTATATAATTACGAACATTTTAATTTTAAGCAGGCAGATATTTTGAATACTGGGTTATATGGGATATGGGGATGTCCTATTTTAGTATGTACACAACTATTCTGCAAATATGATAGCAGCAGGGGCTCTAATCAGCCTCGTGGCACAGCAACCTTTTCCTTGTGGTACATGTTTTTTTCAGTTTTTCATACTGAAAACAAATCAATGAAGTAAAGCTTTTGTCTAAGTTTTTCTGTAAATTTTGTTTTTCAGAATTTTCTTTTGACCAGTATGAGCCCCTTACATTTTGTATTTTAGCTTATTTCAGCGGGTAGTTTTTGTTAATTTTTCTTTTCTATGTCATTATTCATACCAGGGGAATACATTTTCCTGTTGTATTTTCAGTGGCACAAGGAATGGAAAGCACAGGGTACTTCATGCTGGTTTTGTGTTCTGTGTGCAGGTGGGTAGGATGATAATACACATTTCAGTGGTTAATTACAGGTTAAGTATTTTTTTTCTGACTAAAGTCCAGTCTATTCTATGAAAATAATCCTTGTATAACAGGTGAAGATGGTATGAGGAGAGAAAACAAGTGCTAAACAAGTAAACCTTGAATGCATAAATCTCATTGCAGGATTCCTTTTGTGCCAGATGTGCTGTATTACTCGCTGCTCTTTATTGTTAGAGCTCACACTCACCCAGCTATCACATAATTATGAAAAACAGGACATGCACAACAATAACTACAAAGGTCCAGAAAGGAAGTTACAGCATCATGACTGTTAGCTACTTATACAAAGACTTGCTCCAGGATGACAGATGTATAGCCTGGGAAATGCTGGTGCTGCTGTGGGACTCTGAAGAGCTCATCCAGTGCATCATATGTCCAGATTCCAGACTTGAAACAACGTCTAGAGGAAGTGTCTGTGATATTCAGAGGAGACTAGACAGCCCAGAGGCCTTCCTGCTTTTAGAGTGTGTGACAATTTGCTCTTTGATTTTTTCATGTTACGTTTCTCAACACAGCAAAGCAAGGAAGAAGCAATGAAGCTGTGCTGGGAACAGGGCTGATGCTGACATGTTTTGCAACAGCAATCCCTTGTAAACTAATGAAGGCCCCACTTGACACCTCAGGGAACATGGCAGCAGGCATGCTGCTACATACGTTCATGCACCTGTATTTAATGCACCAAGCTTGTCACACAAGCCCCTGACCTGGGTGTCAACTACCCCTGACCTGCATGCAGCAGATGAATCCCCGGGGAGATGGGCTTCTTGCTTGGAGCCCACTCTGCTGGCTTGTTCAGGAAAGAGGCAGACAGCACACGCCCACCACCATCATCTGAGGGGGAGATTCCGATCCTAGAAGGAAGCCCTTGCCCTCCAGGCCCAGCTACAACTTGTATGTGTGTGACTCTCTGAGTGCATACGGGTGCCACGAGATATAGTCCTTTCCAGCCCGGCTTTCTTGGGAGATGAAGTGTCACTAAAGGAGCAGGCATGGGTCCCAGCAGGCATCAGGGAATGTCTGTGCCTCTGGGGCACTCGGGTTGAACATCGATCAGACCACATCTGCAGAAGTGTTTATAGACCAGTACATAGAAGCCTCTGCAGTGGTTTTGTTCCTGTGTGCCCACGTTGCCCAAAGTCCCTGTGGCAGGTGTTGCCGTGTGACACTGACATGACACTCTTCCTTGGAGCACCAGGGCGGATGCCAACGGCTCAGGTACTGTGCCATGGGTACAGGCACCACCAGAGGTGCAGCTGATGGCAAACCCAGATGTAGCTCCCACCCGAGGGCCCATGGAACAAGAACCCCATGGCTGGGGTTTGCTGCCAGGTGGGAAGAGCCCCAGTGCTGCATGTAGGGCTGGTACAAGATGGTGCAGGTGGGACTTCCCTATTTTTCCTTGCTGACAGTGCCCATCATCCCACTGCTGCAGGGCTCTGCCTCATCTCTCACGGATTGCTGTTTGGAGGATACAAGAACACTACCAAGAAAACAATAGTATGCAGAAGGCGGTCCTAAGCAGACTGATCCTGGACTCATTTTTGTAGTATCTGTAAAAGTTTCCAGATGTCAATTTTCCTTGCCTTTATCTTTTCTTTGTCTTTGTGAGGAGCTCCATTCCTCTCTCTTTCTGCTCTGCTCTGAGCCAGCAGGATTGTCCACCGACACTGGATGGCTGAGAAAAGCCACCTCTGGTAAGTGAGATCCTAACCTCACTATTTCCAGGGGCTAGTTCGTTCTCGGTGGCCTCATAAATTTTTGGAAACTTAACTTTCCAGCTGAGTGTGGCTAAGTGTCTTCAGTGGCAGACATTCTTCTGTTATTGTGGGGATTTTTTGTGGTGGTTTTGTTTTGACTTTTTGGGTTTTAAAATATATATATGAAATATAAATCTGAGGAGGCAGAGGGGTTGGGTATAGTTTTATTTATTTGTTTGGTTGGGGTTTTTTTATATTTTTGTTGCATTAGAGAAAGCTATTTTCCCCTAGATCTGGCATGTGCTGAATGGTTTTTGTAAGATTGCTTAAGAACTTCGATTATACAATAAAAATACAAATTCCAAGTCATGGGAATAGCTATCACTTTGGTGACAAGAGTGTGCTTGGCTGGGAGATGTGGGGAGGAACGGAATGCATGTTAATGTAGTGAAGGAGGAGGTAGGGGAGGTGTGTGTGGTGAAAAGGTTGTGATTGAGAATGAAAGGAGTGTAAAAATGCAGTTAGTAATCTAGGCTTCCTCTTGCTATTTTTGTGAAGACATTCTTTGTCCAAATTAGGAATGAGCAATTACAGTGGGCTAGGTGGGGGCTGCTGGAGGTGTAGGAAGCACTGCTGGCACTGAAGGGGATAGTAGGATCTCAGAGGAGGACCAGATGAAATTGTGGTTGGAACCAACTGATGTGGTGTACAATTTGCTGTTGCATCTCACAGGGGACAAATGTTTCTGCTATAAGGCTGTGACAAAAGAAAGTCCTAAGACCCTCTGCTGAGCATAAAATAGCTACAACTGTAACAGGCCTGTGGAAAAAAAATGCAGCCCTAGCCTAGTTGTGTCATTAGAATGAAATATCTTTTGGATGTCAGAGGGTGCCACACTGCAGAGATCCCATCTGGAAATGAGTACATAAGATTGGTCTCCTCTGTTTGGGAAGGAGCTCAGATGGGGGCTGGGCAGAGGGCGGCTCCTAGGACTGCCAAGGCAGTGGTAGCCTATCCTAAGGGCCAGACTCCCAGCTTCTTGTCTTTGCCAGTGGAGAAAGGGACATGGCCACTCTCTGTAAATGCCTTGGGAAGCAGGATGCTTTACTGCCATGATGGAAAACAGTCACAGCTAAGAGAAAATACTGACTTCAAAACGAATGTCTAATAACCATGCCTGGAAAAAAACTGAGCAAGGAATTAGCAGCATATTTTTGTTGCCATTGTAGTGAAGTATTTTAACATCCATTCATTCTGTTTGGGACATAAATCTGTTTTTACACTTTGCTTAATCTGTTTATGAAACAATAAATTTTGATGCATTTGCCTGGGACAGAAGGGTCTGATCTCCATGTCCCTTCAAGCCTTGTCTTCCATGAAAGCTGTGTTCATTGGAAGCTTCAGTTTCAGTAATGCTGAGAGCAGATCTGCAATGGAGTCAGCTTCTTACATGGGTAAGCCAGAACCTTAAGAATTGTTCCTACAAACAGTGGAATGTGTATTCATCTCATACCATAAAAGACAGCCCCTCCCTCAATGCCAGGCTGACAATAATCAGTCATATTTGCTAAAAGTCTCCGTCAAGAACTATTTTATTTAAGTGGAAAATGTATATATTTATCAACATTTGCATCTAGAAAGCCTTCAAATCTCACAGTGTTGTGCAACTCTGAGGTGACACGCAGCTTCTCCCTGGCACTGCCAGACTCTGCTGCAGCTGGCTGGGTACCACCTGTAACTGCATGGCAACATTTCACCTAAGCCATACCTAGAGAGGTGGCAGTTACTGGTTTGGATGTGACAGCCTTTGCCACGGTGAATCACTCCTTCATGACACTGAGGGATGGCACTGGTGGTTCATGTGGGGATGGCAAAGGGTCAGGTCTGAGCCTGCAGAGGAGAGAGTGCTGCATTTTCTGGTTAGGTAAAGCTCACATGTTCATGAACACAGCCATGAATCAGAATGCAGAGGAATCATTTGGGAATCCTCTGTGAAAAGCCCAAATGCAACTCAGCTAGACTCAGTAGCTGAGACAGTTCCCCAGGGAATATTTCCCAAACCACTGGAGTTTTCACTGTGTGTATTTTCTCTTTCTGGGGTCCAAATCTGGCTCCAACCCTTAGGATGGTGATATTGGCCCTCTTAATGCTCATAAGAGAAATAGGCTGATATTTCAACCTACTTATCTTGGCTGTATCAATAAAATTCTGCCAGTGCATTTAAAACCTGGTGATGGTCTTGGAAAAGGGATCAATATGCTGAAAGATCCATAGTGTCTTAAATGATTAAGTGGCTCCTCTCACCAGAATGAAACATTTTTAAATATTTTGAAAAAATGTTTTACTGTAGTACTTTCAAGGCCACCTGCTCAGCGGACATCTCTGATATTAAAAAAAACCCCAAAAAACCAGCCAGCAGTGCTGCAAGTTGCAGTGATTTCTCCTGAAAATTTAGAAATGTTTTGCCCTTAGGCTGCTGCAAATGATTATGAGCTTTGCCTTATTGGAGTCATTCTTCTGGAGGAGAAAGGTAGTAGCTATGGTGCAATGGTTCCCATCACACAAGAAAAAGAAATCTTTCTCATTTTACTCACTGGGGCAAGCTCAGTGTCCTGCAGTGCTGGCAAAAAAGGGTCAGAGTTGAGTCAAAACTCTGAAGCTTCAGAATTGCTCTAGAAGAGTGCAATTTGTTGAGGAAAGACCTCCACAGCTTCTCTGGGGTTTCATAGGTCTCTTAAAATATAGAGAAAGAAGATTATTTCTTATGAAAGCTACTGTGGTTTTGAATTATTTCTTTAGATTCCTACAGACCTCAGCCCTATTACTTACAGCTTTTCCAAACAAAGGCAGGTATTAGACCTTTCAAAGGTGACACAGCTGAAGTCTGCCACAACCCTGCTGAATGTAGCACAATGGTCTCAAGCTACTGTGAGAATGAGCTCACCTTTGTTCACCTGTTTTGTTCACCTTTGGGCAACTCTGATGGAAAAAGGGGGCACTTTTCACAGCTAAGAATGGGTCAGGGGTAAGTTTAATATAATATGGCCTTGCATGGTACAGCCATACACATGCATGGTCATCCATTCTTGAACCCTGATAGGTTGTGAAGAAAATAATGCTCCCATTTTATAGATGAAAAAACTCGAGCAATGGAATTCAGAATAATATTTAGAAAATGAAAGCACTCTTAAGTCCTCTTTTAGTGATTATTTTTCAAAATGAAGGTGTTTCTGGGTCTCAGACCACCATTTAGGATAGAGGAGCCTGGAGCAAGATACCTTGGAAGTTCAGATAAAATTAAAAAGTGCAAAAAGTCTTACTCAAGCCCATCTCTATTTCATGTGCTTTAGAAAAGCTTTATTTGTCTTAAAAGGGCTAATAACTTGTTCTTTTCTTTCTCATGAATGCTTTCTTCAGAAATGTAAAATGCTTCATGGTGACTCCACCACAGATATACCCTAAACCAGTGTTTGACTGCACATCATTGCAGTGATTTTAAATGTATGCAGTATCAAACCCCGTGGGGCAGGACGGGACTCGGGCAGCACCCCCAGCTCACCTTTGACATGAGGTGCTGTCTGCAACATGCCAGAGCCTCTTCACCATCTTTGCACGGCTGGGAGGGCACGGGGCACCTGGGCAGAGACCTTTGCTGCCTGCCCCCACCTCCCTTCACCACCAGCCAGCCACTGGAGGCAGGCTTGCCATACCCACTGTTCCCAATCCTTGGAACATACTTGTTTTTCTCACGATAGCTAATTACCTCTTGAGGAGATCCCCTGCCTCCAAAAAAGGCCATTTGTGGTAATTTCTGGAACATGCCTCCCCAACCTGTTTTCCACTGTTTCCCCCCCCCCCCCCCAAGTAAGTTTTCTATTCCAAAGCAGCCATTCTCACCTTTCAGAATTTTCATCTCACACTTTCAGCATTTTCTGTTGTATTTTGTCTTACCTAACCTTTCATCAGGCTGCACCTTGTAGAATGCAGTGATTAGGAAGGGATCAGGAGCCTGAAATTCATCTTTATGAGTTCATACAAACTCTCCCTTCCGTCTCTGTGCATACTCAGTCACTGGGAAGCAAATTTAAGAGCATATATAGAAAAGGATTATGTAAAAATAAAACAGAAAAATCGCAAGGAAAAGTGTCTATAAAAAAGGATCAGCATACCTCCTTTCATGATAGTGGCAAGATATTTAATATCAGCAAACTATCAAGGCAAGCTGAGGTTTGTGACTCTGTGGTTGTGCTACTTCTGTCTGTGCTCTTGCCCAACCTCTGAACACTGTTCACTGTTCACAGCACAAGTAAAAATCAGACCAGCCAAAATCAGTAAACACACAAAACATTTCAGTGTCGAGACTAGTGGGATGCCACTTTAGCCCATGACTATATAATTGGAATTGGCAGGAGAGATAAAGATTGACTTTTTTAAACTGTGACATACATACGCATATGTGGATGAGCAATGGAGTAGGAAGACATGCAGCTGGGCACACAGAGCCTTCAGATGTGGAAAAGTCCTGTCTACATCTCCTCCCTCCATGGAATTATGTGTGTGAACTTTGCTTCTGCCTGTTTCTAGGAAGTGCTATGACAGTTGACTGGTTAAACCTGGAAAATGCAATAAGACTATATAGAGGAACTGAAATAGTCCATTTTCAGTATTTTAACTTCCCCAGCACCACAGTTCAGAGGGATGTCTGTGTTGAAATGCTCCTGCAGTTCCTGACGCAAACAGACCATGTCCCAGCCGTGGTGTGATCACTGTATCAAATCTTCTGCCTGGTGAGCTTAATGAGCCTTGGTTACCTTAAACTTTGGAGCAGCTGCAGAAAAGCAGATTTTGCTTGGTGTTTTATCCAGATGTCTTCTATCATTTGCCTGAACAGAAGTGAAGAACTTGAAAGATTGCCTTGTTTGTTTCCTTTATTGAAGCATTCCAGATTTTGCTTTCATCCTCCGATGCCCACAAAACTCAAACTTTAACACAAAAAAAACCAGGCACTAACAAATGAAAAGGTGTGCACTTTCATATGCAATTGCATGTGTTGTATGTGAGCTGTTTTCTCCCCAGTAAGATTTTAAACCATGGAAGCTTGCCAAATTCCAGTGTTTACTGAAATATTTTCTGGAAGGTGACAGGTAATTACAAATTTCTGACTAGCCATCAGTGTGGATACATAAACTCAGGAAAAGTGTAATTATGTGTCTGTATAAAATTTTCTACTCTTGTAATTAGAGGTGTCCTGCTAACACAGGCACATGGGACTGGGAAGTACTTGCTGTGCAATCCCATTCAATTCTCTATGTTTGAAGGCGGTTGTACCTGAGCAGTACACTGAAGACAGGTTATTTCTCTGATTGCACTTTTCTTCTTCTCCCAGTTCTGTTGGAAAGACATAGACAGACGTGGCCTCACCAAAAAATGATGTAGGGTTAGATTTGTTAAGTATCATTTTGTGCAGCCAATTTCAAAAGACCTACTAATGACTCAATCAAATGTTGCCTAGGCAATCACTGTTCTTCATAGACAAGAGCAGTCTCAGGTTCTAGTACTCAGATATATAAACTCCCTAAGTGTGTGCTGCTTATGAAGAGGTCCTGATTGATGGAGTCTCTCTACTCAGAACACTGTGAAGATAATATACAGAACAAGTCACAGAGTTACAGAATCATTTATATTGGAAAAGATCTCCAAGACCATCAGGTGCAAACTTTGACTGATCACCAAGCTGTTAACCAGACCATGGCACTGAGTGTCATGTCCAGTCATTTCTCGAACACCCTCAGGGACAGAGATTCTGTCACCTCCTTGGGCAGCCTGTTTCAATATTTTACAATCCTTTCCATGAAGAAATTCCTGAGGTACACCTGAACCAGTCTTGAGACAGCTTGAGGCCATATTGTCTCATCCTGTCACTGATTGTCTGGGAGAAGAGAATGACCCCCACCTGGCTACAGCCTCATTTCAGGTACTTGTAGGTCTACAAGCAGACCTTGATAAGGTCTCCCCCCGAGCCTCCTTTTTCAGACTGAACACTCCCAGCTCCCTCAGCTGCTCCTCACAGCACTTGTGCTCCAGACCCTGCCCCACCTCCATTGCCCTTCTCTGGACTCTCTCCAGTCCCTCAGAGCCTTTCCTGCACTGAGGGCCCAGAACTGGACACAGCACTCGAGGTGTGGCCTCAGCAGTGCCCAGCACAGGGGGACAATCCCTGCCCTGGCCCTGCTGGCCACACCATTGCTGATCCAGGCCAGGATGCCATTGGCCCCCTTGGCCACCTGGGCACACCCTGGCTCATGTTTAGAAAGCTGTTCCACTGAGCAGCTTTTCCAGTCACTCTGCCCCGGCCTGTGGAGGTGCTCGGGGCTGTTGTGTCCCAAGGGCAGGCCCCAGCACTGGGCCTTGTTGAACTTCACACCACTGGCCTCAGCCCATGATCCAGCCTGCCCAGATCCCTCTGCAGAGCCTTCCTGCCCTGCAGCAGATCAGCACTGCCACCCAGCTCAGTGTCATCTACAAACTGACGGTGTATTCTATCCCCTCATCCAGATTATCAATAAAGATACTAAACAGAGTGGGCCCCAGTATTTAACCCTGGGGTTAAATACTAACATCACTCTTGACTGTTCACCAGCTGAATGTAACTCCATTCACTGCCATTCCCTGGGCCTGGCCACCCAACAGTTTTTACCCAATGAAGAGTCACCCGTTCAAGCCAGGCTGCCAGTCTTTCCAGAAGAGTCCTGTGGGAGCTACTATCAAAAGGTTTGCTGAAAGCCCAAGTAGAAAACATCCACAGCATATGACCATACAGATCATGACCAGTATGCTTCCTTCTGGAGGGCTGCATACGCTGGTTTTTGGTTTGATGGAAAGACCCAGACTGATCCCAGGAGACAGAAAATTTGCTACTTACAGAGCTGCAGGACCAAGCTCAGCATCCTGCTTTTGCGTACTCATGTCATAGACACCTTTCATGAGCTGAGCAAGAATATGAGAGAGGTTAAATCCTTGTCCATGGAGAACCACACAGAAGCACCAGGTCTTTTAGAGTAAGAATTCTCACTGATTGTGCGAGCTTACAGGAAAGGCCATAAAAGAAGAGGGAAATTTCCAAAATACCATATGTACAAAGATTCCCTACCACTGAAGCATACCTAATCCTGTCTGTTGCAGCCCTTGAGGATGTTAGAGGCTCAGCAGAGACCACCCAAATCCTCTTTTTTTCCATTTCTGATGCCTACACTGTATTAACCTATGTTTGACCATGTTGCAGACAAACCAGGATTTTGCTAGGAATGTGTGGAAGGGTGCCAAGGCTGATGTCCAAATGTACCCCAGTGCTTTTCATCATCTCTCTTTTTTTTTTCTTCTCCAGAACACTCTGGACCCCATATTCATTCACGGGAAAAGGTGCAGATAAGAATTGTGGTGGGTGCTTTCAGACCTTTGAGCTCTGCGCCCATGCTGCTCAGGGGGAGCCAGCCAGGGCAGCTTGACCTCCAAGCACACCACAGCCTGCAAGTAAAAAAGACACTACTGAACATGTTATCCTTTTTGCTGGGTTCACAGAAAAGTCAGAATATACTAAAATTACCATAGAACAAGCCAATATGCAGCTCATGGCCCACACAGAAGGCTTGGCCTCCTACTTTTGAGTTTGTACTAGAGAAGGAAGGTGATAAATCTGGTTTCTGGGCCATTCAATATGTAAAGTAAATGGTGGCTGGGAAATGTGAGACAGAGGTAAAAACCCAAAACCTTTCTGAATACTGAAATGTGTAGATCTGTGTCAATCTACAAGAAAAGAAAGAAAAGAAAAGAAAAGAAAAGAAAAGAAAAGAAAAGAAAAGAAAAGAAAAGAAAAGAAAAGAAAAGAAAAGAAAAGAAAAGAAAAGAAAAGAAAAGAAAAGAAAAGAGAAAAGTGTTCACATGCAACTCTGAGGCTTATTAACTAGGAGATGGAGGAAATACCAAAAGGTAAGGTTGGTTGTCTTAATGCTTGAAGATACCACAATTTCTTTTGAGTCTTTAGTGACTATTGCTCAGCTCTTTATCTTCTGGAAGTTCAGTAAAACATGTTATTAAATTCCAGAATTGATATGTATTGCAGCACCAAAGCAGCTGGTAATTTTGAAGGAATATTTGTGTTAACTGCAGTGTTCTGTGGAGACTTAATATAAAGAAATATATTCAGGTACTCAGTTTGCTATATTGGAAATGGGAATTGGGAGCATCACTGAAAGGAGCTGCCTCATTAATTTATCAGGTTTAATTTTATTAACAGATGCAAATTGTTTGTTAAACAAATATAAAATAAAATGAAAAGAAGAATGTATTTTGTTTCTCGCTGAGTGCTTCAGTCTAAACATCTCACTAAAAATAAGCAAAAAAGCCAGGGTACCAGGTGCTTTTTATCTTGGGTTTACTACAGTGCAATGAAACACTTTGGAAGGAAATGCCTGAAGAAACCACTTGAAACTTCAGTGTTTTCATGTCAGTCACCCTTTTCCTTGAAGGCCAGGTTTAGACCTGTTTAGCTGTATTGTGTGTGGAGAGCAAAAAAGAGTTGGGTCTTAGTAGGCAGAATCCCTTTTATATGCAAAGAATTGGATCAATTTGACCCTGATTTTCTCTCTCTCCACTTTTTTTGTCCCATTACTTCAAACCCTTGACATTATCTCAAAGAAGGGGCTGATTGAACTGTAGATCTGGCACTTGTCAGTTGTGGATAACATTGGCTTCAGTCAGTCATGTTCACACATAGACGAGCCATGACAGAAACAGACTGGTGAACAGAAAAAATAAGTTTATTGGAGGTAATGTTTTTGCACAAGTGTAACAAATAATAAAATCTGCTCTGTAAGAAAGGTGACACGAATCATGAGTAAATTAGCAGAAATAGAAATTCTATCCATTTGCAGTTCTCAGGGTTTTTTTGTTCTTTCTGCTTGTCTAGAAGTTAGGAATCTGAAAACCATTATCTTCCATTCAAGCAAGGGAGGAAAAAACACAATTCAAATGTAGACCCCCCCTAACTGGGAAAAATTAAACCCAGTATGGGCTTATTTATATCCACGTGATGTCACTGCAACTCTGCTATGTACAGTGTGGAGAGAAATAAAAAAAGAGAAAGGAGAGAATGGTGAAAAAAGGAAGGGTTTTTTTCCTAAAGCAAATACAACTCAAAGCAATTTGCATAAATGTCTCTCCCATGATTTTTTATTTATGGCCCCTAAGTTTCTAATTAAATACTAATTAATATTATCACCAGAATTGTCTCGCATCCTCAGCTCTTCATAGCTTTGTCACTTTGATTAATGCATAGTCATTTATTAACTTATTTAACAAGCTAAGGTGCTTCATGAGAAACTAGATAATAGTCCCATAGCAGTCTCATTACTTCAAAAAAGTTCTAAACTTAATAAAATTATCCTCAATAATGTTTAAGATTTTCATTGCAGCCTTAAAAGATGGAAATAGGTTTTTTGTTTGATTTATATCACATGGAGTTGTACAAAGCATCCATTAATAAAATTTATATGTTCATTTAGGCTTGATCACTGTACTGTTTCTGTAATCGAGGGTGCTTAGGATTTAACTTTTGCTGTATTTAGGAAGATAATTAATGTTCTGACCAGACAGGGAATAAAATACTCACTAGAATGGGATAAGTGGCATAGATAATGGCATAGATTATGGGATAATAATCCCATAGATATGGGATAATGGCATAGATAATGTTTAGGTCTTGTGTTTTGTTTTGTTTTAATTATTTGTTTTGTTTTACAGTTAAACCTGATAAAAAGGAAATCAGGTATTACCTGGGGATTATGCTGACATGGCCTGAAGTAGTTTGACAATTCTGGAGCTGGCTGGGGGGCTGTGGCTCTCTGCCCAGTGGTGTGGGGTGCAGCACCGCAAAACTCTGATGCCCCCGTGCCAGTAGGGCTGGTCTCTCCCCAGGGATCACAAATCCCACTCTCTCCCCTTCCATCCCTGCTGAGATGAGGTCTCACATCCCCCAAGAAAGCATCTGTGCCATGGAGGACAGAAAGGCCAGGTTTGTGCGTAATGAGGATATTCATAAGGTAGCTGTGCTGGTGCTGCTGTCAGGCTGCAAGGGATGTGGGAGCCCTGTGTCACCAGTCTGCAGGGGTCCCAGAGGACCTGGGGATTTTTAAGCTGCAGCCCTACTGCTATTTGATGTTCAGGGGCAGGAAGGGTTGAAACAGGCTGGCAGGCAGCAGTTCACTGCATTTCTTCCTAGAGCTCCCGTCTTCCCCTGGGCCATTTCCATGAAGATATATTTATTGTTTCTTCCAATTTCCTCTATCTTCCCATCATTCTACTCACAAGCACCTTAAACAACATATATTAACAATATAAAAATAACAGGAATGTTTTTATATGATAGGGAAAAGCCTCCTTAGCACCCAGTTCCTCTCTATTCTCATACACTCACCAACAGGGATGTAAGACAGCAGCCTCAGGTGGCAGCGAGCACATCAGCACAAAAGGGAAGACATGCTTCTGAGCACAGGGGATGTGTAAAAAAGATGCTCAGTATTCATTGTTGTGTCTGAGAAATAAATCAAGTGATACTTCAGGGGAAATGCCCCACTGTGGCCTGATAAACTGAAGTGTGTTATAGCAAGTCCCCAGCGACTGCATCCAAAGAGCAGTGGCGCTTAAACAGATAATAATCACTAATTTTGCCACCTAGATTAGTCCCTATTTAGGTAAATAAGGGTTACCTTCCGGGGGTTTTTGTCCCCAGTGATCTGTGTTTTGCTGTGTAACATGATCCGGTAAAGCTGGATCACCAATTATGTTGGTTGCTGCACCAGCATCTGATAAACATTGCAGCAACATGCCATTTTGCAGATGCAGAGGCTTTAGGACATAAAAAATATAAGTATGTGGCAGGTTTGAATTAAAAGTGGATAACAGCAGTCTCTTCAGAAACTATTCAACAGCCTACTATTGCATTTCTTCTGAAGTTAGTCACCTTTGTCATATGCTCATTTAGAGCCTTCTACTTATTTTTTTCCTGCCTCTTCTTACTGTCTCCTACTAGTTTTTATTTTGTGAAAGCCAAAGTTGGGTGATGGCAGATTGCTGTGCAGAGGTCAAGCTTGACAGGACACAGCACCCATAGGCCTGCCCTGGCTTCATTTAAGAGTTTAGTAATGAGTGTAGAGCCTGGGTTAAACCTAGGTTAAATAAGTATGTCTTAATTTCTGCTATTAAGTAAATAAAAGCACCTTATTCTTCAGAGAAGAAAAAAGCACAGAAAAACAGGAGCTCTTTATAGGATTGCTATGCTGTAATGAATGTTTGCCAGACTCCCCAGCCACAGAGAGGGCACCTCGGTGGCTATGCAAATCAGACAGAGCACTCAGCTTCATCTTCTGCATACCAGAGTGGGAGATTTCCATTCTCTCCACCCAGCTCATGGGAGCTCTGCAGAGACCTTTCACATCACACTTGGTCCTCTATGAAGTTTGCGTGTTGCTATGACAGCAAGGGTAGCTCAAAGAACCGTCGCCAATCTGTAGGCCCTTTCAAAACCTTGAACTTCAGTGCCAAAAACATGGATATGGAAGAGTTCAAGGATTTTGAACACCTTTTTGAATTAGATAGCCTGATGCAGCGGATTGATTGCTACAAGTGAGAAGGACCTTATGCTAGATTCAAAAGAAAAAAGAACAGAAGAAAAACAACAAAAGACATCTGCGCAATTAGGTCATAAAGAACCATGGAATTCCTAACACTGGAAATGCCATTAGATATGCTACTAGGAAAAATGGAGGACTAAATTTAATGATATCTGTTTCAAAAATCTGATGCATAGCAAATACAAAACCTCCTTAATAGTTGATCTTAAAAAATAATAACTAAAAATAATAAAACTCAGATTCTGATTTCCAGTTTCTAGAGCTCCTGTTCAATCTGTACAGAAACCTGACTGGAAGGTAGAAAAGTAAAATATTGTTGTGAATAAATCAGCCCCTAAAAGACACCAGTAGACATTACACATGATGCTCAATAGAAGAGGGTACACTACCAAGAAAGTTCCAACAATCTTTTTCAAATTTAAACTCAGAATAAACCTCTAAGTAATCTTCCTCAAGTTAAAACAACAGTCTTATTATTTTAGTCACAGATCTTTACAGCTTCTTTTCTCATGTACAATAACTTTATTATACCTGTTTCAGTTCTCTCTTGAATATCAGTTCTCAAGGATGCATAATTTTGCTGAATTTTAGAGTGGTTGATCTTTGCATGTAGAAATAGTTCATTTCTTGTCCTCCGTATTCATATGAGAGGGTTGTTTAGCTACCTTGCTCCCCTGGGGAAGATTCCATCTTATTACTATCTCATATTTATGCCTGTCAATGTTACATACATTGATTCTTGCCCCTGATTGTCCCTTACCCTGAATAGCATTTCTCTATCCCGCTGTTCGTAAAAAATCTCCTTTAGTCTTCATTTTCTCTGCATTGAGCTCCTTTCTGCCACAATTCACAGAGGTGTGTACCTTGTTGGTGGTTCAGATTCAACCCCTGGTTTTCTGATACCAAAATGCCTTTTTTTTTGCTGGTGTGCTGTTCCCAGTCAATTCAATGTTATGTGTTCTGGCCAAAGTTCCTGCCATTGGTGTCTCAGCAGATGACCTTCATTCTGACCATACATGTAATGCTAATTGTATTGCAGTTATCCCCAACACCACAAGGTGCTTCTAAAATGGTCTTGTGATCCTTATCTGTATTGATGATGCCTGAAATCCAGCTGATATTGTTGGATTTGATTAATGCAATACTAGAGATTTGTATCATGTGTGTCTGAGTGTGTGCATGCCTGTGAGTAAGTGCAAAAAATGTACAACGTCTATCTGCTACAAGAATTGAATTTCTACAAGAAAAACCAGCATATGGCTTCTTGGAAGAACAGGGAATTGATTCACTTCTTGCTCTGCTGTTGGATAAGATGTAAAGTGGAGAATCACCCAAGAGATTGCTCAGACTCCCTTGATACATGAGATATCTTTGACACCATTGCATACGTTCTTCTGTACTTTTCTACAGGAGAATTGATAAATGTATTAAATGCTTAAAATATTTATTGGTTTGGGGACAGGATACAACATTACAAGAAATGAGATCATTCTCTACAATGCTACAATATATGAAAATTGAAACTGTATTTTTCCCCTTCTCAGAAGCATTA
Organism: Chloropsis cyanopogon; assembly: GCA_013400585.1. Lineage (NCBI taxonomy): Eukaryota > Metazoa > Chordata > Aves > Passeriformes > Irenidae > Chloropsis > Chloropsis cyanopogon. The sequence goes on from WEZZ01030432.1 coordinate 56,055, forward strand.
TGCAGGTGACAATTTTTCTGTGAAGAACTGAAGTACAGAAATGCTCTGGCAATTGAAAGTTGCATGTTTTCGGAACCAGTTAGTATTTATTCTGTTTTAAAAAAAGTCATTGTGCAAATTGAGGAAGCAACATTGCTAGGCATTTTCTCTTTAGTACATCACAGTTTAATATCAGCTGCTAGGTAAGATTTAACAATATACATCAATTTGACTACATCAAACTCAATGACAAGATACTTACTTCCCTGTCAAGAGAGGAATGAAAGTTTTGTGCATATGGAAAGGGGGTGGTGGAATTGTTCTGGATGCAAGGCGGTGTGCAGTAACACAGTGTTTAATTATTTAAGTGAATCGAGGAAAGATGCTGAATATATAGATGTAGATACCTCTGTTTGCATCAGAGTATGTGCAAGGTGACCGCTGCAAGTGCAGCTGCAGCTGCACTTGCACACTCCTGGAGGCTGGTCGTTCAAGCTCTGCATGCACTTAACCCTCCAGCTCAGCTAATGTGTCACCAAAGGTGAGACAGCTAATGCTTTTCATCAGTGCACATGGACTGTTGTGTTTGTCCTCACCCTGTGCAGTCATCACAGCCAGCCCCAGCTGTGCTTCTGCTGTGAAAGAGACATTTCCCATTTTATGAGCCGCCAACTTGCCCATCTTTGGCTGGAAAAAACACACAAGCTCATGCCAGAGCTGTACAGCAGAGCTGCAGTGCAATCACAGGAGAGCCATGCTGGGAAAGGAAACACATTAGAGGCATGGGCCAGGTCAGGATGTCCTGGGCTTTAAAATGGGAAACATTGAAAGACCATTATCCACTGCTTTAGAGTTGGCATTCACACCAAACTGTAATTTAGTTGAATCAGTTTCATTTTTCCAGTGAGGAAAATCCTAAGTTTTGTGTGTTTACATGCACGGATGTGTAAACAGGCACAAAGGATGATCAAGGACTGTGAGAAGATAGCAATCATAGAAGACAGCAAAACCTCCCATTATTGATGCTTAATCAGCCCTGGTATTATGCTCTGTACCTCCACTAAGACCATAGTTGCTTCAACTCTCCAAATTGTACAGTGCTTCCAGTTGTCTTTCCTCACACCTGTTTCTGCTTTTTAATTCCATCCACTCAGCAGCCTGTGTGTGGATGTTTTCTCCCCAGGGCCTTGTTGAGTGGTGTCACTGCTCCTTACACAACCTTGGTTTGCATTTGCTGTTCTTCTTCCATGGACCCACACAGGAGCAGTAACAGCGCATTGTCATCCTCAGAAAGATGAGGGTATCTAAATTTTTTTTCCTGTTATACTAATTCCAGGTGATAAACTCCCTGTTTTTAGTAGAAATTTGCATAATTTCCAGGTTCTTAATCTCACATTGGGATGGTTATTTTAATTCTGTTTTGTAGTATCAATCTCATTTATTTTCAGAATTTTTCCTCTGTGATGCTCTGATTGACATTCATTCCACAGCCCTTGACATTCATTCCACAGCCCTGTTTTCTGTGCCATGGTAAGAGAATGAATTAATACCAGTTCTGAAATGTATTGATAACTGGCAAACCTATATGCCTGTAGTTTTCTTTGTAGAGATCCATTGTTTTATCTCCCTTCTGTCTAGTTTAAAGCATGGATTGAAATTTTACTCACTCCTATTTTCACCATTCTAATAGCTTCCTATGTGGTGCATTATTAAATAATATGTAATTATCATATTTTACTATTTTACTAAATGTTTAATCAAGTTTATTTTAAAAATATACTATTTCAGTAAAACAGGATAATAAGTTGTTCTATCATGATTCACCTTCCCAAAGTATCTGTTGTGTGGTCTTCTGTCTAAAGCCTTTCTTAATATTGAAATGAGTCTAAGAGTCCTGTTGTTCAAGTCCCTGTTCTTTGGTCCTTGAGGTCAGTCTATGGATGCTGTTCTGCAGTTATGCAACATTACTTTTACTGGAAAGATTTATAAAAATTCCTTGTTTCTGGACCTGCAATTTCACGTGACAGGTCTTTTACTGCAATGGTGTGATTGATCATGCCCTCACTGTCGAGACACAACTCTTCTCCTTGTCTTGGATCCATTATGTGGTATAAGTTTTAGTTTAATCCCAGCTGTGCTGAGCTTTGTTCCAGGATCTTCATTTCCATTCCATCCTGTTCCTACCTCACTGCTCAACCTCTTCTTTCTATTAAAACTAGAGCAAACTATCTAAATTTGAAGCCTAATTTCTCTGGTCTCTCCCTTATGTAGCTGCAAAGCAAACCTACTACTCCACTCTTTTTTCCTTTTTACTTATATCATTACTTCACTTTTCATAGTTTATTCCTTATTTTCTCTATAAAGTATAGCTAAACCTGAATTTTGAGCCCCAAAATGTGCCTATTAGTATTTTTTCTCCTTTTTTTTCCTCTTTGCTGACTTCTAATTGCTTTTGAAAATGATGGCTTATCTGGCCATTTCTAAAGTAATTCCAGAATATTATCTCTTTTCTCATTTTCAATACCTTTTGTATCTTTTATTCAAGAATATTTCTGGATTTCACATGTTTAATTTCTTCACTATTTCACCCTTTATCAAGAACTTGTTTTTTATTTTTCAGATTTCCTTTTTAATTGACAGTGTTCTAGACCTATTTTTCTATAACTCTCCATTTTATTTAAACTACATTTTCTCATTTTCAGTTGATCCAAGTTAATCTTATATGACCAACAGTATTATAATTTCCTGACTACCTATCAAACCCACGTCTGACACAGTGTAATCTCTAGTATGTATGCTGTTTATTTGGCTAGATATTTGTCATCCATCATGTATTAGAATAACTAAGTTGTGCCATTAGTTATTTCATTTACTTCTTAATCTACATCTGGGAAGTCAATGACTCAAAAGTGATACATCCCTGGTAGAGTTTATCTCTCTACAAAATTTGTAGATACTCATCCATTTATAACATCCCACCTGATAGCTGACAAAAGTACTATTCCAGAAGTGTGGAATTTGCTTCTTCAATATAAATCAAATTCTCAGAAGCTGCTCAGTTCTCAATATACACATCCAACAGTTCAGACAAATTCAGTCCTGTGCCAGACAATAAAGCTTCTCTGACCAATATTCACCCCCTTACCTGTGTACTTCTTTTCTCCAGACTATCCCCACACTGAGGAGTTTTGGTCTATTTCCACATTTTCTTTTTTTAAACCCGATTTTCTAATACTTGTATGTCAGGACCCAAGGACAAGATTGTTTTTCTCCTGACTTTTCTTCATTCTAAGCCTTCTAAAGTAGGTGTGTATGTCCAGCCAAATATCAGCTACCTTAAAGATGAAAAGATGAGCTTCTTGACGGAACATCCAGTAGGCTGTCTGGGGAGGTGCTGTATAAATAAAGAAATAAACAAATAGCAGAATAATTGCTCCTGATACCACATCATAGATGTCACTGGTTGCTCAGTAAAGTAAGATCCACTTAGCTTATTCTCACACAGTCTTTTTCCTTGCTTAAATGTCATACAACCACAATACTAATACAAAAAGAGATGTCAAAAGTGGTTATAATTAGACAACATTAGGCAGATTATAATATTTCTGTCTAAGATGCTCATGCAAAATGCTGGCTCTAATCAACCCCATAAAAGTCTGCTTTTGTGGGCTACAAAGCAGGTTATATAAAATAAGTAGTTACCATTATAGCATGCCACATTAAAAAATATTGTCACCAAAGTGGCAAAAGAATGATAATGAGCTGATGAACTTGTAACACTGTTAGGTGCTGCAGTTGTCAGCTGAGTGCCTGTACAAGAACCCCAACACTCATAGGTGCTAGGCAAGGACTTGAAGTGTGGAAGTCTGGAAATATATGAAATATGCATATATTTCAAACCTGCTTGATAATTTTTTTTTTATTATTTCAAAGACAGGTGGTATTTTGTTGTGAATGGTTTAATTTCATGTCTGATCCCATTAAGATGAAAGCTCTTTCCAAGTATTATTGGTACTGTTCTCATACAGTTTGTTTAATAATGACAGAGGCCTGAGCAGACAAAGCTGTTCTTTGGTCTGTACAATCCAAGACATAGAAATAGAAAACACAGAGGCCTGGGAAAGACAGAGACAACTCTTAAATATGTCCTCCCATTGTTCTAGAAAATATTATTATGGAAATAAATGCCTACATACCGGCCAAATCTAAGATGCCTGCCTTTTTTTCCCATATAAAGCATTTTCTAACCTTCGGTCCTGAAATTTCACAGTCACCATCCCCTGAATACATTCTGTCTCACCTCCCTTTCTCTATCCATCCTTTATCAGGGATAAATACTATTCATCACCAACCACATTCTCTTGGCACATTTGTGAGTACCAGAGAGCAGTGGAGCAGCCTCTGCATAGCTTCTGAAAGAGAATACTAATTCAGAAGGGGAACAGCTACTGAGTCATTGTTTCTGAATGGGTACATTTCTTTCCTATCCATCTTAGGAGCTGAAGCACTTATAAACTTCTCAACATGGATGCATTTATTAGGCTATTTTAATTAATTTGCTGGCAGCTACCAGCTTATCATAATGTCGCAGGTATTACATACCCTGCCTAACTATTCTAGATTGTTTCTAAGAGCATATTTATATGTAATGCCTGTTGCTTTAAAACAAATCTGGCCCAGGGAATCTCCAAGAGCCTGCTTGGGGCTGAGGATGTGCTTAGGTATGTGGAGTGCATGAGAGCCTCCAAATGGTGAAGCTGGGAAAGCTGGAAACATAGCCTGAGAGGGCTGCTGTCCCATCTTGCATACCTCCAGATATGGAGGATGAAATTATTTATCATGGTTGCAGCTTGAGCCAGGATCAAATTATTTTATTTGCAGTATTGGTGTATAACTGTAGGTTAGGCATCTCCATCCTTTTTTTTGTAAAGGGATGTGTAAGCAACAAGAGCAGAGATTATCTGGTGGTCCAACTGTGGTCAGCCTGGGAGGTGGTCAGACTGTGGGTGCTTGATTGGCTGCTCCTCCATTCCTGCAGGTCAGAGACCCAGAATGAACCCCTGTTGCATTCCTCTTGGTGGGGCTCAGCAGATGAGGGAGGATAGCTCACTACACTGCCTGCAGTGAAACCTCTGCTCACTCACTTTATAACCATGCGATGACCTGGCTCCCATCCTTATTTAGTGTTACCTCCTCATGCTGCAATAAAGTTTCTTCTTCCACAGATGGACAAGACAGAGGTGTGTACATGCAGAAGTACAGCATTTTATGGGCACTGTGCCTCAGTAACTCCAGAACTGAACACACTCAATTTAAAGAGCTTCTATTGAATCTAATTTTAGTTTTAAATTAGGTGTTTAGGACCCTTACCTGATGGAGTTCATGCAAAACACTATTCATCACACAGCAGGTAATACATGGCACTGGGATGTACAGACCAGCTGGTGGGAGGAAAAAGTTACAGAGCTGAGTGTCCCTACAATGGTTTATATAAAAGACAAAGGGCTGGGATTCTTTTCCAAATTTCCAGAGAGGTTTTGCTAGCAAAATTTTGCTAGCAAATTTTCTAGGTCTGATGGGTATCACCTTCCCAGCCTCTCTTCTCAGTCTCTGCTTGCTCTAATGAGATTAGAAAGGAAGAATACCCATAAAATACTTTCTGAGACAAAACATTAAGAACAGCTATGGTTTGGGCAGTTGGAATTTTAAAATGTTTTATAATTACTATATCCCTCTGCAAGGTCAGTAGTCCTTACAGCTTTTGTAAAGAGAAACATTGCTACCCATCCCCGAAGGCTTGTATGCAGAATATGTTTTTAATGGAACTGATAAAACTTCTGTATGTTTATTTTGTTAAGAAAGTCTTCAAATGTGTTACATGCATTTAACTTGTACCTATAAATTCAGCAGTGCAAGATAGATGAAGGTGAGTAAGTTTTCTACTGATTCAGTGTCCTCAGGTTCATGAAAGATGAATGGTGTATATACCAGCTATGTTAAGCTATTTCATCTCTATGCAACATAAAATGATACCTTTAGTCACAACAGAACAACTTTATAGAGGGATGAGGTCAGATAAGTGACTGGTAAATAAAATGCTTTTATGTTTCCAAAAAAGCTTGCTACCACCTATTGCAAGAGTGTTAGGAAACCTAAATCATTGCACAGGAAAAGGCAATGCTCTGTCATAGCCTGGAAATTGTCAAAGACAGAGATGAATTGAGTAATTTTCCACATGAAAGGAGTGGAAAGGTGATAGTACTATGACTGGCATTATGACATGACTTTTTGGGGTTTTTTCTATCTACAGTAAGAATCATTTTGAGCCCTCCTTTGGCAGAGATAAAATGCTGATCAAAGTGTTCTCAGATATTTTTGCAGAAAATTACAGAGTTGATTTCCACTGATATTCTGAAAGGTCTTTTTGTTTGGTTGTGTTTTCGTTGTTTATTTGTTTGTTTGTTTGTTTGTTTTTAACAATTCCAGTATTTGGTGAAGGTCTATCCTTATAAAAGTAGGGCTAGAGGTAGAAGGAGGAACTTGAATGTCAGATTTAGTTTCTTCCAATATCTCTCTTCCTTCACAGTTTTGTCCTTTTTCATTTTGCTGCTGAAAATGGATGAAGAAAAAAAAAATATGTATTTCCAATGACAAGTTATTTAAAAAAAAAGCAAAACAGCAGGTTCTGTATGTACAAATCATAGATAATAACCAGCCAGGGGAAGGAACAGACCTCTTCACTGCCCTGCTGGCCTGATTCCCCTCTTGCCTGCTAAGAGCAAAGCTTAGACTCTCCAGCCCATCATGTACCACCACCGCTGAAACACCAACTTGCAGGAGACCCTCCAGCCTGGAAGTGGGCTGGGGCTGCTTTCTGTCAGTGGAGGAGCAGGGAGGGGTGGGAAAGGGAGTTGCTCTCGTGTTCCCTCCTTCTCGAGCTGCACCATGCTGTTGGGCCTTGCTTCCCCTGCTCCCAGGCTCCATTGCCCTGGGATCAGCAGGTCTGCAGCGGGAGCAGTCAGTGCCACAGCCCTGCCCTCGCAGTGGGGAATGGCTCCGTGCCTCTGTGACTCACCAGGGACCTCGCATGAGAGATGGGGCCTGGGCTTCCTTGGGAGCACAGGACTCTCTGGAAGAAGCACTGGGGAGATCTTTAGGGAGGAGTTTTAAGCACGAGGAAACAGCTCAGACAACCTGATATTAAAAGTGAAAAAATAATTTGAAATTAACAAAGTACTGGTGATTTTCATCTCTTCTGATTACAAATTGTGCATAAACAAGACCCAGTTTATCAAATATTCTCTTTTAGAAACACCAAACTACTATGAATAATTCATGAGGTACTTGTTCTCGTGTTACTTGTTTTAAATATTAAGTACTCAAAATATTAGTTGTTTTGATTGAACACATATGCCATATGGTACAGCTCTCTCATGCCCGTGCATGACCCCACACTCAGCACTGAGGTCTGCAGCAAGAATGCTGATGGTAGTGGCTCAGGGAGCTTCCTGGAGGATTTCCTTCCAGCTTGTCCTCTGTGGAGTTTAGCAGCTTTCCTGCATGTACTCAATGAAAAACACAGAGGAGATGGAAACAAACCCAGCAGCCATGACCAAGTCATAGCAGAATTATGAAAGCCTTTCCTTGATACAAGCTGGGAACACATAGAGTGTCCTGTCAGGGTCTGTTCTGGTTCTTTATGGGAATATTAAAAACCTTTTACAATGCGAGGTAAACCCAGTTCAAATCACCCTCATACCTCCTTAAAATTTTGCATTACAGTGTTTTGCACAGGTGCTGAAACCAAGCAGACCTGTCTCTCCTTCCTCTTTCTCCTTCTTCAAAAGACCTTTTGGAACTTCTGGTTCCTCATCATAACTGGGAAGTCTGCAGGAATAGTGATAATAACTCAGCCTGTCCCCTAACCATCTTATGCTGGACTTCATCATGACATGTGAAGATATTTAACTTTCCTCATAGTCTCTAAGCTTATCCAAGGCAGATATTTTTCTCCTTTTTCATCCTAATGTCATTTGTACTCATTTCTACTATGTACCTACTCACAACTTTTATTTTTGTAAAGCTTTCCCAAATCTCTGAAGCTGTATCACAAATATTGTTCTCTTAATTTTTCACACTGGAGCTATTTCACTCTTACAAATAAGAAAAAGTTTACCAGAGCAGGACTTTGAACTTGGAAAACATCTAGAGATTGTGTAAATCCGCAGGTCATTGTGTCTTCCTGGATTCTGATGAAAATAATACCATACCTCTTTCACTGTCATTATGTCTGAAAGGGGGAAAATCACTGCTCTTTGCACACGTTGCATTAGCACAGAATGGAGGAAGGGCATTGGACAGGATAATCCTACAAAAGTTAAGTTAAATATGTGTCTGCATATGTCCGTAATAGCAAATAATATGGCAAGTAAGGGAGATTTTTCAGAAATCCTTGCCGTAACTGGGTTTTTCAACTGCAGGGTGAATCAGCCTCAAGGTATTTTTCTTCCCTAGGTTTTGGAGAATTACATCTTGTGGGTTGTAGTACCATGTCCTCCATATGCTGCAGTGGAACATGTGAAATGGAACACATTTGTCTAGCTTCCATAAATGTGCCCATCTCGATTCATTGCACCACATGAGGATGAGGACTTGTCCAAAACAGAGGTTGCGGGATGATTTTTCTGGTGAGCATCATTAGACTGTTCAGACTGGATGGAGAGTGCCAATGTGGGAAAGACTCCCAGGCCAGCAATTCCAGTTATTCCATGCAACAATATTGCAAAGCTTGTTTGTACCCCTGTAGAAGGATTAGGTGTGGTATTTGCTCCTGCTGTGTGTGCTACATGGTTATGGTTATTTCATACATTGCCCCTGATTTGCAGAAAAGAAGGCAGAGGTACACACTTCCACATTGGGGAGTGTAAGCTTACTGTATAAATCCATACTTAAACTTCAAAATAAACAACTAATGTTCAGAGAGATACTGTTTCTTCGGTGCCACAGATGTAATATCACTCAAAATTAAAAGTGCAACTGTTACACCCCGGTTTAAAAACATTGGTCCTAGCCACCCTCCGGTTCAGATGAAGAATCTGCCAAAAGCCATGGGAACAGTTATGAAAAGAGCTGAGAATAGAAAAGAGTCTCCTGACTTGGTGTCTGATTCACCCACTTTGGTCTGGTGTTATGTAAGGGAGCCAAGTGAGCTGTTGGTGCCTTAGTTAGCATTCTGTGGATCCAGGCTGCACTGATCTCATTTAGGGTAGCACAGAAATTCTTGTGGTTTTGGCCTCAGCATATGGATTTGCAAAAGTGAAATAGAATGATCTTCTGAGGGAAAAAAAGGCAATTTTTTTTTTCTTTTAGTATCTTCTTAAATCTCACATCTCTTTTGCTGACTTCTAAAAGCTAGAGATAGTCTGCTATGACCTAAACCTGCTGATGACTACACAGTTTGAGCGAGAACCAAATGGTTTGAGTTCTATGTTTTTTAGGATTCAAATTGATTTTCCACACAATCTGATTAAAACAAGTTGCTGCCACAGTCTCAGATGAGGTTTTTACCACATTATTATCAATCTCTCCAGTATACCTTTGTCTAGAAACTTCTGTACTTAGGTTTGCCAGCATACACAATAAGGTAAGTACTCAATTTAACGATGCTTTCTCATGTGCTATTGATCTGCTACAAAGAAATGGTTTTTGCTTCAAGGGACACTGCTGCTTACCTTCAATGAGAAACTAATTTCAACCTAATCACTAAAATTTGCATGTATAGTACATATTGCAATTAGAGTACTCAACATTAAAGGGAAAAGACTTTTGGGTCTGGAGTTTGGGGATACTTTGAAGAAGGCATAAAGAAATGTCTTAATCCTGATTTCCTTGGGGAGAAGTGTTGGAAGAAGGAGCATGGAGAAAGGGATTTTCTAATACAATGAGTGGAATAGGAGAGGATGGCTAAAATCTGTCTTTGGTAGGGATGTTCCATGAGGCTGATGTCATATGTGAATAACTCTTTTATAGTAGCATGTTTTCTGTTGCAAAATCAAGCCTCATAGACATGCCTCATTTCAAACTCTTTACAGACAGAATGATACTTGTGTCCAGGATATTTTCAGACTGCTGTTCCTGAGCATCTCTGCACATCAGCTGCCATGCAAGTAGTCGTCAAACTTTCATTCTCCACTGTCCAAGTGGCAGGAACTTTCTAAAATAACTGCAACCAGGAAAAAAAAATGGCATGTCCAATCTTTTTGTTTGACTTGGCTTCAAAGGTAAAATTTAAGAAAAATTGAAAAAACATTTTATTTCAACTTCATTCTATATAATTTTACTTAGATAAATCAGAAATTATTTAATTTTTGAGAGGGGAGAGATTTCCCTCTGGGTTTGACTTTTCCCTTGCATTGTCTTTCACATGACACACCCACTCACGGGCTTCCTGGAGGCTTGGATCCCAACTGTTTCTTATTTTCCAGTGAAAAACTGTCCTACAGGAACGTTTTGGACAAATGGTGCTAGACAGTAAAGTTTAAACTCACGATTGAATGAAGAAGGAAGATGCTCCCTGTGCCAGTTTCTAACTGCAGCAGGACAACTTCAGTTTGCATGACTGTTTTTAGCCTTTCACCTTGCCACAAGACTGTTAGAGCAACACAGTTGGCAAGAAAAGCAACATAAAAGGTACTGTAAGCCTGTCTCCTACAGGCTTACAGTACCTTTTATGTTAACACTGGAGCAATGATTTTTTTGGGTAATATTCAGTACAGCATGGAACTTGCTTTCTGACCAGCAGTGATCAGATTTAACAGTAAACTACTAAAGATGTCACTTTTGGGGAGATCCAGAGTGGAGCAGCTGACAGTAATTGAGCATGAAGCTTTGAGAAAGAGGAAAACCATTACTGCAGGGTAAAACCAGCTGTGCCTGGGAGTGTTTCCAGGTGCTGAGAAGGAATCCTGTGCACAGCAGAGTTCTCACTGTGGGCCCAGCACAGGGCAGGTGGTGTTCAGCACTGTTCAGGGACCATTACCTGCAGGTGGTTTGCAGGTGTTCACCCACTTTTGGTGCATCAGTGTTTGTTTGCTCAGATGTGGGCTGTGGTGAGCCCCTTGGCCTCCTTGCCCGGGCTGATCCCTGAAATGAGCCCTTTCAAGAAACTCACAGAAGCAGCAGAGCTGTGAACCCTTTCTACAGTGCACACATAAGACAAATAAGAGACAGATCAGAACAAAGAGAAATCATTTTGGGAGAAGAGGATAAAGGTCTTCGGAAGACCATCATCCTGGGAACACCTTCATCAGAGGTATGTTTCATATCAAAAGTTGTAAGTTCATCAACCACACATGTGTTTCATCAACCACACGTGCTCCCATGTCAGCAGTGTTGCTTTCTCTTTCTGTGCTAAACATCCTTAGAATGGCCAATCCACCACATGGAATGCTGTTTCACCAGATTGATACCATCTCATACCTCTGACCTCACAGGGATTTATGCAATACTTCTTTCTAAAAGCTTAAAAAAAAAAAAAAGAGGAATGAAAATAATTATGAGATTTCATTTCTAATTACAGAAGAAAGCAATCTGTGCTGTGCTTGTTGCAGAGGACTTCTTTAAGTTGCAGAAGACTTCTTTAAGTGAGACAACCCTTGGCACCTTAAAAATGGTTAACATAAAACTGATACAAGGGCTGTTTAAGCTAGTGGGAGATTTTAATTTTGAAAAAGTTCAGTTAGAGGTCACAGGTGGGAATTACTGAATAGCTGTACCAGAAAGATGAGGATGGAAAAGGATATATTCCTGAAGAGAGAGATGCACGTATGTCTGCTTCAGAGCACCAGAGCATTCAGGGTAAGATTCTTATGTTCAAAGCATGAGAAGCAACAGATCAGAGGGAATGGAGAGGGATAGCTGCAGAAACAGAGCTCAGTTATGGTGCTTCAGTGGAGATAGGAAAGTCTTGCTGTACCCAGCCTGGAATCATCCATCACCTCCTTGCCCTAAAAGGGCCAATGAGACCGACAAAAGGCTGTGATGAGCAGTCAGTGCTTTTCATGTTCCCCCAGATTCCCTCTAACCTCATTGAATTGTGTAAGTGAGCTGGACCCAGAGGAAGTGGGGAAAACCCAACTCCTGGTAGCCTGCTGATCCAGAATCTGCTGGTTTTCACAGGATGAACCAGTAGTCCGTGCTCATACCCTCTACATGTGACACCTTCAGCTGAACATCACTGCCCAATTATAGATGTCATGTCTTAGAGGATTTTAGGGGATGGACTTGCTCCAGTTAGAGTCAGAGACATGACTTCATACCCCAAAAGGCCAGATGAGATAACTTTTCTGCAAATCATTCCTTTACATACGTCCTCCTCCTTGACTCATTTCCTTGTGTTGTGTTTTAAATAGGATGAAACAAAGATCATCAGGAAATCTTATAGTTTGTGTCCTGTGCACTGACAGATGACACTTTTTAATGGGTTCAGTCTTCCTTCACAGCAGGGTTAGTAGTAAAAAATCTCCTGTATCATGAATTACATACAATTTTTAGTTCATATCAGTTTATTTAGAGCAGGATGCTGGATCTCAAATTTTCCCAGCCTGAGGAAAGTCGGTTTGCAGCTATTAGGACAGCTGTGCCTAGAGCCTGTTTACTCATGCATGAGGAGATATGACTGTCTCATCTTAAGGAATATGAGGAGGAAGAGGAGGGGGGAAGGAGGATTTGGTATTCCGTGCCAAGTCTTCAGGCAGGAGTAATTCAGCAAGGGGCTGATAGTGATGTTTTCTTTTCACAGGGAGGTGGAAGTTTCTTGGTCACCTAACCCAAAATATTGAGGCTTCATCCAGTTAAGGTGGTATCTACTTCTTTAATAGGACTGTGATTCAGAGAGCAGCTGCTGATGATGGCTGCTTCTCTCTGACTACACAATCCTTATCAAAGGCATAAATTACTATTATTTTCTTACCAGATTGAATATCTTTCTTAAATGCATGAAAGAAAAATTGTAGGTTGTCTAGTGAACTTTCTTCTTGGAAATACTGCCTATTCTTAGTATACAAGTTCAATGAAAGTTCAAAAGTTTATCAGTACAAAGACTCTATTCTAATAATTTATCTGCCAGCTTCTTGGCTCATATTTTGATACTTTGAAATAAGAGATATTTTTGTACTGCCTTCATGTAAAAGTAATCAAACATCAAACTTTCCACTTTCCATGATATGTATTGATTATAATCAAACTACAGATAGTCTTAGTACCAGAGAGCTCCTGTGTAACACAATTTGTCAATCACCAAAGCAAGCTGATACTGACTGCCACAGGACATTTTCCTCAGCCAATATAATTCCAACACGTTTCACCCTATGAAGAATTGACATGAGGCAATGCTCATGAACAATGAGTTTGAAGGTAAATAAGATTAGGTTTTTTCAAGCAAATGAGATGTTTTCACACATCCTGGGCTGAGTGACCCTCACTCAGAGAGAAATAAAAGAGCTATTTGCTATAGCCTCAGTGCTATTGGTAGTATCGTTAAACAGCCTCCTCTGGAAAATGTGAGTGATCAGGAAAAAGCAAAGTCAGAGAGCAGGCAAGGGCAAGGTATCTATCTCTATGAACTGGAGTAAAATAAGGAGTTCAGAACCATGGAGTTCACAGGTAGTCCTTAGTTCTTGGAAACTGTTGAAAAAATTAACACAGGTTTTAAAGTATTGGTGCAATGTCTGTTAGTCTTACACCACTTGATGAAGAGTTTTCAGGCAGAGAAACAGGAATAATTCAATATTTTTATGTTAGGGAGATTTTCATCCCAGTTTGTATGACTTTTTTTCTAGCATGAAAAGTAAGAATGACCTGGGTGAAGCAGCCCTTAAAATGGGGACAATATTGTCTGGATGACAAGAAACAGCCAGGAGGTACTACTAAAACAAATTTTAGGTGATGAGGTTCTGCAGCAGTCAGTCTTTGGTCCAGTTCTCTTCAACATTTTTAATACCAAACTACAGGGGGAAAAATGAAGTATGTTTAACCAATTTGCTGAAAGGACCTCATTAGAACAGATAACTTGGAAAATAAAGATAAAATTGAGTGTTATCCTCAATGATACTTTGAAAAAGTAGAATGTCAATGTAAAATGCAAGGTACTATTCTTTGGAAGGCTTCATCAACTCCTTCTGGACAGCATGTCCAGCCCACAGCTGGATAAACACATCATGTGATGGGAGAGCAGCTGGTTCATGGGTCAGGCACAAGGAGTTACAGTGATGGGGTGACATCAAACTGGTGACCTGTCACTAGGGGGGGTTCCATGGGGCTCCACCTTAGGCTCTGTGCTCTTCAACATCTTCATTAAAAGAGAGACTCAGAAAGACTGAGATATAAGGAAGGTTGTCCCAGAACAGGATGCATGCCTGTGCATCCTGCACACACCCCATGGGCTGCTGGCTGGTGGAGTTGTGTACTTTAAGAGAGAAGGAACATGTCAAAGGATGCCAACAGCTACTTCATTTAAGAAAAGAAAAAGAAAAAAATGAAAAAAGAAAAAGCAAGGAAAAAAAAAGGAAAAAAAAAAGGTGAAAAAAAAAAAAAAGAAGCAGAATTTCCATTTGAAGCCCAATTATATTCCTTCCCACCCCAGTCTAACTAACATCAGCCTTGGCAGTTTCTTCTAAAGCCAGGTCTAGCCTATCTACATAACTGTGAAAAATCAGACACAATATCCTGAACTGAACTTTCCTTAAAAAATTAGATAAAATTGAAAGCCATGCATAAAGAAGAACTAAAACTTTTAGTGGATGAAACATTCTGTCATTCTGTGCTTCTTGAGCTGTGACTTAATATCTGGGACCAAAATTTATTTGATTATACAAGATGCTTTGGTTTTTTGTTTGTAGGTGGGGTTTTTTTGTTGTTTGTTTTTTTTCTGAGAAAAATATTGATATGAGGATGACAGTTACTGCATGATGGATAGCTGAAGAAAAACTAAACTTTGAGATGTTATTCAAGAGAGAATGCTCTTGCAGAAACAAATTTCAGAGCGGAAGCTTTTCAGTCTAAAGGGACATCCATAGTTCTGAAAGGGGTCTTTCTAAATTCTCTCAAGATGCTCTTTCCAGCTCATGTGTAACATACACCTTTTCTCAAGACAGATGTTTTGGAGTGAACTCAGTAGAATCATGCAGCTACAGACTCTGGGTGAGTGAGAGGCATGTGGCTTGCTTTTTTTCTCTGGCTCATGTGAACAAAAAAGATGTTAATGTGCTGGCAGTATATTGCTCCCCTGAATGGAGTGTGAATTATGTTACTTTCTATATGGCCCCCTGTAGAGAAAGCCCTTCAAAGACTATTATAAATTAAAAAGAAATGCATTTAAAAATAAGTTTCTTATTTTGAAGCATGGTAACTTGGATCACCTTCTAGACTAATACCAGAATTTACCATTTACTAGAAGTGTAAACAAAATAGACATAATTACTTGGTTCATCACTTGTATATGGTGTAATAAACACTGCCATTTAGTGTGGAAAAAAAGTCAGTTCTTTTTTGCCACATGCAGTAACATGGAACAACATTTTGTAGCAAGTTTATTGCCTCTGGCCTCATGCTTCCTAAATGGCATCAATAAATACTGAAGATGCTGGTGACATATTTTTGGTATCTCAGATTACACATTTCTAGAGTTTAGGGAATGCCTGACCAGGACTGAACTTCTCTGGCACATCATCTTTTTTTTCCAGAACATATTGTTCTTGGATCTATCCCAAAACACACACAGGATGGTCCAATACTGACAGTCTTTTTCTTTTCCTTGGGCAATTCAACTTTTGTTTTGAATGCGAACTTAATAATATCATCATCTAAGACTGTTTATTGTTTACTGTTCCTCCCTGAAGAAAAAGTAAAGAATGTTCTGGAAAATTCCAATCAATTCTAGTAGAGTCAGACAATGTTAAATCAACCTATTTGTTTTGGATACTTCTTTGTCTTTTCTATTTATTGTTATTCAAATTTTTCATAAAATGGCAAAACACTGTTAAGAGCACTCTTTTTCTGTGTTCCCAGTTTATTACCATTTCCTGAATGCACTGTCCCGTTATTCTTGAAGGTACTGAAAAATTTTATTTGAATATGAGCAGAAAATTACCCTAAGTGGACAGTTATGTCAGGTGGAAATTACTTAATTTTTAAAGGGCTTAGTCCTGTAAATTATTGAATGTTGCCAAACAAGGACTGATGATATTCAGCTTCCACTGAGGGGCTGAGAACACTTAGTAATGTGTAGTATGCAATCAAAATTAGCAGAGAGAAATAATTTCAAGTAAAGTGCAAAATACAAAGTAATACCTTCTCTGGCATCTTTATTGTTTGATCACCATATAAAACCAGAATACTGTGTGGAAATGATACCTTTTCAGATATATCAACTTTTTTCCAAAGTTTAGACACATCCTTACACTGTGAAATATTTGCCACATTCTGTTCATGCTTGCAAGGTCGTGACTAAGATAAATAGATTTTGGAGAAACATTAGAGTGGGAGTATGTGGGAGGAATTTAATTTGTATTTTTAGCAGAGAGAATTTTAAAATCTTCTTGAATTTTGTGCTTGATTCCATCAGAAGGGGTTATGACAATGGATCCTGTAGCACATACATCCTTATAGAACAGCACAATTATAATTGGTATTTAATGGAATATATCATGGAAAGCTAGTGACTAACATCTGAGGAAAATAAGTTTAAATCCTGACATTTAGAAGCATGGCAAATGGATGCTGATGGCAACAAGATTTTAAATAACTTTGAAAGGGTGTAAGACTTGGCCCAGTTTCTCTCTGAGCTAGTGACAGGATTCCCAGTGCATGTTAATGAGAACTGGATGAAACACCAAATCCTGAAGATCTTATCTGGCACACTATGAGTCCCCACTGTGGCACAGCTCTGCCAGAATCATGTCCTGTGCTGTCTGTTCCTTCAGGACACTGCCACTCCCACTCCCACTGACCTCTGCCTGGTTGCTTCAGAGACCTGTGGCTGAGCCAAAGCAAGACTATTTTATGTGTATTTCTGCTGCAGTGATAGATTTATTTTGAGGAAGGTGAAGAACATATTTGGAAGGCATAAATGAGATTTCCACAGGATGGATGATGGAAGTCACTGTGAGTAAGAATGGGCCAGGAAGAAATAGGGCATCCAGCTGATGCATTTAGGTCTTTGTCCAAGTTGTTTGAGTGATACAGGTATAATCTGATCCAAAGACCAGCACATCTCTTGGTAAGATAGGAAAGACTACAAGTATAGGAATAAATATTTGAAGGCTCAGCTCTTGAGGACAGCAAGGGATGAATAGAGAAATAAACTGTACAGCCTTATGCAGGAGTCAAGTCCTAGGCTGGGGGAGGCTGGAGAGGTTATCAACAGGCATGGAAATCAAAAAAGTGTGAGAGGGTTTGGCAGAAAACATTCAGAGGTTAGTGTACCACTATCCTCTGTTGTTTACATCCTGTTGCAAAGGAGTAAATCTGAATTTGGGACATGACTGTAATGTTTAGTAAACTGAGTATTGTAGCTACCAGACAGCGACTTTACTGGACAATGAACACAGGAAAAAAGCTGTTATTCCAAACCAAATAACCACCTAATCACAAAACCAATAGGAACAGGCCTGCAAATAAATCATACTTTTTAAACGTGTGATCAGTTTTGCCAGGACAAGATGTTTCCTACCCTTTTAAATTGTATTAATTGGGTTCCTGAGGAGTCTTTGAGACAAAAACCTCAGAGCTTGACACAGACCGAAAATTTGCACTTTTTCCATGCATGGCTGCTGGTAGGGTGCTCTACAAACTAAACCTCATGTGCAATGTACTGCACATTCATTTTTATTTCTCAGCTGGGCTGTGTCATTGACCTTTCTCTTCCCTCCCATGTGCTCAATAACACTTCCAGCTTTCTTCAGCCTGGGACTTTGTGTCAACCGCAGCTGCAAAGAGATGATTCTTTGCAGCCAGCTTTAGAGGCTGGGGTTCTTTTAGGATGAAGGCAATTACGCCACGCCCAGGAGCCAACTGTGCCACTCCTACTCGAGCAGTCCATGCGCTGGGCCCCGGCGTGGCTGACACGGCGTGGGCACTGCTGTTTGCACTGGAAAGCTGAAAAGAGGGAGGGTGTCCTGCAGCACCTTGATGCTGAGGTGACTGTCCAAGCATGATGCTTAGCCCCTCTCTTCCCTCAGGTGTGCTCAGAACAAGCAGCGTTGTAATGTTGGTTTGTAGGCATAGCACATATATTTGACAAGCAAAATAATGGTTTGTTATTTAGTGCCAGTTACATGACACTTCCAAGTCCTACTCAGAAGCTGCTGTTAAAGGTTTGCCCATGCAATCTGGAGCTGGAGCCCAGATGCAACACTCGGGGGTGTTGAGCCCACCTGTGCAGTTGCTGTTGTTAATATTCTGTGCCTTTACCTGGAATGATTGCATTCATTCTAAGATCACTAACTGAGAATACCTGTCAAGGAGTAATGAATATTTGCAGAGCAACCATGTTAATCAGCTAGTTTCAGTCTCCTTGTGTACTCAAAGCAACCTGATTGCATGACGTGCCTTACTTAGCATTCATGCAAAATGTGGCAGGAGCCACAGGGAGAATAGAAAAAGCTCTTGGGAATACCTGTGAAGTGCTGCAGTGTAGGAAGGGCAATGTGCTGTGACCCCTGGGAGCAGACAGGAGCCACTTCCAGGAAGTAGGTTTCCTCTCTGGAGGGGTTATGTTGGTTGTGTTGGCTTTGTTTGGCTAGATAGGTACTGCATCTTGGTGGTGCTGCCTCACTGGAAAGGAAGGGCTGAGAAGTCAGGAAAGGGAGTAAAGAAGATCCTCAGGAGGATGTCTGCTATGCTCTGGCTCCTCTGCACTTAGGTTAAGTTTTTAATCCTCATCTTGAGCTTATCCACTGCACATTCATTTCATATGCAGGCTCAGTGTTTTGAAGGGCACTTTGTAATGATTTTATCCAGATTCAGCTTATTTGCAATCCAAAGGGGAAGCATGCATTCTTTGACAGGCAAATAGAAAACATATCTGAGCACAAATCAAAAGAATGACTACAGCCTGCACATTCTGTACCCATTACTGAATCCCCAAGGCTCTTTCTGTTTGATTAGGTGCTTTTTTCCCTGCTGTCTCTGGTTGGACTGGGTTTAAACTCAGCACTGAGTAAGAATGGTTAGAATGACATAATGTAACCTTCTTGAAAGATTCCATGTTTCAAACTTAGATTCAGGTGAAAGCTACCAAAGGAACACCTACCAGTTTTCTCAAGTAGATCTTTCTTCAAATAGATCTTTCTCAAGTAGATCTTTCTTTCTTCCCCTGTGTTATTCAGCACATCAGAGGTTTGTATATCCAAGCTCTGTAGTTGCTCTTCTGATATCATATCCATCCCAGGCAAGCTCAGAACAATTGTGTAATGAAAAAAGGGTATTTGCACAAAGTGGAGAGAAAAAGCATTGTTTCTACAGCACTGCTTAGGAGAGAACATTTCATATCCCATAAAAAAGCATTATCTGAAACTTACTGAAGTTTCCAGAAAAAGCAACATTGTGCCTTTAAAAGAGATGTCTGATCCCTGAAAACATTTTCTCTCCTACATTTCCTACCCACAAAGCAACTTGTGTTGATCAGCAAATCCACTCAGCCCCCTAATAAGGACCTAGAGTAAATATCTGACATGCACTGCTTTCAAGATCCTCTTTGTTTAGGCACATATTGTTAATTTCTGTCTTTTGTATACTGCCAAAAGGAAAGGCAAATTATAGAAGGGATGTTTTACATTATCAGTTGTGGCAGAGTTTATGTCTGTGTATATCTGATCCTCTTTTATTGCATTACAAATTATAAACTGCTGAGCATAGAGTGGTCATTAATGTCAAGGCATATCTTCACCCTGGATTTTAATTTTAAATGTATAAAATGCAAGATAGCCACCTGTCAAGTTTCCTAGTCATTTGAAAAAACCTGTGGAAATCTCATGTAATAAAAAATTTCTTCCTAATATCACTGCTCAACTAATTTTAAGATATGAACACCTACTTGTCGAGGGCCTGGGGACTGCCAGGCTACCCTGAGAGTCCTTTTTTCCCTGTCCGATGCCAGAAAAGAAAGCCGAAGTCCGTCTGCTCGTGTTCAAGGTTGTTTATTATTTCTTGTCAAAAACATTTTCTCCCTGAGCTACAGAGATCTGTTCATCAGCTCACATTCAGGTTGACCCCTGCCCCCTGGGTGGTGTTTGGATTCTTATAGTAAAAACTATGTACACCATGTTTACAGTAGTGTTCCAATACTTGCCCCCTATGTGGGACAACCTGTGACTACCTTACACCTATCAGGATGTGTCCCCATCACCCAGAAGATGGAGGGATAGAAGAAGAAGAAAGAAGGACAGGGCACGCCCAAATTCCTCCATCTTGCCTCCTGAACCCCCATTCTAAAACCCCAAANTCAGCTCACATTCAGGTTGACCCCTGCCCCCTGGGTGGTGTTTGGATTCTTATAGTAAAAACTATGTACACCATGTTTACAGTAGTGTTCCAATACTTGCCCCCTATGTGGGACAACCTGTGACTACCTTACACCTATCAGGATGTGTCCCCATCACCCAGAAGATGGAGGGATAGAAGAAGAAGAAAGAAGGACAGGGCACGCCCAAATTCCTCCATCTTGCCTCCTGAACCCCCATTCTAAAACCCCAAAAATCTACTTTTTCACCCTGTGCTCAGTTAACTATCATTCTATTCAAACTCTTGTGGCCTGTAAATCTTCACACATTGGTGGTAATTTTTCCCATGGGCTGGAATCAAAGGCAAAGGTGTTTTTGGCCCCATGCCATGTCTCTGAGCCCCCTGCCAGGGTCTCTGCTCACTTAGGGCGGTCAGAGGGATGTCCTGGGTTCCCACACCTACTCTGTTTGTGTTAGGTAAAATCTGCTTCCCTGCCTGCCCAGTTACACAGTTCAATCACCTGTGTCGGTTTTGGAGTGACTTATCAAGCACACCCCCAATTGCTACACACCAGTGCCAAACAAAACAGCAACACTGAAGCCTGTTAAATGTCAGACAACACAGGGGGAGAGAGAGGGAGTGGGAAAAAACACGTACAAATAGAAAAAAGCCAGGTGTAGATGTTCCTGTAAAATACATGTGTATCTGAGTGCACCTCTGTCCTTGTCACAATTTTCTGTCTTGATAAAATCAATATAGAACTTTGAAGGGGGAAAAAATAACATAGGGAGTATGTGCCTTTTTTGTCCTGGACTTTAGATTTCTTTGCTGCATGACAGGACCTGCTGTCATATACACTACTTGCTTAATCTGACAGAAGAAGCTGAAACTCCAAACATGTATCTATCAATGAAGCAATTGTTACCTTGCCTTTCAGCTCTGGATCTTGCAAACAACAGCCAGATTTCAGAGCTTACTGAGAAAAAACCCCAGTGAACTAGGAAATGTTTACAGCAGAGCGTGTGCCTCAGTCTAATGTCACCCTGAGGGCTGAACCATCAGCACAGCTGAGGTGGCTTAACACTTCCTAGCCAAGGTACCCATTTTCAGCCACTCGTAGCTGAAGATATGTGGATGCCTTATTCTGGTCAATTTTAAGCAGGTGAAGGACAATATTTAAAGATGTTGTCTTTTTCTAGGCTGGCCTTTCAAATAATCTTGACCACTAGATCCCAGAACTGGCACAACATACAACCGCATGGCCTCGTCAGAAGACCACTTCCAACATGCCAAAAGTAATTTTTCCCCTCGTCTGTGGGGTCACCTCATTCTTTCCACCGAGAGAGGAAGGGTTACCTAATTTCAAGCACCACAGAACCAGATCAGTATTTCCTTTTCCACAGCAATTATGCTTTAATCGCAACGGTCGGGGCATCTCTCTCCCCTGCTCCCCAGCTGGGATCTTCATCTGGTCCCTGGGCAGGCAGAGGGTGGGTGGTGGAGAGACCCCAGGGGCCCAGGACTGCATGTTGCACAGCCACATTCTGCACACCCTGTGTGTGGGAGAGGACGTAGCCACATGTCTGCAGTCAGCTCGGCGGCTGCGGGTGGGGCTGAATGATTTCACTGTTTTTATCTTGCTCCTTATGCAGTGCAGCTGGGCTGCTTCACAGGGGATGCAAGGTCTTACTTACTCCATCCTGTGAGTGTAGAAGTACATTGGTGTTAAATATGTGCCGGACATGGGAAATGTGTGGTGTGCAGCCTCCAGGATGCTACAAGACATTGTGCATTTAGCTTTTTTTGTCACTTTCTGTGGCGGCACCAATCCTCACAAGCCCAGCTGCACAGCTCTCCAGGAAGGGAAATTACAACAGGCTATTTGCAGGGGTGTGTTGTGTTATCTTCAGCTCCACTTCAGAATCACACTTCCCTGGATGTTACATCCCATTTCCAAGTCCCTCCCACCCTCTTATCACATCCCGGTTCCCTGTATGACTCTGCACCTGCTTGCTGTTATGTGTCACCTACACTACAGTGTCACATTGTCATGCCCCACTTGTGTGTCTGACAGCAGCTGAGCCTCGTCATCACAAAGCACAGTGCCTGCTAACTGCCCAGATATTTGACCTGCTGCCTGGACCAGTTTGGCATTCTGCACTTGACTTCATGCTGTGCCATCTCAACTTTCCCAGTAGCCAGCTTGGATGTGCCTGACTGACACAACAGGCTCAGCACCTGGTCTAGCTACAGCACACACATACTTCCCTCTAAAAACATCTAGCGGCACAACCAAAGAAAATTAATATTTAAAATAGGTTTACTACTATGGCCATTTCCTTCTAGCCCTTCACCACATTATTTTCCCCCAGGGTCCAGTAGTTTGCATGTTTATTGAAGGATCCCTGAGACTACAACCCTCTCCCCAAAAGGTGCTCTGGCTGGGAGTGGGTGTTCTGCCAAATCCAGTCATCAGCCTTATCTCCTTGTGCTCCCTCAATGGAGGTTCAAGCAAGGCAGTGACAGCTGGCCTGGTATTAGCTCCATCAGGCATCTAGAAAGCTGCAATTTTCCATCTGGAAAAACTCATTTCTTCCCTGAATATTAAGGTGAATCTTCTTCAGTTTTGGGTGTCAACTCACACTAAACCACTGCTCTTCTTTCCAAATCAGAGGTAAGAAAATATTTGGTCGTAAACAGTTTATTTGATTATTTTTGCTTCCTCCCCTACTGAAGCTCAAAGGGAATCCAGTTGTTACTAGTGATGTACCTTAAACACACTCAGTGCCCCATGGTGGGAGGCCCAGAAGGAAGTTGTTAAGCTGTGGAGGCAAATGCCCTGTCCCTTTCCAGAGACGACTCACACCAAATTATTTGCTGAGTTGTACTCCTTCATGTGAAAGCAAACCTTGGTCCTTTTGGCAGCAAAAAATGCTCTTCTTCGTGGCCACCTTCCCCATCTGCTGCCTCCCAGCTGCTGTTTCCAGCTGAATTGGACAGGCTATGCTTTCTGTTCTAGCGGACAGAACGAAATAATTTTGTAATGCTTTGCATCATTGCTGGACTCAATGCAAAGTGACCACACTTCAATAGGAGAGAAACCCAGCCCTACATAGATTTGAAGTGCTGGTCTATAGAGAAAGCTGAGGTTCTTCGTGTAGAGAAACACCATGAAAATATAAGGCCATAATCCTTGTCACCATTAAACACACAAAGCATGAAAATTAATGTTTCCTTCCATCTAATAAAATCACTCTTTTGTGGCAGAGCAGTGCAGCACATCTTCTAAAGAACAGCACGCTAATCAGTTTATTAGACAGCTGCAGTAGCAAGTGGTTAAGGAAGGAACAAAGAGGGAGACTCTCTTTTGTCTGTTGCATGGTCGGGAGGAGAGGAAGGTGGAGCCGGGCAAAAGGGAGGGAAGGAGGAGGGTTTCTCTTGCTGTGAAAAGGTGCTTGTGTCCATATTCATCATAAAGTACAGAGGGCCAACTGTCTTCTGTGTTTCCCCAGGGTAATAAAAGAGAACAAGTTTCCTCCCAGCTGCCTGCATAGACTGGCAAAGTACAGGAAAGGCGGGAACAGAGGATGAGGGCAGCTTCTCTGGCTGGTGCCTCCCCATTCCTACAAGCAGCAGTGAGGGAGCTGAGGGAATAGAATTCTTTCTGGCAGCTTCAGTAGGCCCTACAAAAACACCCCAGAACATCAGATCCTAATTGCCTTGGGGCTTATTAGTCAAATACATTGCTGAAAGTGAAAAAAGTTTCTCTTCCTCCCTACTTTTTCTCTTCCCACTCAAATTTCTGAACTTGAGATATTTTTCTTTTACCTTATATTTTAAATTATAACTGACAACACCATGTAGGAATGTGAAGAAAATAAATTTAGAAGGAAAAGATCATCCTAACATCAAAACCTGATGGTAAAATAGCATTCTAAAAATCAATTTTTTCATGTATATGGCTTAGAAAACCAGTGAAATGATAGATATTAACTGATGATACATCTGCATAAGCATATAAATGTATGTGACTGGGCAGATGTCTAGTTTTGTCTGAAGGGATTGCTCACCACTAACACAGAAAAAAGACTGGAAACTGTTCCTGTGATCTCTCATATAAATTAAAACTATATAGGTGAAAACTGTCCATGTTTGGATTGAATGTATATCTCTTAATTGTTTACATTTTATGTTTTCTCTAACAGTAATCAAAAAACATGTTAATTTCAAGTTGGGCAACTGATTATGTAGGTAAATTATAATAGAATGATGGAATAATAAACTCTCATTACATAATATTTTATTATTTTAAT
>WEZZ01030434.1:5489-22748 GCA_013400585.1 Chloropsis cyanopogon
CCGTGCTGGATGGAAAGCAGCCAGATGTTAACAAGGCTGGCTTGGCTGGGCAGCAACGCCCCCCCCCCCTACAGCTGATGGGGGAGTGGGGGCAGCAGGCAGCCTGAGGAAAGGGCCCAGACCCCCCCTGCAGGGCCGCCCGGCCCAGCCTGGCCCGGCCATGAAGAGGCCAGGCTGGGCCTGGTTACCTGTTGCTGACCGGAAGGAGAAAGAGAAAAATTTCCCAAGGTTTCCTTCTTTTAACATGTGTCTTTCACAGAGGCGTCTCTAACTTACATCACTTCCTAAAAGACAGGTCCTCCCAGGTCAAACCACGACAATGCTATAGAAAAAAATTACTTTTTATTGACGTCCCTGGGGATGGCATTTTGAGACCTGAAGCATACATTTTATGCTGATCCATGTTCACATTATTCAAATACTTCCTGCTTTTCTGCTGCGTCTCTTGTTCTACTACAGAACACCTCACCTAGGTTCCCTCTTGATAACCAGAACTTAATTTCCTTACTTTTTTATCTTTTGTCTAAAGAGTTTTTATATCCTCTAGCCTAAGAGTCATTCTACAAACTAGCTATTTGCTCTTCAACATTGAATTTAGGTTTTCTGGTAACCATGACTTTAATCCAAAAAGGTGCATTCTGATACAGGATTTAAGAGCTTCTTACCTGCATTCTGCTATGTCACTTAAGACAAGAACTACCACTTGCATACTTTAGAACTAAATGTTTCAAAAGGCAATCACTGCGAGTGATGAGAAATTCCCTCACACTCTATCCCAACGTGACCTTCGACCAGATGAAGGCGGTTGACTTCAGCTATTATTACTACTTTATTAGGCTTAGAGAATTCTTTTATCTCCTTCGACATTTTGGACTCAATATCCATTTCCTGATTAGAGGCTCAACAGTATAGCCCTAATATAGCTCCCCCAGCTCTATGACCAAATCTGTCTATCCTTTTCAGTTTATAGCAGGTATTACACTTTCCTATTAATTTTTGTCATTCCAATGTTCTTCAGTAATGGCTACTATGTCAAGATCCTTCTTCTTTGCCAAGAATTTCAAGTGACCTTTTTTATTCTTACTCAGCTCATGTTGGTATAGAGATATGTATAGGTTTTGTATACATTTGGGAAAGCAGAGGGTTGGCCAGATCATTTTTTAACTCTAAAATTTGACACTGCATTACCAGAATTTTTCCTCTTTCCATTTTCCTGCACATTTGATTCCTGTCCTGTACACTTCCTGTCCTGTATGACTCATATCCTGTACGACTGATATGACCCTGATACTGAGAATAGTTCTTGAATTAATGTTTTGCTTGCCCTAGCACCTCCTCCTACAAAATTAAAAATTCCTTAGTGCTAAATCAGTCACAGTATAATGCTCAAAAGACACATTAAA
Source organism: Chloropsis cyanopogon (assembly GCA_013400585.1). Lineage (NCBI taxonomy): Eukaryota > Metazoa > Chordata > Aves > Passeriformes > Irenidae > Chloropsis > Chloropsis cyanopogon. Next base: position 6,893 of record WEZZ01030434.1, read on the forward strand.
CAATCCAAAAAGTATTAAACAATGGAAACCTTTTCTGACAGAGCAGAAACACTTTTGCCACTGTATAATCATCAACACATACTTTTTTTTGAGAAAAAATACTAAGTTCGATTTATACCTCACAGTCTAAGTAAATATGAGACAGCTGCTAAATAAGTCTATATAAATCTCCTGTTTTCATCAGATTTATTGAAAAGTAATGAGAGTAAAATAAGGTACTTTTGCCATATTACAGTAAAGAATCAGGTTTTTAACTCTTGTGGAGAAGGAAGAATTCCCAAGGGGTTTATTAGCATGTGATATGTTTCATATGTATAATGAATAGCAAGATTAAGAGAACAAAGTTTTATAACTTGGGCCAAAATATACAAAAATGCATGGATACAAGTCTATATTTAATCGCATAAATTCTCCAATTTTCAAGGTTGCAGACCTGGCCCTGACCTCAAGGGGCTGTCTAGATGCTTAAAAATCAGGTTGCTTCCCTCAGATCACCAAGTATAGTTCCCTGACAACTTCTGGCACTATCAGTCTGGAGACGTGGCAGAGGAAACAACCTGTCCTTATTTGTAAAATATACATATATTTTTCAGATGTGGTTTTGCCCTGAGAACTGATGTGATTGTAAAACCATACTTTTGGTGGGTTTGAATGTGTAAATTCACAAAAATATTTTAGCAGAGATGGTTGGCTGTACTGCTGTTTGGATATAAGACCTGGCTCATGCTCGTAGGAAGACGAGGTGTGGCTATATTTAAAGCACTGGCTCTGCAACCAAAGAGTATGTCTCCAGCTGCAGCATAGCTTTCCTAGCACTGATAACTCCATACTGAATCACTTGGTGCTACAGAAACAGATTGATTTTATTATTGCAACAGTCTGAAATACTGACTGGGTTTTTTTTACCTTGTTTCAATCAGAATTGCCAGTAATTTTCTGCTAGCAATGGTGTCAAAAATTACTGGTTTTTTATAATATTTTTTCTACTTTGGATTATTACAAATACTATATTCAGCCTTTAAATGTTAAGTTTGTAGTTTCTCTTAAAAAAAAAATAATTTAAAAACCTAATTACAATTAATTTTTAAAGATGCAAGTGAATGTAAAATTTAAGAAGAGCATCCCAGACTGTACATAGATTATTTTATTTTGGTATCCAGAATATCACATGAAAGGCTTTATTTTCTTTTATTTCATTGTGATTTACCTCTTATATCATACAAAACCAAAATAAGTTTCCAGATGTTTTCTTTTGTGGAAAGAGATTTGTTAACAAAATGCAAGTGTATTTCCTAACTTATTTCACTAATAAACTAGGACTGCCACACCTTCAAGCAGTGTGTGCCATAAGTGGGAGACTGGTGGGGTAAAAATACCAAGAACCTTTCCACTGCCATTGTTTTCATAACTCTGTGAATGTTCATTACATTCATCAGGGATCATATACAGACCTGCCTATGGAGCTGGAGATGATGAAGAGAAAATTCTGATAGGGTTTTGGGTAACTGAGATTTTCAGAAGTCACTTTTTGCCATGTGGTATTGAAATAAGTCACATGCAGACGCAACTCTGGATTGAAAAATGACTGAGGCGTTTGTCCACCATGTAAGGGAATTGTTATTTCAAAATGTACTACAAAATCTTCAACCAAACTGCAGAGTGAACATTACTAAGAGTTGTTACAGAAATCATGCGGTTTTACAGATAGGCATGCATGTTATGGCAACTATAAACTTACAGACATAAAAGATATCTCAATACTCAGAAAGCCTCAAAAATTCACAAATTTAATATCAGGCTAATAGTGAACATAGGAACCATTAAACAACAGCATTGTTCATTGTGCTAAAATATCACTTGATTTCTGATGGTCCTTTGGAGTCTCACTTGTTTTGCCAAATACAATGTACATAATCAGTATATATATTCTGACCTTGCATGCCACACTGAGTTCCCAAGAGCCTTCTTTTAAGTAACTCCATCCATCTTTCACCTGCCATGTATGGTTTATTTATAAATCATTGTTTCATTAGTGCTGGTCTGTCAGCTCAGAGTACTTAACCTTTCCCAGGACTGCAAAACTTGCTCATCCTCAGAGGAATGCCACTTAACAGTGGCACCTGCTTAGTATTGTAAAGTACATCCAGATGAGACCATCTCCCTGCACACCCTCAGTCTACTGCAGGCAGAGATTCATCACACCTCTCATAAGTGGTTTATTCCTGCATAATCTTGCACTGACCTTCGTAGCCCTCTAGAAAGGGAACTGTGACTGTGGTTTGAAACACAACATTTTAAATTAAGTCAAATGAATTCTGTATAGCAATACGTGCAGACAACCCTGATAAACTGTATAGATGCTGTTGAGTGTTGCTAAATGTCCTGGGCAGTCAAAGGAACTTTCATCAACAGAAACTCTGGCACATGTAGATTTTTCCTGATTTATACTCTGACTCATTAATACTAGCCTTTGTAACAAACCCACATAAGACAGAGAACTCCTAACCATGCCTACACCACAGAATTGGGATTCAAGAGTGCTAGGTGCAAGATGTATATGGAGAAGGTGAAGAGTAAGTTCCCAATTTGTATCAGTATCTTCAACTCCTTTCTAGCAGTTCAGTACTTAACTACTGCCATCCACTTTTCCATTAGCATTTAGTAATTAATTTTCTTACCCAACCATAAAATGTCTTTCCAAGTTGCAGTAAAGCAAAAAGAAACTAAATACAGGAAGGTATTTCAGGGCTATGAGTGTTTACACAAAAGAGGTGATTTCTTCCAGACACAATCATCATTTAAAAAACCAAAGCATGGTTTTGAAAATACAACATTTCACAGTATTTAGTCATTGATGTTCTGTAAGAATTAGTAACTTAAATTTAGTCATTTGATGCTCTGTAAGAATTTAATGTAAAAAGCAATTGGTATGTGAATACTATGTATGCAACTGTGAGCAAAAATACAACACTAGTTTTTAAATATGATGCTTCCAATGAACTTTGCTGTGCAAGTTGCTAGAGAAGCTGAGAGACCAAGATAGAAATGGAAAAGGGAAAATACAAAGGACAGATTTTCCCACTTAAAATATAACAAAATTTTCACAAACACAGGCACCAGATAGTTTGCCTGGGTGTCTTAGGGATGGATTTTTATCCCATAGTCATTTTTTGCTTTGATTTTGTTTTGTGTCTGGGATGGTCGCTGCCCACCCCTTTCCCACCCACCCCTGACCCTGACTCTGGGAGTTTTGCATGGGCAAGAACCAGCCTGGGATTTCCTGCGAGAACTGGGGGAGTTGAGGGGCGATTGCTTTGTTCCAGTGAGGTGAGCCCACTCCAGGGCCACACAGTGGGATCTCTCTGAGGAGAGGTACTTGTTGCCGTGTGGATTTTTCCCCGTTTTTTATGTTCTTTTCCTTCAGCACTGTGACTGGAGCTTACTGGCTTGCTTTTCTGCTGTTGGGAGACCAGAGCCAATGTGTGCTACACTGGAATCTGTGAGCACCCCATTCCCCACCAGCGACTGCTCCCTCTGCACAGCCTGAGCCTGGGATCAGCCATCACTGGTGAGCTACCCAGGGGAGCGATTCCCAGCTCAGCCGCACTGTTCTCTGCTACTGCTTTAGGGCTTCTTGCTACACTGTAACCCAACCACCAGCCACCCCTGCAGCTTCTGGCAGGGCCCAGAGTTTTCTGCTACACTTTGTCAAACCAGATCCGCCCGCCTCTGCTATTCCAGCTTGCTGCTTCCAAGGTTTCCTGCTGCTGTCCATTCAGTTTCCTGAAGGGCACTGAGACTGGCTTCCCCCTGTAGGTTTGCAAAGGAAAGACCCTCTTTCTCTCTTCAGCTCACCCACCATTACCACTTGGAGGGATGGCTGGACTCGTGCTGCAGCGCCCCCTGCAGTTGCGGGGAATCATGGCACAGGCCTTGCCCAGCCAGGAGCCAACAGCACCCCTGCTGGCTGTGACTGTAACTACATCAAAGGGGAAAGTGCCTGCAGCCGAGAGAAGCCTCTTAGTGGGTTTCTGGTTCTGTTTGTTGTTGCTGCTGTTGTTGTTGGTTTTTTGCCTTGTTATCTACATACATACTAGTAAAGAACTGTTATTCCTTTTCCCATATCTTTACATGAAAGTCCCTTAATGTCAATGTTACAATAATTCAGAGGAAAGAGGGTCATATTTTCCATTCGAAGAGAAGTTCCCGACTTCCTCGGCAGACACCTGCCTTTCACACCAAGATACTGGGTAAATTCATATCTTCAAACATTGGAAGTTATATTCAACTTTGTCTTTTCAGCTTTGTGTTGAGGATTTCTTCTCAACCTCAGCAGTGACACCTGTTGCATAATATTTTAATAAAAGGAGTTGTCTTCAGCTTGTAACTGCTTTGTGAGACTAGCTCCAACCTTAGTTCAATTTAGCTATAATACAAAAGCTTCAAAATTTCATTTTTTGACTCTTCTGATTAAAATGCTACTAGCTTATCATACAGTATGTATTTCCTACAAATGGAAAATTCATTTAATAAACTCCAGTCCTGCAAAAGGACTCTTCTTCCAGAACTACTATTGGACACTAAATGTCTTCAAGGCCATACTATTCCATGCACATCGTGAGATGTTAGTGTAGATAATATCACTTGAGTATAAAAGCAAGTATCTTCTATACTTTCCGGGGGGAAGGGGGAAAAAAAAGTTAATTAAATAATTCTGTAGCAACAAAATTTAATACAGTTTTGCTGGTAAATGAAACCTGTCCATTACTATCATCATGTGAGATGTTCTGAAGTTACTGTCATTTTTCCAGTTGATCACGTACTGTTCAAGAAAACTATTGGGAAAGATTAACATTAAAAAATGCTTAGTGTATCAGACCAAAACAGAAAGTACTGTAATGTTTGATATGTTGTTGTGGTGCACTGTGTAGTTTATTTAGTTATCATTTTGCACTGGGTGGTTGGTGTTTTATAACTTGGGTTAGACTCTGTATCACGTTTCACTATGTATTCCCCTCTTCCCCTCCCCCTGAAAATGGGCTGTCCCCTATGGGCCAGGACTGTCCCTTCGACCCCACCCCCAGTGATTCCCCATTGTCTCCAGCTCCTCCCCCTTCCCCCACCCCTCTCTCCGAGGTCTGAAAAGACCACCCCAACTAGTCCAATCCCTCTTTTCCCTCTCGGACATTGGACAAGACACATTAAAGGATTATCTGGGACCCAAGTCCTGAGGCAAAAGAGTGGCACCTCATCTCTCGTTTCTGTCCTTGTGGTTCTGGCTAGGGGTACCCCAGGGCTAGCTGGGGTACAGTACCCCCAAAGCCAAAACCACAATATGTTAAGCTAGTTTGAAAACAGTATTGTACAATAAATCAAGTGTTACATAACTGTAAGTCATATATGTAAGTCATATATTTTAGGAGAACATCACAGGATACTTTCAAAAAAGGAAGGCATTATTTCTTTGTATCTCATTCATATGTATATAAATGTTACATACAGTGGAGTGCTTAAAACTAGAGTTTCTTTTTACTGTAATTAATTGCTCCAAACACCTGTTTTCTCAGGTATTTAATTAGTCTTAAGTTTTCTTTCCGCAAAACTCTGCTGATCTGAAGTCAACCAAATGTTGACTTCAGGTAAGTGTTTCTTTAATATTGTGAGTTCCAGTTTTGCAACATTTGGGTTTTATGCAAACCAGAAAATGAAGCAGCAAACAAAGAATGTGGATCAGAAGTCACAAAAATTGACTTACAATAAAGGGAAGATCAAAGGAGGTGACTACTTCTGTGCTAAATAAGAGCCATACAACCAGTAAGGATGAAATGGAATGGAATGGAATGGAATGGAATGGAATGGAATGGAATGGAATGGAATGGAATGGAATGGAGTGGAACAGAACGGAGCAGAACGGAGCGGAACGGAACGGAACAGCTGGAAGAGACCTACAATGACCATCTATTCCCACTGCCTGACTATTTCAGGGCTGACCAAGGTTAAAGCATGGCTTTACCTTGTGCAAATGCTTCTTCAGCACTGACATGGGCTTGGCATAGTCAGGGGGAGGCATCAACCACCTCTCCAGCCTGTTCCAGGTTTTGGCCACCCTCCGGGTCATGAAATGTTTCTTCATATCAAGTCCAAATCTCCCCTAATGGATGCAGCTTGGAGCCACTCCCCATGCACTGAGAGGCCAAGAAGAGCTCAGCACCTTCCTCTCCCCTTCCTCAGGAAGCTGTAGGGAACAGTGAAGTCACCCCTCATCTTCCTCCTCTCCAAACCAGACAAGCCCATGGCCTCAGCAGCTCCTCAGAGCACATTCCTAGAAGTGTCAGTGCCCTTCTTTTGATGTATTAGAGTCACATAAGAAATATTTAAACACTTTAAAATATTATTAAAATATTTAAGCTGTAGTAACAGTAATTGGAGATAAGGAACAACAAGTTAGGGAGAAGCACTGGTATGTAAAACCATGATATTTAAATAGGAAACACTATTTTAATTTTCTGCTGCTAAGATCTACCTGTCCTTTTCAGATGGACAGAAATTTTAAGGCCAAAACTAAGTAAAAAATATAGAAAATGCACTTCATAAAACAACCTTGTCTTATCACAGTACAGAAGTATTTTTAGGATTTTTCAGTGGTGTGATCCATCTTTAGTATCTAGGTTTTGAGATTATGTAAAAGCCCAATATCATAGCATTTCTCTTGTGGACCCAATCATACTGTACTGTACTTGAGGACCCAATTTACTACTGTAAATTCATTCCCATAAAACTTGTAGCATAATTTCTTCATAAAAACATATAAACTGGATTCCCTCAGACAGATTTTCTTTTTTCTACAGAAAAAATAATCTGCATACCTGCAAACATTTTCTCACTCATTTAATACCACCATTTAATTTAGATAAACAGAAAAAAAATTTATTCCAACATGTCCTAATCCTTTACTTCAATTATATATATATAAAGAAATATTATTTTGGAAAAACTAAAAGTTTTGGCCTTTTTTTCATGTATTCCTTAGTCTCCTGAATACAGCTGCCAGCATTCAAAAGAAAGCTGGTTTTTGAAAGACGATTACTGTTGACCTGACTCAGCCCATCCTCCAATTACAGAAAACCAGAAATTACCAAAACACGTTTGCCATGTGAAATTATTTGACAGTTACTACTGATATGGACTGCAATGAAATATGTAACCTGGTGAATGACTGTCTGCAAAGACAGTCAAAGGAAGGATTTCTCATTAAAAAAATAAACTCATATTGTGGGATTTCTTCTCTGCCATGTATGTATAGGATGTTTTTGGAAATGAACCATATAACCTATATTCACTTCACTTACCATTAAACACTTGACCGAGGATTGATAGATGGTAAACACATTTCCCTCATATAGGTAACAGAGAAAGACATATCCAGAGGGTGATTATGACTCTGATAATTGACTACAATTATCATTACTATAATTATTACGTTACTCTGTTGATGAAGGAGTGATCTTACAAATAGAATGTGACTACCTCAAAAATCTCACATAAATGCTTGGTTTAGTACTGAGATGTATCCAGGACTGTGTTTATCAATCCCTCTTCTCCAAAATGTGGAAAATAATATTTCCACAATTTTTCAGAAGAATAAAAGGCACATGGGACACTGAGAGATACAGAAAGGATACTATGCTGGGCTGGTTTCAGTTCACTGGACATTAGTCATCTGCCTTCTGATTTACAGCAGCAGAGGTGAGACAGGCTGCCAAAATTAATTTTCACTATATAATAAAATCCTCAGTGTTTCTGGGATTCACTGTCACTGCTTCCATGTATTCATTGACACAGATGTTCCTTATCAGTTGTTTCCTTTTTATACATAATAGAATATTCACTGGCTTAGAGTCAATACTCTGTGGGTTGAAGGAAAAAGCAGTAATGCATTCAGAAAATGTGCCCTGAATAAGTGGTAAGTGTCTAATGTGTTAAAGGACAGTTCAGATGTGTGTACAATCCAGTTTTCCCTTCCAGCACTGAAAAATGCTCAATCTTCAGTCAAGCTCTATTTACAGGCAGTTGACAGTTGGGACCTGCCTGCATTCTCCCTTAATCAACACATACTTGAAGAGAAAGGAGATACTCCATCTCCAGAAAATATCTGAAGTTTTTCAAGTGGGCCTCATGGAGATATAGCTTACTTATTTGTCTTCCATAAACACGTCACTCAAGAAGACATCAAAGAAAACAGAGCTGTCATAAATTGATGCTTGCTTTTTTGTTGGTATTATTATTGCTCAGCTATTCAAGGTGATGAAGTTTTGGTGAACTTCATGAAGCTAAATCATGCTAAGCTAGGACCATTTCAAACTTTAGAAACATGGTACCAGCACAAAAAGTTATTTAGAAATGTTCTATATATGTAACTAACACTCAAATGCAGCTACAAGATACTTATCTTCCTTTTGTTTGATTACCATATTGTAGGTATTTAATTTTGATTGCAGACTTTTAGGGGTAAAAAGTAAATGAGTTAGAATCCAGCCTGCTTTCTCTGAGTTAGCTCCACAATGTGAACCACAGCATAGTAAATGGAGATTTGCTTTATAGACCTAAAATGCTTTATTCCTACTGTAAGTGGGAATAATTTTACAAGAAGATATATGTTACTGGTGATCTTTACAAGAAGCTGTGTAAAATTACCTGTGGTTATTTGTGGATTAGCTAGCAAGAAAACAGATTCTGCTCCTACTGGTGCAAACAAGACCCACGGCAAAACCCAAAATATGACCCGTTCAGTCAAGTTTTTCATTTTAGCCTGTTAAAGACAAATTAACAGGGTGGACATTTATAGCTGTCTCTTGCAAAACTGGAGCAGCAAATACATTTTGTTCATTATCATTCATCTAGTTAGGTGCAAGTTCTATGTGACTGACTAAAAGCATCCTTCAGGCATGTAGAATGTTTCCTTTGTACTGCTATGCTAGTGATGTTGAACCAATGTGATATTGCCATGGAAGCTAGCTGCCTGAATCTTTCTCCTGAAACCTTTCTGTTTGTAAAAGCTGTCAGAGTTTGAAACTGGTTTTAAGTTCAGAAACAACTGATATTTCAAATTTGAAATAAAATTGCAGGCTTTAAAATAATTAGTGCTTTAAAACCATCTATTTTATCTTAGAAAATAAGTGTAACCACAGAACTATTTGAGATGCAAATAGAGTGAACACAAAATCCCCTCCAGAACTACTTCTTAGTCCAATTTTTGTTCTCCTAGTAAATTACTAAGAGGAACCTAACAGCAAAAAAAGACTTCTTTTTATACCAGTATAAATGGTTCCATTTTATGTTTCAGATTTACAAAACAGCATTGTTTTTGATGGATTATGGTCCAGAAAAATATTATTGCTATATTTTGAAATCAGATTAATATATAGTAAAACACACAACACACAAGGTTCATCAACCTTGTGCTACTGTGCAGTACTGAGATATCTTTAGAAGTATATGTTTCTTTTGCTCTTTAATGCCAAGATTTGCAAATTAATTTGAGAACAACAGGAGAACCATATGCAAAAATTTGATGGTTGTGATCAAGTGACAATAGAGATCAGTTGGCTTTCCCTTTAACTTTGTAAATGTCTCCAAAATGCTTCCCAAAATCATCACAAAGATTAACAAAAGTATCTATCACATGTAAAGACAGAAGTCTAGAAATCCGCAATTAAAATTACTATCAGTAATGCTGTCAAGGAAGAAATGTAAGACAAAAAAACCACAAAACTACTTAAGCTTCAACGAAAAAGCAATAGCATAATTCACACTCAAAATTAAAAAAAGATAGTTCTGATCAAAAGAATTTGTCCCTATTAACTTCTCTTTATTGTGACACTGACTGGATGCATCAGAATACGATCTTCTAATTTTACCATTTTTCTTAATCTTTGAATATCACTAAAGAAACCCTAAATGCTTCAGAATCCTGTCTTCTGCTTCTATGCACTGGTATCTCAAAGTAAGAATTTTTAGTTTTACTTGATGATGATGGAAGAATCCTCTTCCTGTCACCAGAGATATGACAGCAGACATAGTGTTAGGTGCATGGTCTTCATGGTATAAAAGTGCTTTCTGGTGTCTTGTTTTAAACTCTGGTTTTAATGAAAGGCAAACATGAGTGTTGTTTTCTGATCAAGATGTCAGCAATCTGAGCAGAAGAGTTCAACTCCATCATTTTTAAATATATTGGTTGATTAATGGATTCTAGCAGACATAAAATTGTTTCTGGGATACTCTTAAAAATTTTAGACTTTTTATACAGCTAATTGTGTATCCTTGTATGCAGAGCTTCAGATACATAGTTTTATGCAAACTGTACTTTTAAGTTGCATTTCAGCCTTGAAAAAGGATTAGTAGAGCCATCATTCTCAGTATTTGCTCTCTCAGCAATCTGAAAAGTCAATTAAAGATCTGTGTCATTCTGCCGGACTGAAATGATGAGCTTTGCTGCCAGTGATTGACCATGACATGCAGTGGGTGAGCAACTGGCTCACGGGTCAGGCACAAAGGGTTACAGTGAATGGGGTGACATCAGACTGAAGACCTGTCACCAGTGGGGTTCCATCCTTGGCCCTGTGCTCTTCAACATCTTCATAAATAACCTGGACACAGGACTGGAAGGGATACTAATTAATTTGGCCAATTATATCAAATTGGGAGGAGCTGTTAATTCCCTCAAAGGCAGAGAGGCCCTGTAGAGAGACCTGGGCAAATTAGAGGGCTGGGAAATCAGTAACTGTATGAACAAACACAAGCACTAGATTCTGCACCTGGGATGGGGCGACCCTGAATGCGTGGACGGACTGGAGAGGAAAGGGAGCAATGAGAGGCACCAAGGAAAGGGACCTGGGCATCCTGATTGATGGCAAATTAGATATGAGTCAGCAGTGCCCTGGCAGCCAAAACAGCCAATCCTGTCCTGGGGTGCATCAGTCACAGCATTGCCAGCCAGGCAAGGGAGGGGATTGTCCTACTCTGCTCTGCACTGGGGAGGGCTTGTCTCCTGTGTGTAGTTTTGGGTGCCACAATATAAGAAAGATACAAAGCTATTAGAGAGTGTCCAAAGGAGGATATGAAGACAGAGAATGGTGTAGTGGGGTAAAAATGCAGGAGTTGGAAGGTGGGTGCTGCTGCCTATTATCTGTTCCCACCAGACCTTGCCTGTGGAAAAGCTGGTGAGGTTAGCATTCAGGCAATGCAGTCAGGCCCACACACCACACTCACCACAGCTGGCTCAGTGAGAGAGAAAAGAAGGCTCTTTTGTCAGGGTGTGTTCCAGCGCAGTTTATTATGTCCTATGCCGAAGGGGATCCAGATGGAAAAGAGGACTAACACGTGCTGTGAACAGCTTAAGAATGGCAAGGGAGGGGGGGACGGGTCTGAGGGCAGGACAAAGGGGATTGGTCTCCAGGGGAGAGAGGGTAGCCACCAGGGGTGCCCAACCAATGAGGAAACAGAGAAAGGAGAAACCAGGGTAAGTTGCGAAATATGGGAAAATGAAGCAGAGGTCCGTGAGGAGCCTTGTCTGTACCTAGGAGGCAAAAACTCTATGTTAAGTCTTTCCAAGGCAATGCCCTTGGGAATTGGCTGGGGGGAGAGAGTTAATGGGACACTACAGTGGGGGAATCATTTAAGGAGCAGCTAAGGTGATTTGTATTGTTCAGTTTGGAGAAGAGGAGGCTAAGGGGAAACCTCGTAGCAATCTACAGCTTTCTCATGAGGGGAAGCAGAGAGGCAGGCACTTCTCCATAGGGAACCCAAAGGAGTGGCAAGAAGTTGTGTCAGGGGAGGTTTAGGTTGGATATTAGGAAAAGGTTTTTCACCCAGAGAAGAAAGAGCAGAGCTGAGCTGGGCACTGGAAAAGGCTCTCCAGGAAGCACCAAACTTGACAGAGTCCAAGAAGTGTTTGGACAATGCTCTCAGGCACATGGTGTGACTCTTGGGGTGTTGTGTGCAGAGCCAGGACTCAGAGTTCAATGATCCTTGTGGGTCTCTTCCAAATCAAGATATTCTATGATTCCAACTAAGGTGGCATTCTCTGAGGGACAGAACAAGGATCTAGAAGAAGGGCAGACATCCCCATGACTTCTGATTATGCTTCTGCCTGCTGATAGTTTTAAGTGTTAACATGATCAGAAGTTTACACATGAAGAAAGTCTATGTTTGTTCAGGAAATGTTTTCTTCTTAGAGGAGAAGTGTCTAAATAATAAATCAGGGGGAAATAATCTGAAATTACTTGACTGATACGCAACAAAGTCATTATTTCTAAATGTGTTGACATTCAAATATTTTATAAGAAAAAGCCCAAAATCATGTCTTCTTGCCCAAAATCAATTTCAATAAAATAAGTATTTATCAAATCACAGTGCTTTGCCTATTTGCTTTGCTCCTTAAGTTAATTTCACTGTGGAGAATGAAAGTCCTAATTTTGGAAGCTCCTGAACAGATAACACACATGACAATTTGACTGCAATTCAACTTCTCTAGGAAGGACAGTACTTGTGCTATTGTGGCCTAATTAATAAGAAATAGAATTGACTTTGTTATCTCGATTCCATTAATACTTGCAAGGTTTTCTTAAGCACCGAGGAGAGATTTGAATGGAGGGACTAGGAAAGGAGTAAAAAATGAAACAAGCAGATGGTTTTCATTTGGGATGGAGGGAGAGTGTTATGAAATTTACTTGACTGCTGCAGGCAATATTCGAGGATTAAATGGAAACTGGCTGAACCTTAGCTTCCAGTTTATAAAGAGCATTCACTCTATAAAGTTTCCTTATAGCACCTTTTTACATAATGAGCTTTAACTAAATTCTGTCAGCACAGAAAGGGGTTCATATGGTTTAAGATCTGTCTTACTTAAGGAATTCAGAAGATTTTCCTATCAAAGGCAGAGAAGAGCTTTAAAGGATGGCTTGACTTTTGAAGTGGTAGAAGATGCTGTACCTATCCCATTTCTCATGTTTTCAACTACAGGCTTGAAAAAATCTATGGCAGGATGTTGCTCTTGTCAGCTGCCATTATCTTTCACCTGATTATTCCTATTTTATTTTACATAACTCTCAGACCCTTGAGAAAGTGTGAATTTTCCTGGTAGCTTTACAACTGCTACAAAAAACAGGAATTACAAAATACATAAATTTATGCCATTTATATTTAATTTTCTTAGTTTTCAGGATTTTCCTTTACTTCTGTTTTGTGCTCAGAAAAAAATTATTAATAATGGTCATTTCTGAAATCTACTTTATCATCAAGGTGGCTGCCCCTCCTTTTCTTTCTGCTTTCTAGACCTCCAAGAACTTCCAGCAGCCTCAATCCAGCAAAAGTACTAGTTATGAGGAAAAGAATACAAGAAGCATTAGGATTTATCTGCCCTGGGAAAATCAAGTATTAATTTGAACATTTCAAAGGATTTTCCTTGTAAGCACTATTCAAATGAAATACTTTATAAATGTCATTTGATTGAGAAATCTATTAATGTCTTTAGAAAGGCAAAGAAAGGCTATAGAAATGTAAAATATAGACAAATGTATAATTTTATTTGTATTTAATTAATACATGTGTCATAATGCAGCAGAAGTTAAAACTCTATTTGAACAAAGGAGTTGCCCAATGCAAACAGGTGATAAGTGAAGATGGCATCAGCCAAAGAAGATGATACTGACACATGAATTAATCTGTTTATTTGTGATTTTGCAACCAGAATTATCCCCTTGAACTCCATACACAATGAACAATTTTTTTGGCATACTAACTCAAAGGGAAAAGAATCAATTTTACAAGTGTAATATAAAATGTGATATTTATACTGTTTTCCGGTTGTAATCAGCACTGTCTGATGTGCAAGTAATTTGTTGAATACCAAAGACATTCATGTCTGGCTAACAGTTGTTGGCTGATTTTGCTGAAAGCTGAAAGAACAGGAATCTGTTTGTAGTAAAATGGTTCATGCAGGAAGGTAGGCAGCCTGCTTCCACATACTGTGCTAATGATGCCTCTTCAGAGAAACCACATTTTCCATTTTGGAGCCTTGCTCTAAGTCATCCTGAAGTCTCCACTAAGAGAACATGGGGGAAAGAGGGTATATCCTCGCCTCAAATCCTCACTTCCCAAATTCATTTATCTATCAAAATGAAAACAAGATGAAAATAGCTCTCTCAGCTAAATTAGTAATTGTTTATTTTAAGCAAACTAATAGCCATACTTTATCTTTCTTTCCCAAAGATCTCAATATTCTTTGCACTAGATAAACAAGCCTCAGATGATGTAAAGTATTACCTTTTCCAAATATTCTATTGGGTTATGAAGAGACAGTGAAAGGAAGGGATATGAAACAGAAGAATGTGCTGCCATGTGTGCTGCTTTACCGAAACCCTGAGAAAGAGCTATAGCACTAGCTGAATCACAGCTCCTCCTGGCAGCCCTTCAAATGAGGTGGGGGTCAGCATGCAGGATGGAGAAACTCAGCAAAGATGAGCCTGACCACTTCTCTGCTCAACTCCACCTGCTGAAATTGAAAGAGAAGTACCAACAAAAAACCCATTAATGCTTTTGTCTACCCCTTTCCCCTCATGGTCAACCTGGAACAGTGATGAAGGGAACACTAATATAATCATCCTGGTAGGTGAGCTGCTTTATGATCTTCAAGAATGTCCCTGTAACAATGCAGCCCTCAACTCCATGCCAGAGGCCACACAGGAACTACATGGCACAAGCTGGGAACAATCCCAGGTTTCCCAGTAGAGAGAGCTAACTCTTGATCATAAGACTATACTTTCTTTTCCCTCAAGCCTTTATTTTATTTTCAGTAATGTAATAGATTCTAATCCCCTCATAACCCCATTAAAGTTCTGCATGCCAGTCCCTTGCCCATCATCAGCAGACTGCCCTGCAGGCCTGAAACCACTGCAGATGGCAATTTTTCAAGCCACGCTAATCAAAATGAAATAACTTTCAATTAATTATCCCTCTACAACCTGCATTCCAATCCTACTCCATAATTGACAATTATTTGCCCATTCTTCCTCACAAAGCCTGGAGTAAATTGGATAATTTTAGCATTTGTTTTATTTTGACTGTTCCTAAATTTAACGTGGGAAACTCTTTGCACCCACTCCCCCTTCCTGTTTTGGTAAAACAAGTTAGTTAGAACCAATGTCTTCACAATTAAATTTTCAACAACACATCAGGAAGGGCTTTGCTTCAACTCTTTATTGATCTCATTATTACAAAAAGCATGTGGTTATAGCTATATCTGGTACTTTATACTTTTTCTTGTGACATTAGGAGGTACTAAACAACATATTCAAAGTATCATATTTAATATAAAAAATACATAATAAGACTTCTGCTCCACTTTCTTCCAGACCAACATGTTGCAAAGCATTTCCCAGTTCATATTAAACACACATGAGAACATTTGCACTTATGGTTAGGAATCAGTTCTTGACCTTCTAAACTTGTATTGTTCCCTGGTGAACACTCTGGTTTTAATTCTCTAAAAGGCTATGACCTGGTGTGTATCCAAGGTCAATTAAAATGAAGTCCTTAAAGCTTTTTCATATGAATTCTAACATGTTTTCTAAGAATTATAGTCTCAGACTTAACCCTCTGCTGTATAAGATTTTTCCAATATGAGTTTCTGATTGCTCTGAGCAGCTGAGTGGGCTGTATTTTCTATCATTATTTCCCTGCACAAAGCAGCCCTTATGGCTTATCACCTTCCTCTTCATCACTGTCTCTTGGAATCAGAAGAATGAGAAGCATTAAAAATCTGGTCAGCCATCAAGGCCATTCTGTTACTTAAGCCCAC
>WEZZ01030437.1:7767-23984 GCA_013400585.1 Chloropsis cyanopogon
GAGCGGGCCCGGCCCCGGCCCGGCTCGGGCCCACGGCGCGCACCCGGCAGCGGGGCAGGGATCTTGCCTAGGCGCGGAGGGGAGCCACGTACCGGGAAGAAAGTGTGAGCCCGCGTGCGATATGTCGCACGGGGCGGTTCATGGCCGCCCGAGGGGGTACGGAGCGTTTCGCGCCCTCCCAGGGGGGTTGGAGTGGGGATGGGGAGCTCTGGGTATGGGAAGGTCCTCGGTGACTTTGTTCGTTCCTCAGCAACAAAAAGCAAATAACTCGGTGGTTTTTTTCGCAGTATCCACACGTGCAGCTGGACGTACTGAAGCTTTCTGTGGATGTTGCAGCAGTGTGTTTGTGGAGGAAGTTAGTTTCAACGGATGATGGTAAGCTTTTATTTTTTAATAATTCTTTTTTAAGTATAGGGGCAGAAGCAGTTCTTTTGAAGCTCAGGCTTAGACTTCAGTTAGGACCACTAAATTCCAAACAGTTCCTTGGGATTGGATGCATTTGTAGCAGTCCACAATTTCACTCGGTTAGAGGAGAATAATGCAAGTTTCCCAAGCAATCATTTGTTTGACTAAAGCAGTTTGACAGTGAGGAAGTTACAAAAATCTTTGGATTTGATATATTGGATTTTTCTTTCTTATTTTAATTAAACTCCATTTTTTTAGACAGTCTAATAGAAGCTAGTTTTCTTGTAGTTTTAAAGTATTATGTTAAATTGGCTGTAAGTATCAGATAAGGGAGACATATTTACATGCTCCTTCAAGTCTATATTCCTATTAAAGAAGAATAAAACACATGTTCAAGTTAAGAATATAGTACTGTTCTGCAGTACTGAACCTCAGGTCTGTAATAAGGTGTAATTTGGTTGTGCAAGTATATTTTACAGCCATCATTAGAACCTGCTTTTTTGTTGCTAGATAGACTAATCTAAATGCTATGGTAGGAATTGTAATTTGAGACAGGGTATCTGTGGCAGTAGCAGCAAATATTCTTAACTGGACAGCAAAATGAATAATTGGAAAACTTAGAAAGATACCTGCCACATCATACGGTGGTTTCTGGACTTCAGGAAGACGATGGTAGGATATGTTCAATTTTAAGTTCCTGGTTTTCTGGAATTGGGTGTAAACTTTTTTAATTGAAGAGATTTGGTAGTAGCTCTTAACCAAATTCAGGTTTGCCTTTGAAAAGTTGGGTATTTTTAATTCTTCAAGTTGTTGTGGTATTCTGAAAACAGTGTGGGAGAAGCATTTGTTTAATTTTCACGTTTGGGTCTCAATGCTGAATCAGCATTGATTTTGATACTCCTTAGTGTTGTGTAGTAGTGTCCTGGATTGGGCTGATGGGCTGCTTCAGTTTATTCTGAAGGAGCTCTTTAGCCCAGAAATGTGAATATTTGTTCCAAAGCTTGTAATTTGAAACCTGATCAAGTACTCACTTTGTTCTTTTCTTTCAGCAGGTACAAGGTAGACAACATATCTTGAATTACTAAAAAAACGCTGTTTGCGTCAGAGTAATGTCAAAGTGCTTACAGTGCAGGTAGTGATATATAGAACCTACTGCAGTGAAGGCACTTGTAGCATTATGTTGACAACTGCCTCAGGAGATCTCGCAGGACTTCAGAGAATGGAAAGGTACAGTGTGGTGGTGTCAAGTGCTTTTTGTACTAAGGTGCATCTAGTGCAGATAGTGAAGTAGATTAGCATCTACTGCCCTAAGTGCTCCTTCTGGCATAAGAAGTTATGTCTTCATCCAGTCACTCAGGTTAAGACTGTAGATGTTCCAGTAGTTTTCTGCTTTGCAGACTTCTGTTAGTTTTGCATAGTTGCACTACAAGAAGAGAGTGGTTGTGCAAATCTATGCAAAGCTGATGGTGGCCTGTTATAATCTACATCAAGGATTTTGAATGCTTTCTACTGATTATGGTATATTTTGTGGCCTTCCTTATTTTAACAGCAGTCTAGTGAATGACAGCTCTTGTAGCACTAAAGTGCTTATAGTGCAGGTAGTGTTCACTAATCTACTGCATTATAAGCACTTAAAGTACTGCTAGCTGTAGAACTACATATTAAGTATGTCTTACAATTTATTTGTTGTTTATTGAACACTGTTCTCTGGTTAGTTTTGCAGGTTTGCATCCAGCTGTATGATACTCTGCTGTGCAAATCCATGCAAAACTGACTGTGGCAGTGACAAGTCAGTCAGTGAGTGTGGAAAAATTATACCCCTTTCTACACAGGTTGGGATCAGTTGCAATGCTGTGTGTGTCTGTGGTATTGCACTTGTCCCGGCCTGTTGAGGTTGGTGGGGATAGAGGCTGAAACACCCTTGTAGCTTTAAGGAATTTCTCCTTCACTGATTCATGAAACTTCAAATTTCTAAAAATGTCTTGTAATTCTCTGTATAACCAGACTTCAATTTTTTTTGTATTTGGCTTCTTGTTTGTATCTATTGGATTTGTTGCTGACAGTATGTATTCACTGAAATTCTTATGTGTGTGTGGTTTTTTTTTAAGCTTATATCATTACTTTTCTATTAAACTGAGCTGGATGCTTGTTTACAGTTTCTTCATTAATTTGTTGGGAAAAAATGGGTCTTGAGTATCAAAAAATCTGGATGAAAGTTCAGACTTTTTCAGGATAAGGCTTGCTTTGCAAATTCAAATTACATGAAGGATTCAGCAGTTTCCTTTTGTAATACTTGTTACTATATTGAAGCTCTGCATTTTCTTAATGGTAATGGGGCGCATTTTTAGCCTTTGTTCTTCTATCCAGAACTTGTCAAAGAGTAACAAATGAGGTTAGAGGCAGAGCCTTAATCATTCATCACCTACGGAATCTTAATATGAGTCCACTTATTGTGGAATATTTACATTATTGAGTGTAACAGTGGTCAGCTTGTTACCTTTTTAGTGAATCACTTAGCATGTGACACCTAGCAATGAAATAAAACATCTCTTGAGCTTCCTGAAGAACTTACTTGAACTTACCTTATCCAAATAACTTCTTCAAAGAAGCTGAGATTGGTTGGTTGGGAAAGATGTAACCGACTCTATAAGGAAGAGTCTGGAGGTGGAGCATTCAACACATCTTACATTGTTAAATGAGCTGCATAGTAGTAAACGACACGCATAGCTTGAACGCTGGTGTGTTTTAGCTCTAAAACAAACTTACAGAGGACTAACGCTATAAATTCAAATTGCTTCATTGCTTTAAGCTGCCAGACCCTATATAGTACTTTAAAGTAGAATGGAGTTCCTTTGTGGTGGAAAAATATGGGTCAATGCTGCCATTGCTCATCTTTCTTCAAATTCAAGTGGAATATGAAGCTAAATGGGTCATTCCTAAAGAGTATTGAACACTGGATATTGCAATGCTGTCTTGCCATCTTACTCTGTCCTCTGGCAAGAAGCTGAAAGTACAAAGATGCCTTTGACATCCTTAAACTTCTTTCAGAAGTAACCAAGCCTGCCATATTGGACTTGCGCATGTTGCTCAGTTTCTACTGCTTTTGTTGTCTATCTATTCAGGAAGTACTGCTTGGATAGGTTCCTTGCCCCAAATAGTCCTTTCCCAAGCTTAAAATTTTCTTCTTAGTCTTGCTGATTAGAGGAAGCTTGTGTCTCTGGAGTCAGCAGATGAGGTGTGTGTCTTGTCCCAGTTTCTGGATGCTCAGTTTCTGCAGTAGTCTGGCGATGGCAGGTTTAACTCCTTGAAATATAAAAGCAGTATTCTCAAAAGTTAGAATGCGGAAAGTGTTCTAATATGTGATTGTAGTTATACCACCATATAAGTAGCAAGTTTTGAAATGCCTGAAGATGTTTATTAGTTGGACAACCAAGCCTTTTAAAATCAAGTGCTTCCACAAGCAAGTTTTGTGCTAGTGGAGCCTTGTCCATTGAGAGTGTTGCAGTGTACCTAGTTTTAATACCTTTATGGTGAAATGCAAAGTTCATGACATTTTTTTGTGTTCCCATCATTAATTCTTTTAATGCCTGGACTCCAAAAAAGTACTTCTGACATGGTGCAGGTATGAGAAATGATTTTGTAACTTACGCAGCATCTCCAAGATGTAGTCAGCTCTCCTTGAGTGAAGAAACAGTTATGGCACTGCCTTTCTAATACTAGTCTTACTTGCATGCTTTCAATACAGCATTGGCTTATTAGATGTAGAACTTGAAAGTTTCAAGTTAGTCATATTATCATTTTGGAAAATACCTAATATTTTGTTACTCTTTATACTTTGACACTTAAGTGTTCTCATTGATATGTAATAAGTAAATCCAGGCTTGTCTTACATTAAGTTCTGTGTAAACTGGGCTTTTTCAGTCATTTGAACGTTTCCTCATAAATCATCAACTCTGTACATTGGTTTCAGTGTAGCTGAGACACTGAAGTAGTTGGCAGAAGACTGTAGGAGAGAAGTAATGCTGCTAAGTTCAGGTAGTTTTACTGAATTAAGTTGATCCTTGTCTTTAATGCTCATGTAGAAGATGTGACTAGAGAGGAGTGGTTAGATGGCTGAAACAAGTGCTAGTTCAAAAATCCTGCAGAAATCTCAAGAGGCATTTTCTGCAGATGTATTCAGCTTTTCTTTTAAAAATGTCACGTGTGGGAAGCGTATTTCTACTGGCTTTGATACAGGTACTTGTTTTTGCTGTGAATTAGTGTGAGCCATATGAACTTCTGGGAGATTGGTCTAATGAAGATAAGTGTGGATTTTTAGGAATTGTCTAAAATGAAGTTATTTTTCAAAGTGTATTATGCAGGAAGAGCATAGCTTATGCTGTCCTTCTAAACAAAAAGTAAAAAATTCCACGCAGTGTGCAGTGTTAACACTTCCTGTAGTCCTAGTATAGCACAGTTAGCCTTACTAAAAAAACCTTGTCTGTTAACCATAAAAAATTCTGTGTACTCAGTATGTGAAAACATGCTGGGAAATGAAACTTTTTTTCACTAATTTGTCACTGGGTGATATTGAAAAAAACAGCTCAGTTCTTTAGAATTGACTTTCTTATGCTGACATTTGAATATCAAAATTGACTAGTGAGATGACTGTCAGGCACAGACATTTTGAGCTTGTTTGTAAGACATTAAATGAACAGGACTAGAAGGTGGTGTCCCCTGCTGTGGTAGCACAGAGTTGGATTTCTCTGGCACAGCTGACTTTCTACCGTAGAAATTTACCTGCAGTGGTCTGTGTTCTGCAGTACATCACTCGTGTTTTTGTAGTTCATAAGTAAAGATCGTTCCCCAATCATAGAATTAATTCCCTGAAGCCTTTGTTTGGTTCTGGTAGCTTCATGTGAATAGACTAATAGCATTCAGTATATGAAACACAGAAGTCTCACGGATCCAGAATAGAAAGGAGTGGACTGCATCATGTTGTGACTCCTTGTAGAAACCTTGCTATGAAATCTACAGTTCTCTGAAGAGCCAGTTTCTGGTAATTTCCTTTCTTGTTCCCATTTTTGGGTGATGTCTAAAGGAAAAGATACTGGAGGAAAATACATATGTGCTGTTAAAATTTACTACATCAGTTCTTCTGATGGATAACTGCTGTGTGTGTGTCTCTTGTATCTGTGTAGCATCTGTCTTTAACAATACAGCAAGAGAAGTGTTGACACAGGTGCCTGTTAATGTGTATGGGAGTTGCATGGAATCTGACATAATGCATGCGTTCCCACTCTGCCATTGTTGCATGCTACAGGCTCTGAAACTGTGAATGCAGTTTGGAAGAGGACAAACAAAAAATTGTGCGTACATTCATTCCAACAGAGTAACACAAGGCTGTTTAATACTACAGCCAATTGTGTTCTTGGTGGGAGGAGAACTGACTAGGTAGAGACCAGGAGTTTCATTGTATAACTTATTCTGGATTTTTCACTGCTGTAAGGAAGACAAAACTACTAAAGCCATTGTAGCTTTCATTCTTACTGTTAAATAAAACTTAAATTTGCCTAATTGTCCTTTTAAATGGGTGAAAAATTCTGCGTATTTTGGGCTCAAGTGTTGGGGTTTTGGGTGTTTTTATTGGGATGGGGTTTGGGTTTTTTTCATGACATTTAGCTTGCTAGGATAACCTGATGTGCATAATTCTAGTCTTAAATGCCCATAGAATACTTGATTAAAAATTTTACTACTAAAAAGTTATTTCAGGTTCTATGAGAGTGAGTCAGGTTCTTCACATTGGTAACAAACTACAGGCAAAGCTGTAAATGCAAATAGTTGTGACTTAGGTAGCCTTTGGTGGCATTTTATGACTGAAGGAGATTAGCACTTGAAGGACCGATTCCTTCGAGTATTATGAATTTGTACCAGGTTCAGACATCCACTTTAGCTGAGCGAGGCAATCTCCCAAGTTAATTAAAGGAAAAAAAGGCTTTTATGAGTGGCCAGCATGCTTTGCATGGAACAATTTGTACACCAGTTTTGTAAACAGGAAGCTGAGACTTCGAAGTGAAGAAATGCTTACTTGGATGATTGGTGTTTTGGTAGTATCTGGGATTCAGACTGGTTTTGGTTACTGTTGGCTGACCCAGCTAATTATTGCCTAGCTATCAACATATAGCTTGAGTTAATGGGGCAATGTTTGGAAAGAAAAAACCAGTCTGTGATGAGTGTTTAAGATTATTATACAAATAATCTTAATCTTATATGATATTGTAGTCAGTGCAAAATACATCTCTAGCAATTTTTGTTTATTTAGAAGTGTGTTTGGGGGAAATCTGACCTAGAGGTAAGTGGTAGCTGGTCATGCCCCACTTCTAATAGAAAAATGTAGGCCTATTTCCTGTTGGAAATAGTGTGATACTCTCTAGGAGGTGGAACGTGATCAAGGATGCAAGTAAAGGTAGGGAAGATGAAAAACTGAATGGATGGTAAAGAGAGTAGAAAGCTCAGTTAAGGCAGAAGACTAGCATGACTTGGGTTACTTAATCTCTGCTTTGTATGCTGCTGTGATGGAGAAGAATGTTAAAGCAACTGTCCTGCTGTGGGGCATGTCAGCAGTTAGGACAGAAATGATCAGGAATTTAACAATGGATAAGATGCGCAACAATAAGAAATCCCTTGGGTGGCATGTTATAGAATCTTTAAAAATTCCAGATACCCACATCCTTTAAGTGTATTTATGGCAGTCCTTTTTCCTGGTGCAGAACAAATTAACAAGTTCATATTTATTGTACTTGATGCAGGGAGAAAGCTGCTTCTACTGTTGCAGAGGACTGGCATTTTTCTAGTTACTTCTGTAATGCTTTTAACTCTCCTCTCTGCAGAGATGTAAAATACAAACACTTAGGAAGTACTGAGTCACTAGTTAGTTGTTTTGATATATGTGGATCTTTTTATTTTCTCACTCATGCTACTTTGGCAAAGGCCCATGTTGTATGTGGGGAAATAACACTGTAGTTCCTGAATATTACTGTAATAGTTGGAAACAAGATAGTTGTGTTTAACCCTGTAAAACTGTTGAATTCAAGTTGGTTTTATTTTTTTAGCTTTCCTAGTAGTTTTCCAGAGACCAAAAAATGTCTTGAAGAACTTCTATTTGTGTATCTCATTTTTCACAGACAAACTTGAGAACTTGACGCTACTAGGTGGCTGATAATTTTTTTCTAATTTGATAAAAGGTTTCATAATGAAACAAGAATGTCTTAGGGACAGCTTTCTTAACTGCAGAAAAGAGTCAGTGTGTGCAGTAAGATCTCCTAATAGGGTTTTAATTTAGGTAAAATCTTAACTTTTACTTAGTAAAAGGTTTTGAAAAACTGGTTGAACAGTAATTGATACCTAGATTTTATGGCTGGAATTACTGTGTGTGGGGTGAAGGTGTGTGGTTGTGCTATATTAAATCATTTTTGGTAGAATATAATTCTATGAGTGACATACTCCTGTTCTGGGCTGTAGTTTTGTGCATCAGTGTTACCAGATGAAGCATAAAAGCAGATCATTACATCTGTATGTCTATCAAAATAACTGCTGCACTGCAAGTCACAAATCTCTTTGAAATTATATTACGCTTATATTCTCAAGGTTTGTGAAGGATTCTGTGTTAAGAAGTGCTCCCTTTCAGCCATCACAGGGAAATTTTGCAGTATAATACTACACTGGGTGATTAACTTCCATGAGCAAGTTGTGCCCTCTGAACTGCTCAATTCATAATTTAGTTGCAGTCTGAAGGTCCTACAGCTGGTTTTAGATGTTCTGTATGTCACCAAATTGTACTGTTTGTATTTGTCAGCATCTTCTGGTAGAGCTTTAGCTCTCATTTTGCATTAACAGATATGTGGTGCTTCTAAATGTATTGGACTGAATCTATGTACAGGTGAGTATGCTGTAAGAACTGATTAGGTGTTGGAAAGCCCAAAGATGCTTACTTACATAATTATGGGAATGAATGTAGAGTATTTTGTGGTTGCTTGATTAACAATCCTACCAGAGGTTCTTGGAGTATTTTCAGTGGTCAGCCAAGACCACTTGGCATACCTCAGACTTTCGGGAAAAATGGAACTAGATGCTAAAAAAAAAAATTTGGCTCAGTCTCTGTCCTGGGGCCTGGGGAAGTATTTAGGGAAGTAGTTCTTTCCAGTTCTCCCCATTCACGTGTCTTGATTTGAAGAAATTCACTGATCCCAGGTTAAATCCAAATGGTTGAGTTATGAATAGATCCCTGCAGGCAGCATTTGAGAGGCAGCTTTAGCAGCATAGTGAAAGGATGTTTTGCTCAGGGAGATCGCATGAGCAGTCTGTAATATAGGTTATCCACAGAGATCAGTGCAAACAGAAGTGAGCATGTTCTTTGTCTGGCCAGGTCTGAGTCAGCTCCTGTTTGAAGCTGTATTCTGAATGAGGATGATTCTTTTTACCTTTATTTCCTAGCAACTCACATCCAAGGATTGTATGGATCACTTTGACAACAGGTGTTTGCTTGTTGGTATCTACTATTCAAAGTTATTTTTGTTGCCTTTGAAGGTTTGTTTATTAAATTCAGCGAGTAATTAATCACACAGTCAGTAGAAAGATGCAGTTACACATGAATTCAAATATGTACTGTACTAGATATTTGGAGAGAAAAACACATACCATATTTTCTATGGTGGAAACACCTATGACTAACGTGGTGGATGGAGGTTCAAACATAAGGGTAGAGTAAGGGAGGAAAGAGAATTCCTGGGAAAGAACCTTGTCTGTTGGGGAGACTAGAACTGTAATCTGTCCAAGAAAGCCTAGAAAGTCTAGGCAAACTCTGCTTTGAGTGATAAAGAGTGTTTTGCCATTCTTAGGTTCACAATACTGCAATAGTTCTATTTATTGCAAACTAAGTTTCATTCTAAGGGTGAAATAAATTTTCCTGCTTTTTGTCTGTGGGTTTGGTTTGATGTTTTGGGGTTTTTATTGGATGGGTGGGAGGCTGATGAGTTTTCCTGAGAAGTGAGAGAGGTAAAAAAAGCCTGCACAACTTGAGTTTTGAACTATTCCATTAATGGGGTAAGTGAAGAGTTCTTCATTGTAACATGAGTTTCTTGATTACTGAGAATAGAATCTTTATAGGTCGCTACTTCAAATTGGTAGTATTCAATTTTTTTTTTTTTTTTTGGTAAAAATCAAAAACTTTTAATAAATTTTCACTGTGAGGATGAAGAGTGGTTAAAAAAGAATCAGAGTTTTGGGGAATCCTTTCTGCAGTATTTTGTGGTGGAGTATTCAAAGACTGTCCTGGATTCTATCTGAAGATGACGGTACTCTTGTATTAACACTACTTTCTCTTTCTCCGCAAGTCATGACGTTGTTTCCTGGCAACATACCCTAGTAAATTCAAAAAGTAAGCTGCCTTGCACTGATTGGATGTTTCTCTGGGTTACTTTGATGTAGCATTTGTCAAAATAGCATGTCTGGACTCAACCGAGAGTTTGAGCTCTGTCCTAATCATCTGCTGAGATAATTCCCATCCACCCTTAAGCAGCATCATTGGCCTTGACAGACATACTCCATGCTCTGACATACAAGTGGTTACCTGGGAAAATAGTTTGTGGGAGCTGCCCCAAGTGTTGTACATACTGAGGTATTCAGTGTTGACAGCTGGGAGACACATTCTGGTATCTGCAACCATGTGGAGTTAAGATTGAAAATTATTTGCTCCATCTGTGCATGTATAGTTCACTTGCTAAGTGCCTCTCTAGTACTAAATTAAGAGCTCAGTCTAAAGCGTACAGATTTGTAGGCCTGTTCTCCTTTGGGGATAGGAAAGCTATAGGATGTTAGGGATCACCTACTTCTAGAAATCTGCGGATTTCTAGGACATTTAAATTAGGTTACATTCTAACTTATATTTTTTTATAAGAACTGTGGGGAGCCAACAGGAATGTAAGCATGTTTATACAGACACAGCAGAAGCAAAATAACTGTCTAGCATTCAAGAAAAAATTAAGGGATTAGCTATATTCATAAAACATGAACTAATAGGGTATTACCTATACTATAGGTATTTCAGAGTTCTGCTAGCAATAAACTGAGCCTTCCCTCTGTAGCCTAAAGGGAGCCTTGGCCAAAGAATCCAAACAAATGGGTAAAATAAGCTTACTAATAATCTTCTGGGGAGTTCTAATAAAACACAAAACCTAGATCAAGATTTTATAAAAGTATGTGTATGTGTTGCCCATCTGTGTGGCTGCTTAGAAGTGTTCCTTGGGATTAAGTGGTTGTTGGTGGTGTGATAAAATTGGTCCCTTGCATGAATGTCTTTAAAGCCTTCTGCACTCCCAAGTTGCTGTCTTGTTTATGGATGTCTAGTTTTGGTGTGAAGGTGGCACTGCTGAGGAATACACCTACAGCTGGGCTCAAAAGCTGCACATTGAGATGCGAGTTGAGCTCTGAGTGGGAGCTCAAGACAAGAGGCTGGGAGCTGCCAGCCTTTGGGATAACAAAGGACATGAAGATGAGTGCTGCCAGCCAGATGAATGGACACTGAGAGACACAGCAGGAGCCGGGAATTGCAACTGTTTGGATAACAAAGAAGATGAAGACTGGCGGCCCATCGAGGTGGATGGACACAGAGAGGGGGCAGGAGCATGGGGACACTGAGGGGATAAAAGCCTGGGGGTTCCTTAGTGAGGGGTTCTTCCTCGGTGGCACCAGCTTGGGCTGTGTCTGTGGTAGTGTGCCAGGAATAAGTGGAACAAGACATCCAAGACTGCCAAGGAAACCTGGTCTGCTGGGGTGAGTGGGGAGCCAAGTGGGGGTCTCATCAGTTCACTGAAGCCTCCTGCTGGGAAGGGGCTTTAGTCCCAGCAGTGGAAGTCTGGTCTTGGGGAGTGTGACTGGTAGGGAGCCCATGAATGGTCAGAGAGAGACGTTTTCTTATCAGCACTTGATAAAATACGTGATGCCACAACTTGAGGTGGTGTGCAGTGTGCTCAAGAGACCAGTGCCATTTCCATAGGGCAGCAACACCACCGTGTGTTTGACTGGCAGGGCAAGTGGTGTTCTTTCATGTGGTAGCTGCAACTTGTAGAACTGGTGCATTAATCAGTAACTGAATCTCCTCTATGATTTGAACACCCTGTCAGAGCTGCAGCTCTCTGCTCCACTAGTCTTTTCACTAGGTAGAGATTTATCTGTTTTACTCACTTAGAATATCCTCATCTATTGGCTTTTTATGGCCCCAACAAAGTCAAACTTCCCTGGTGTCTGGGTCTCTGGTGTGCTCCTGATTGATAGGTGGGAATTTGCACATATGTGGTAAGGATATAGACATTTATAATCTTGATTCATCTGATTGGTCTGTTCTAGTATCAGGGTTATGTTTCTCTTTTGCTAAGAGTTCTCAGGCTCCTTTTTTAAGATCTGCCAACAAGTCTGAAGTACAGTTTTTTTATCACTCTTCCTAAACTTTGTTTAAAAGTTTTCTGAAAAAGTTTATCTTTGTATATAGATAATTAACCTTTTATATTAGTTTAAAATTGCTGTATCTTACTCAGAATTTTAATAAGTACTGTGGATTCCAGGGAACATTTTGGGGAAGCTTTTAGTAAAATACAGATATTTGCAATTTCTCTGATTTCCTCTGACTTGCTTTTAGAGCTAGCCTTTCCCTAAGCATACAAGGTCAAAAAAAGTAACTATGCTCCTGAATGACGTTTCCTCTTTGTCCTTGAGGGGCATAAGAAATAGGTTATAGACAAACCGGGAGCTTTTTTTAGTTTCTGCAAACTTCAGGAATTGTTCTTTCTTCACAGCTGCTTCTTGTTTCCCTAGTCTATACTTCTCTTTTGCAATATGTATCTGTTTCTGTATAAGTACATATATTTATTGTGTATGTAAATGTGTGGAGGAATGCTACTAATAAATGAAAGCTAGTATATATTTACATCCACAAAATGTAAGGCAAAGAACAAGTAAAATCACTTGCTGCCTAACATCTACTGAAAATGATCAAGAAATGGAGAAGGAATCACTAGTTTGACACAACATCAGCATTGCATGTATATTTCCTCATTCTCACTGGTGGTGTCTAAGTTCTTCCAGGAAAACTTGTTTGGAAGAGGAAGAAAGTTTGGTGGGGGTTGGTTCGTTTGTTTTTCTGATCTTTTTGAAATCCTGAAATATTGGCAGGATGAGCTTTTCCACCTTAGCTAGACTGCAAACATGAGAAGATGCCAAAATACTTTGGACATGGTGAGGGGTGCAACTGGACAAGATGGGGGGAGGATGTGGATGGAATCCCTTAATGGGTGGTGAAAGAAAGAGTGAGCAGTTTTTCAAGTAGTTCTGAAATCACAGATGGTTGGAAGCACACAAAGGGAAAATGTATTTTTTTCTAGGGATCTCCTATTACAGTTGCAATACCGAGTGAACAGTTATACCTTGCCACAGCCCTTCTTTTTACATGCTCATGCAGGTGTCTCCATCAAGGAATTGTGTGGTTATGCAATATTAACAGAGCCAGTATAGTTTAAATATCTAAAGAAAGTTTTGTGTCATGAAACTTCTTGTAGTTGATTTAGTAAGATAGTTCTTGCTGTGGAGTCTGCCTCAGTATATATATTTTCTTAGATACTTGAGCTATGATTTTATAGTAATGAGTACAAACATTGCATTAAGATAAAGTAAAGCTGATCTAAGTTCTGGGTTTCTCGTAGTTGAACTGTGCAGTTGACTTACCTTGTAGCTTTCTTGTTCTGTCTTCTACCTGGAGACTGCAGTGCTGTAATATAAATGCATCTTGTTCCAAGATGCCTTGCAAACTGAAATTAGTACTATATACTGTTGCCTTCCGGTTACAATTCTCAAACTTTGTTTTACTAGTTTTTCAGTTGTTCCTTATCTCGTGCTGATTGAATGCAGGTAAAAATAGTTAATTCGGAAGGGACTTAAAACCATCATGTAATCCAACTGCCTTAACCACTTCAAAAAATTAAAGCATGTTCCTCAGGATATTGTCCCAGTGCCTCTTAAACATTGTCAGGCTCAAAGCATCGACCGCCTCTTCAGGAAGCCTGTTTCAGGTTCAACCACCTTTCTACTAAAGAAGTGCTTCCCTGGCGCAGCCCTGAATTGTTCCCACATGTCCTATGACTGATCTCAGAAGAGATTAGCACCTCTCTCTTTTTGAGGAAGCTGTAGAGAACAGCATGGTTGTTCCTCAGTCTCCTTTCCAAATTAAGACAACATCAAAATCCTCAGTCACTCCTCATGGAACATCCCTTCCAGCCCTTCCACCAGCTTGGTTGCCTTCCTCTGGACACATACAAGGACCTCAATATCCTTCTTTAATTGTTGACCCAGCACTGCATACAGCAGTCAAGGTGAGGCCACACCAATGCTAAATACAGAGGCATAATCCCCTCTCTTGACAGGCTGGTGATGCTGTGTTTGAGGCACCCCAGGGTGTGGTTTCACCTCTTGGATGCCAGGATACACGGCTGACTCACATTGATCCTGCTGCCAACCAGCAACACCAGATCCCTTTCTACAGGGCTGCTCTCCAGCCACTTCTCTCCCAGTTTGTCCTGGATGCAGAGTATGGTATTTGGACTTGTTAAATACCACCTCACTGATGATTATCCAATGCTCCAATAGATCTAGATCCTTCTGCAAGGTTTCTTGTTTCTCTAGAGAGTCCCAGTTTCGTGTCATCAGCAAACTTGCAAATAGCGTGTTCAACTCCACAGAATGTCAGAGCTTGGGACAACTGAGACGTTTGCTGCCTTAACTGAGTTGGTAGAGCTCAATAAAAGGAATGTATTGTTAAAGTAGGCACTGTAAGGAAATTATATAGAGGCAATTAAAACATACGTGTATTTGAAGACAAAAGTTCAAGATAAACTTCAAAAACATCAAGGTGTTCATTTAGCAGAACACGTAGTTGTTTTGAGAGTGTGCTCTGAGGTAACTGTGTTCATTTTGCTCATTAATATAATAATTACCTTTAAGTCTTAAAAATCTGGATATAATTATTTGCATTAACAAATGTGTAAAACCTATTATGAAAGGCTTGCGTGAACTTATGATCTAGTGGGCAAGGAAATGCATCTGCTGCTTAGTTATATGTAACTCTTTCATTTGAGTGTCTAATTGAAAAGAGAACTGGAAGAGCTTCTAGGGTATTAGATAAATGTCATATCTTTAGAGATGACATAATGTAATAATTTGAGATAGGTATTCTTTTTATGAAATAAAAAGTTTTCATAATTTTAATGGGATAAATATGATTTTATGTCTTAAGTAATGAAGGAAATGTAGTGGTCCAAAAACTTAGCATGATGTGTTTTGTATTTACTGTTACAGAATAGAAGTTAGGTAGCTGTTGCCATGTTTGAACAGTTGGTGGCTCCAATGCTTTGCAGCTATCACAATACATACTGCTGAAACAAGTTAGTTCAATTTTAGCTGTACCAAACTAGTTAGCAGTGTAAAAGGAAAATTGGAATCAGGAACTTAGTAAATAGCTAAACACTTGCAACTTGCATTTTAAGCCACTAGGTAAATACCCCTTTTTTAGTTCTTAGATAAGCATAAACTCCACTATTGCTGTCTAGCTTAAGATAAATTACGAAGGGGCTCCTTTAGAAAGTGCCAGTAATCAGTAGCAATATTATTAAAAACAACATAGCTGGCAGCATTCCTGCTCATATTGCAGGATTATACAGGTGGAACAGATGACAGCTATCCTGACCAAGAAAAAGGAGGGAGAGAATAATCCACTTCTGGAAAAAAGGCAGAGATGAGCATGTAGACAGTCTTTAAACTGAGAGTTACTCAAGTGGTTACATACCTAAAAGGGAAAGTACTTTTGTTTGGGTGTGGAAATAAAGGATTTGGTGGACTTGATAAAGCATCATGCTTGATAAAGCACAATGACAACTTCCTAACAGAAAAGCAGATGCTACTTTTAGCTGTCTTTTCAGTCATTCCAGGAACATTTAATAAACACAAAACTTGAAGAGAATGAAAAAAGCTGTGAAAAATGTTAGTCCTAGAAGTCTGGAGAAAGTCTTAGATAAATGTGTAGACATGAGACTAGAAATGTCTGGTGATTACCTTTTCCAGCTTTTTGACCCCCAAAAATATGACTAGAGAGATGGAACATTTATTCCACATGTTTTCCATGTTCTAGAGAAATGGAAAATGTAGAATTTATTTTTGTTCACTAGTGTTGGAAAACTACAGTCTGTCTATTTTTGATGAAATATTTGTATTATGCCATCCTCAACTAGTATTGGTCCTCTGTTACTGCTTTCCTTTCTGTCTTGTTTTTCATCTGGATTGTTATTACCATGCTTTGTTCTTGAAACTTCTGTAGTTTATGGTAGAAACAGCACTGCAGGACAATCACAGGGAATGCAGCCTTGCAGCATGGCCCTCCAAATCAGTGAGGTAAAGAGCAGTTAGAGAAGACACAGTGAATGAAATCATATTGTGGCCCAAAGTTACATGCAAGTGCAGTCTGGATGTAGCATTTTCCTTCTGTACAGTTGAATGTTATGTGCTAAAGAAATTCTGTTTGGGGCTGAAAAAGGGGGGAAAGGATTTGAGGAGTCTTTATAATGTGCAAACTTATTAAGACTCCATTTTTATTTCCTTCTGTTTCTGGAGGAGAGGACCAAAATTACCCCTGCTAATTAGAATTTGTATGTCCATTTTGATTGCTGTATAGCATTATACTATCTTAGCAATATTTCATCAAACAACAAAAGGCTGGAATATAGTTAGAGATACAA